>JAVIAB010000051.1:47770485-48162985 GCA_032433765.1 Megaustenia siamemsis
AAATTTACCGGAACTCTATAACCCATTAAACCAAGAAGACCATACAATAAAGTTGTGGTGTACTTGCGTGTGTGTTATTACTGTAAGCGGCCGTAATATGAGAATGTTTATTTGGTAGCAAATCTAGTTTTCAATTACTGATAAAATATGTGTCTCAGGGCCGTTCAAATATATACAACTTAATGGGACATACTCCCGACCGTGCCGACTGAAAACAGCCATGGTAATAATCGTTACTACTGTAACGATAACAACAGCTATTGGTACTATAAATACCACTACGTTTGCATTTACGGCTACTTCTACCACCACTGCTACTAGTACAATTGTAGTAACAATTATTATTATTATTATTATTACTACTACTACTACTACTACTACTACTACTACTATTATTAATTTGTTTATTATTACTACTACTATTATTATTATTATTACTACTACTACTACTACTACTACTACTATTATTAATTTGTTTATTATTACTGCTGCGATAAAAACAGTACTACAGCAAACTGCCTTATTATATATTGTCTAACGTTACATTTAATGCTTATAATTCTGTAAGTACTGTTTTTAATATTAACACTACTGCTACAACTACTATTACTACTACTACTTCTGCTGCTGATACTACTACAATTACTATTACTGCTACCACCATTACTAATGCTACTGTAATTACATCCATTTTTTTAAGCCAACAAAAGATGATTTTACCTGTGCACCACTTTTAACCATTATTCAAACACTTTCAATTTTAATTACTTCCCATTTCTATTATCATTCATTCGTCGGTACTATACCATTCATCTTTTATCAACCGTCCACATTTACCCAGTTTATTTTATATAATCTTTTATTTTTAGCAACAAAATTGATGTAATTTCCTAGCAAGAAAAATAATTGAAGCATAAAATAAAATAGTACTTTCTTTTGAATCAGCTTCAGACAAAATAAAATGATGGTATTTCTGCTAAAAAAAGAACTTTTTAATGACGTGTTCTTGGCGTAGGCGATATTTTACCTCTTGCATATAAAACGTGTCCAGACATTCATATTGATGTATACTGATTCAATAAGGCTGCACTCCACTATTGTTTCAATGAATATTTACGTGAACTCATTATACCTTTTAGTTTGTTAGTCCTGTTTCTCCTTTAGTTTGTTTTTGTCATCGATCTATTTCACGATTTCTATCATCTAATTTGCTCTTGTGTCATTGACGCAATATCAACATTTCTTAAAAGTTGTTGATGTATTGATATGCGCTTGGATTCGCAAGATGTTGATTAGCGTTCGTTCATGTTTGTTTAGTCTAATAATCAGATTACAAATCAGTAGGCACACTTGATACCATCAGGGCTTGAGGGCTAATAGAGCTTATCAAGTGTGTGTGTGTGTGTGTAGTTAGCGAGCTACATGAACCATCATCACGAATAATTTAACAATCTTACGATATGGACCGATTACTTATGGATCTGTCTTTAGTGAAGTGGTTCGATTCTATAAAATCAGCAGTCAACGTAACTCTAAAAAATTAAACAGTACGTTTCACTCAGTTATTTTGTTGTTGTTGCCAAGTCCCCGTGACTTGTAACATTATTTTGCTCTCTACGTCAAGCACTTATTTGTGACAAATAAATAATATGTTTAATTTTACCATTAAACAACTATTACTATAACTACTGCAACTACTATTACGGTAACAACTACTAAAATTACTATTAAAAAACATATACTATTACTGCAAATGCTACAAGTGCGGTTACTATTACTACTACCACTTACTACTACAACTACTGCTGTAGTACTACTGGAAAAATAACGACCATTTTTTTCAACTAGTACTGCAGTTACTACTACACTTACTTCTCATCCTCCGCCTCCTATTACTACTGCTACTACTACTACTCTTAATGACTGCTATAAAACAATTACTACCACAATTAATTTATTAGTAAAAGAGCATTAGCAACAATTACTCCCATGATCATTATAATTACTGCTGCTACTACTATTAATTGTTCAATAGTTACTAACTACTACTACTACTACTATTATTACTACTATTACTACTGCCACTACTACTACTACTACTACTATTATTATTACTACTATTACTACTGCTACTACTATTACTACAACTGCTGCTACTACTAGAACTACTACTATTTGTACTATTACTAACGTCTCCTTAATGTTTAATTTTCCTATATTCAGTTTGTGATAGAGACAAGATGGTGTCCGTAGATGGTCAATGTTTTCCTTTCAGTGTGTGTTCTTTCGAAATACGTCTGTTACACGGGGTGTGCTGCTTCTTGCCTTTCATGCCCTGTTGTGGTTTTTTAACTTCTGATAGTCTGGTAGATCGTGAAATTTTCGTTCTTAAGTGGATATTTGTCTTCTTTTCAATCGGGATAGATCTATCGGTGATAGGTCATTATTTTCACTGTTGCACTGGCGAATGCCTGTTGTGGTTTTTAACTTCTGATAAGCTGGTAGATAGTGACATTTTCGTTCTTAAGTGGATATTTGTCTTCTTTTCAATCGGGATAGATCTATCGGGGATAGGTCATTATTTTCACTGCTGCACTGACGAATGCCTGTTTCTGATAGCGGCTATCTCGTCCAATTCGCTCACTGCCTTGCGAGAAGACTCGGGAGAGTTCGAAGGCTACGGGAGTAAACCCAAACAGAAAATCCGGAGGGAGGGACCCTAAGGCAGCCGGTGGTGTATTATCCATCTTTTGCATCCCCTGCAACTCAACTTTGGTTCCGCAAGTAAGGACCTTGTTCCTTCTTCGGAACCTTTCAAAGAAGAGCCGAGGGGGGAGGGGTAAGGGTTACTTTTCTTCCTGACAGGAGCTAAAGCCTGAGCAGCCTCGCCTTCGTGGAGTGGGTTTTGTTGTGTATAGATTCAGGCATTTTATAAACACCCCAAGTGGTACACCAGAACGCATAATAACATTAAAAGTCCATTCAAAAGCTGGACCAATCAACATTATCAGCGCCTATGCATTAACAATGGCAGCAACCACAGAAGATAAAGATAAATTTTACGAGATGCTCTAAGTTACCTTGGATTGAATTCTCAAAGTAGAACAACTTTACGTACTGGGCGATCTAAATGCACGCATAGATCTGACCATCATTCATGACCATCATGCCTAGGTCATCATGGTATTAGGAAAATGAAAAATAATGGTCAGACACTTCTAGAATGTTGTTTCCTTAACGACCTGTGAGCTACAAACAACTTTTTCAGCGCCAAGAGTCGACAAAAAGCACCATGGCGTCACCAAAGGTCCGGGCATTGGCACCAGCTGGGCTTTGTCCTAGTTCGCAGACAACACCTAAATAATGTTAGAATAAACCGAACATACCATAGCACAGACTGTGACACAGACCACGCACTTGTCATTAGCAAAGTGAAGACAACCACCAAAAGGATTTACAAATCTAGAGAACCATCCAGGCTTAGGATCAATATCGCTGCAACAAAATTACCCGACAACCAAGCCCTGTTCAAGAATGCCTTCCAGAAATGCATGGAGAAAGTAGAAGACCTAGACAATGTAGATGATTCATGGAACCGGCTAAAATCACACATCCTTGACTTGTACAATCTCTTTTTTTTAAGTAAAGACAAACACTCCACCAAAGATTGGGTTCAAGAAAACTCGATGAAACTCATGCCACTTGTAGAGAAGAAGAAAAAGACTTAACCTCAAAGAATTACCAATGCCAGAACACAAAAAACCAATTCAAACAAGCAAGAGCATAAGTACAACGGGAATCAAGGAGATGTGGGAACGAAGACTGGTCTAATCTGTGCTCTACGATCCAGAAAGCTGCTGAGCTGGGCAATTCACGAACTACGTACAACAACATTAGGATTGCGCTAGGTCCAAACTTCTGAATAAAAAATTTCCTTTAAAGACGCCAACGGTGCGCCTATCAGTGACAAGACTAAACAGCTAGAGAGATGCTTTGAACATTACTCAAGTCTCTGTTCTGAAGACAGACCAGCAAGCCCACTCCTACATAAGCTGGTCCCAAAATACTCAGTGCTGACTGAATTGGACAATGAACCCAATGAGAAGGAACTTCATGATGCCATCCACGACCTCTTAAGTGGAAAAGATCTGGTAATGACAACATCCCCGCTGAAGTACTAAAGGAAATTCTTGAAACACTCCCGCTCCACCTCTACAAACTCATTGTCCAATGCCGGAGAAGTGGAGATTTACCACAAAACATGAAAAATGCCAAGATTCTAACGTTATATAAAAATAGATGGGACAAGGCGATTGTAGCAACTATATGGGTATCTCCCTCCAGAGTATAAGTGCGGGTTTAGAGCTGGACGGTCAACCACCGATACGATTGTTACTATCCGTCACTACAGGAAAAGTGCAAGGAACAGAGAAGACCTATATTTATAGTCTTTGTTGATCTCACAAAGGGTTTTGACACCGTGAGCAGAGCAGTTAGTTGGTCTCCTACATTACTCAAGATGATCAAGTCATTTCACAACAATGTCTGCCCCCGTCCAGTTCGACGGTAGATCTTCCCAGCCCTTTGAGATGAACTGTGGGGTCAAACAAGAATGTGTTCTTGCCCCTACTTTTTTTCGGAATCTTCTCTGGCTTTCTTCGCCATGCGTGAAACCGACTTTTGAGACACCTACTACTTAATCTAGCACGTCTGAGGTCAACATGTAAAACAAGTGAGACCCTAATCAAGGAGCTTCTATTCACTGATGATGCAATAATGGTTACTCACGATGAGTCCGTCCTGCAGTCAATGATTTACACTCCAGGTACATCATGTGATTTATTCTCCCTGTCAATAGTATCTAGAAGACTTTGTGCTTCAAAAAGGCGTAGCTTGTCCAGCAGCTATATAATTAAATAACACACCCCTTGAATCTGTGAGAAAGTTCACCTATCTCGGTTCAATGGTCACAATATCATTGTCTTCCTTGAAGAAGAAATAAATTCTCGAATCGGAAAGGCAGCTTCTATATCTGGTAAACGAAAAGATAGAGCATGGACTAACACCAAATTTACACTCAGAACTAACATTCAGATTTACCAAAATGTCGTGCTTAGTACACTTATATACGGATCAGAAACTTTGACTACCTATGCTGGGCAGGAGAAAAACTTAAACAGCTTTCATGTAAGTTGCCTTCGAAAGATTATGAACACCAAATTGCTTAACAAAGTAACTAACTCTTACAACGACTAACAATGTTTTACAACGAGCCACCCTCCCATACATCATGGCAACACTTAGGAGTCGTAGACTAAGGTGGCTGGATCATGTAGGAAGAATGGCAAACATTCGTATTCCCCCAAAAAATATTGTATGGCGAACTTAAGGACGGAAATAGACCAAAGGATAGACCAGTGCTGAGATATAAGGGAGATTGCAGGTATTCTTTGAGTGAATTCTCTATCATAAAAAGAAACTATATAAATCTGGCTGCAGGTCGTAGCAAATGGAGAACAAAATTAAAAAATGGCACAGCTTCTTTCGAGGCAGTGCTGATATCAAATTCAGAAGACAAAAGGCCCAGAAGAAAATAGACCTGGTCAGGCAACGGGTTTACATCTTGTTCGTTCTGCGGATGGATCTGTCTGTCCAATATTGGCAGATTCAGCCACGAGAGAAGCTGTTCAGCAAAGCAGCAGCCAGCATAAGACACTACCATTTTTACCAAACAACTGACTTAGCATGATTGCTTGTTACCGACCATCTGTCAAGACGCCAAAGGCCATATACATGTATGTGGAATTATGTCTTTTTTGTAAATAAAGCCATCTCATGTGTAAGGCTTGTGGGATATCCTTGAGATTTGAAGTTTTATATATGAACATCTTGCACTTCTTTCAAGTCATTCTGCTCACAGCAATTTGGTGCACTTCTCCTAATTCTACATTCACGTCACGCTAATATAGTTTTATGTACCTTCAGATAAAACCATAAACATACATATTTATATTACATTTTAAGTGTATGCATTTATCTGATTTCCATTTTAAATTGACTCTCTTCATAGCTTTCTTGTATTTAATTTATTGCCTGTCCATTACTCTAAGTTTTGCGCAATAACGCATCCCTCGCTATTTTTAAACTATAAGCTTTTCTCCAAAGCCAACTGTGATTTCTTCCATAACATATGATTACTTCTGCCAGTCATAATGTCTCCTTTAAAGAACTCCCGACCGTTTAACTACTATAATTTGTCGTTAATATGGATCGTTCACTGCGATGTGGGGAATTATTCTCAGAAACACTTCATGTGGAATATTTTTGTCTCTTTTCATATGTCCTTTGAAAACGTTGTGGTGAAGTAAATGGTGCATTAGTCTGCTGACTAGGATGTCGAAGTTCGGCTTTTTTTCCATTTTGACATCATTTATAAATTCATTTGAAAATTGGCACTGTGTACTGATGACCTTGGTGGAAATATTGTCACTATAGTTCGTTTCAAATCATGTGCCCAACTTCAAAACGCTATTACTCATTAAACATTTGTTAAAAACTGTTGAAATTTTCCAAATGTTATTAGAATGCAAAAGAGCCTTTAAATGTATATTTAACAAATATCTTGCAGCTGCAGTTTTCTTAAAGCGGCGAATTTCTTTGATGTTTGCCAAAATTGTAAATTGTGAAGCCCTAAAGAATAGAAATTACCGTAGTTGCTGGTCTATGATTAATTTTCACTAGGTAAAGGCGTGGCCGTAATGGGGAAATAACTGGATAAGACAAAACACCAGGAGAATTATTGTCTGCTCAGTTCGAGGACGGAAGATAATATCAAGGTATACCTGTATGTCCAATTTTCATAGTTGTGTGGTCCTGAAAAGGACCGTTTGTTGAACTAATTTAAGGTAATATAGGGGCCAACATTGTGGGGGCTATATACTTTCATTCTGAATCAGACGAGTCTAAAAGATTAATAACTGTTTGGGGTTGAACATTCCACAAACCATCATTTTTCCAATATTCCTCTTCCTGTTTTAAGACGTGGTCTTCACATTTAGCCCAATAATCTTTGTCTATATTTAATAAAGCGAGATTAGCAAGAGTCTTTACATCGCATATTTTGAATGTTGTATTTTCATCTGCCACTTGTCCTTTTAATTTTGCCCAGATTAGTTCTATTGGATTTAAATGAGCACGGTAAGGTGGCAGCCTCAAACTTATATGACCGTGCTCTTGGATAATCTTATCTATTTGAAAAATCTTTGTCGTCTGTTTTTGCTTTACTAGAGATAGTAATTCAGGTTTTAAGTACATGTTATTAAATTGTATGTGCTCCTTTGTGAGCCATATCTTAATAGCATCTTTTGTACTGGATGACGTCGGGACTTTATCTTCAAGTGCAACAATGTTGTGGTACGCTGCATTGCCCATTATTAGGCAAGATGGTCGATCTAGTGATGGGAGAACAGAATTGTCAATCCAATGTCTAAATATGGGACCATTCATCTCAGAGTGATAATCCCGATTGTCTATGGATTTTGAAAGAAAAATGAGCTCTGCATTCTGTATTAGTCCATGTTGTCGACTACCTGCATGAGCAATTATCAAGCGCTGTCCTTTGCTGCTAGGTATTAATCTCTTAATCTTTCCATCTGATGACTGCTATTCCCTTTGGTTAGTGTGGTGAGCATTGATCCATGTTTCATCCAAGTACACAATATCATAACCTTGCTTGCGCACCTCTTTTACTTCACGTAAGTACTTGCTTCTCATGACTACTATATGTGGCTTCTCACAGATGATGTTTCGTCCATTGGAATACTTTCTGAATGTAAAGCCTGCAGCTCTCACATTCCTCCATAATGTAGACTTTGATATTTCAATACTGTTGTTCTTTTTCAGCGATACTTTTAATTTTCTTATTGTAACAGTTTCATTCATACCCAACATTTTGCGAATTTCACTTCTAATAAGTTCACTGTCGAAATAATCCAACATTTTTGCTCTTCCTTGTGATTTTGTATATTTTGAACATTGACGGTCACGTGCTTGAATCCAGCGATTAAATGACCGTTTAGATAAATCCAAAATGTGTCTTGTCCTATTCTCATGGTTTTCTAAAGAATGAAATAATCTTCCTCGTTTAGCCTCTTTGCAAAAATAGCCATACATTTTTATTGCGATGTTTTGTAAACTGCAGAATTTCATTTTAAGACTCATGATAAATGTTATTGTTCCACGTCTCCGCCGCTGAATGAACGGAAATGGAACATACAATGTCTCGGCGTTTTTTACAAGTGTCTAATTGTGTCAGAAAACCCACGTTGAAAGCGTGCAAATACGTCAATTTGACCGCGTATGTATTTTTACTCGCTATTTTTAACTTAAATACTGTAAACATTAAGTTTTGACTACATCAATGGGTCGTTATAAATTTATATAAATCAAATAAGCAACAATAATAACCAAATGTTTTTTTTTAATGAAATTAATTCCCTGTTGGGTTCTAATCATTATAACTTTACATGCAAATTTTGAAGAACTTACAAAAAGCGTTTAAAATGATATCGATTTTAAAAGTTGGGCACGAGTTATGAAACGGACTATAGCACATCGAATTTACAAAAAGTAATTTTTTCTGAGTGGCGTTAACATTATGTACAAATAATTGAAAAAAAAAAAACCGGTAATGTAATTATCAATTTTCTAGAATTCAGTTGTGAATAATTTATTGTCTTTTATTAATTTAATTTTTGTGGTCTATCCTTTATATATAAAAATTTGTTTCTAAATTGTTATTATATAAAGTTTTAATTATTATTATATTCTATTTCTTTAAAGCCTAAATTTAACACATTTAACATTATCTTTTTTGCAGGCTGTTTTTATTCAAGATATTTCGCATTGATTATTATGTTTTTATATTTTACATTTACTAAGTTTATTATCTTCTTTTTTTTTTTTGTCTTGAATTGTACATAAATTTGAATTCTACTTCTATAGAATATCATTCGGCTGAAGCGTCTTCTAATTCTTTTGTCCTGTCGTAATATGATACATTTAGAAACATATTTATATTTATTGTTCTTTCAATTGAATTTGCCCAGTGTGCATTAGTCATTCACAGACGCGTGCTCGAGGCAGTTTTTAAAAAAAAATTAAATATGCGTATGGGTAGGGAAATCCCCTGAAACTTAACTGCAGACTGATTATATGCTGCTGATTTGCTGGTTACATAAATAGATTATATAACAACAAAGAGTAGATGAGCAGCATTTTCTCCTTCTTCCGGGATATTCTAAGGGTCAGGATTTCCAATCAACCATTTTCCTTCTAGCATAACTCTAATCCAGTTATTGATCTCTCCGGATGTTTGCTATTATCTTCCCTTCAGTATTTTGTTTCATGATTTTCCATATTCATTGGCGACCTATATACGCATTTTCTGCAAACATTGCTAAACCATTGTAGCTGCGATTGTTCTCTTCGTTTTTAATGTAGTTTATATGAATTTTGCATTCGACAAGATCTTATTTTATGATCTTTCAATGTCAATCATTTGTCATTATCCCTAAAATGGGAGTAAAATGAGTTGCTATTATTTTGTTTAAACACGCTGCGATATTTGCACACTTTTGCCCCAGAATTCAACTTTATCAGGGCACATCTGGATGTCGTGCATACCTCACGTATTCATCTCCACTCATTTTGCCAGACTAATTAATCTGTTACTAAAGACACATATTCGGACGGCTTATTAGGAATTGAAGTATTTATGGTTTAACAGTCAGATTTGAGTTGTTGACTGAGTTCAGCTTATTCACGAAATGCATCATGCCGGCCCAAGAAGAAAAAAAAACAAAACCATTTTTGCTGAAGCAAAGAGCAACAAAAGGGCATATGCTAGCATCTAATGTAATTTCTGAAATTAGAGACATCGTATTAATTAATAATTGGTCATACATATAAGTAAGAACATTGTGCAGCAAATCCAACAAAATAGGCTATTGGAAGAGCAACATGACAACTATTTTAACACAGACAAAAAAGTAAACAGACATTTCTGTTGAAATTGGAAGAAATCGTAAATAATTACTTTTTACAATTATTTTAACGAAAGGAAAAAAAAACGAAATGTGTTAGAGAGCGTGCATGGCTAAGGAAATTGTGTTGTTCAGAAAGTAATTCTATAATTTACAATATAATTTTCAATCGTGTCCTATGCTAATGCGGTGGCAGAGTGGTCAGTTTAATTATCTATTTATCATGAGAGTCCGACTTTAGCTTTCGAATGGAGCGACATTTTTTAAAATCTGGCTTCGAGACTCACCCAGACTTTAGAAATGGGTACCAGAAATGTTACATAGAAAAGTAGGGTGTTCTCACATCAATCGCGTGAATCGGTTTGATCATCCGCAAGACAAGTGTACCGGTTGTTATTTATAATATGGGCACTAACATCGTGTTCCTCCTAAACGCTACTAAGAGCTAACGAAACGATTACTTTTTTACTACAAATGTTACCACTGACAAACGTGTTGCAACAATCCATGATAGGAAGATGGTCTTCACAGGAACAAGATACCTATAAACCACATACCATCCTAGATACCATGCCCCGTTTGGAGTGGTTAGAGGAGACAATTTAAAAGTGGGAACGAAATTGAAGAAATAACGTTTAGCTAAGGTTAAACTAAATACAGGCATCAAATACTTTAGTTCGTTCACAAATTCGCGCCCTCAGAGTTTATCAATTATCCCGGAAACTGTTTGATGAATTTCTGTAATTCTTTTTCATGAAATCCTATTTTGTCACCGACCTTCAGATTGTATAACATTTAAGTACAAAGGTAGCCTGAATTTTGCACAAATCGTTTTTTGTTATATAATTTTAGGAAAATATCAAACCGCGTGCTCCAAACATTAGATTTTACTGTAAATTATGTTAATTTTCTAACAATGCAAGCTAAAGGCGTATCCGTATTACATTGAATAGTTATATAACCGACTCCTTTTAGATTCCTTGCAAAAGTGCATGTACAATAACAGTTACCTTTTGCATAGTGATGAATTCACATTTTAAACTCTCATCATCATCATCATCATCATCATCATCATCATGTGCCTTACCGGTTGGCGTAGGTGATCATGTCCATCCACAATCTTCTATCTACAGTGCATCGTATCAGTTCTGTTGTTGACTGTTTTCCATGCCATGAAACCAAGCTATCCAGTATTTTCTCTCTTTGTCGTCCGCGATCTCTCTTTCCTTTTATTTTGCATATTGTAACCAAGTATTCCAACTTTCGTCTTCTCATTATGTGCCCGAAAAATGTTGATTGCTTCTTTCTGATGTTTTTTAAGAGCTCCCTTTTTGTGTTGGCCTCTTTGAGAACTTCCTCATTTAAACTCTTCATGGTTTTAAAATTCAAGTAGTCACTTCACAACAGCTTACAAATTATCACACTTACAGGAATATTCATTAATAGTAAATATTTTGTCAAAATACGCCTCTGGACAAATTTAACAAGAAACCGGAAATGAAATTACCAAAACAAAACATAGGAGTGGCGAACGTCTTACAAGTGAAGAGTGCAAAACGATGCTAAGATGTGTGGTGTGCACGTGAAATTTGCCTTTTTAATTAGTGAGTTGATTACAACAAATGTGGGTATTGTGATCATCATCATCATCATCATCGAGTGCCGTCTCCGCAACGAAGGTTGGCTACCATTGAGCGCCATTCTGCTCTGTCTCTTGCTTGGATGGTGCAGTTTATCCTAAGCTGCTTTGTCCATCTTTTGATGTTACTCGTCCATGTTAGTCTTGGTCTGCCTCTGCCTCTTTTACCTTGTATTTTCCCTTCTAATATTACTTTTATTAGACTTGTGTCTTTTAACATGACCAAAAAATATCAAGTCTTGCTCTAATTGTGTTTAGTAGTTCTTTTTTCATTTTTAGTTGTTTTAAGACATCATCGTTTGTTTTCTATTCCTTCCATCCAATTATACATTTTCTTCTGTAAATCCACATTTCAAAGGCTTCAATTCTCTGTTTTATTTTCTTGTCTAATGTCCATGTTTCTACACCATATAGGAATATTGAGAAGATGTAACATTTTGCTATTCTTAGTTTTAGCCCTGGTGTTATTTGTATTGTTTGTCAGGTCGGGTAATTGTACCTGCTACTGTATGCAGTAAACAGTACAACCTGTGGCTGATGCTGCCTTGCAGGTAAGCTCGGGAGAGAAAAAGGCTAAGGGAGGATACCCCGAAGTAAAACAACCCCACTGCCTTGTGGTGAGACTTTTTTAAATCAAAGGCTAGCGGAGCCAACCGTAAACAAACCGACGGAAGGCAACAGAAAACCACCGTCCTAACTTCTTTGTACAGTCACGAATCGCCACAATAGAAATAACGACAACAACGTTAAGGGGGGATTCCAATGGAAAACCCTCGTTCGGTAGGGGACATCATCTGCTACAAGTGATACACGATCGTCATCAAGCTACTGTAAGCAAAATAAAGATAAAACAAAATCTAAAGTAGGTACTTGGAATGTGAGAATACTCATGCAGAAGGGTAAACTAGAAAACATCGTACAAGAAATTAAAAGAATGGGTTTATAATTACTGGGACTTTGCGAAATGAGATACACCGAATCAGGGGAGATGTATTCTGATAAACATAAAATAATCTATTCTGGAGGTACTGAACACCAAAGAGGAGTAGGTATCATCTTGGATGCAGAAAGAGCAAGAACATTGAAAGGCTTTTACCCAATATCTGACAGAGCCCTTTTAGTGAAATTGAATGGAAAGCCAATAGATATAAATCTTATACAAGTTTATGCACCAACAGCAGATAGTCTAGAGTAGGGATGGCCAATTTCTTTCAAATGGCGGGCCACTTTTTAATTATTTTTTTTTGGTGGCGGGCCACACACATAACAACATCAATACAAATAAACTTGGCACTTGTTTTAAGGTAATATTTTTGTTATATATCGGCATTATTTGCGTACATAAATCATTTTATTGCAACAGAGTTAAAAATGCCTAGTTGATTTATAAAAATGAATAAAATTATTTGCTATTTATATTGTTTAACAAACATGTTTTAGTTAGGTCATTTTAAAGTTGACATGTAACAAACCTTAATGAGAACAATGTGGACGTTCATGTGCAGCAATAAGTTCATCAAAGTCAATGTGTAAAGATGATGATGATATTCGTAATAAATCCTGAAGGTGGCCATCAGTGAGTCGCTTTCTTTGTGACGATTTAATCTCCTTCATTGTTGAAAAAGCGCATTCACATATATATGTGCTTCCGAACATAGAAGTAATTTTCAAACTGAAATCACTCAATGCGGGATATTTTTCCTGTGGCACAAGTTTCCAAAAGTCAACTCCTATCTCCATCCTTGATTGGAAAAAGGGGTCACTTTGGAGGTTACATAACTCCAACTGAAAAGTGTCATGTTGTTGAAAAATGTCACACTTCATAGGGTTGTTAAACAATGCCAGTTCTGGTCGTATACCACTGAAGTCAGAAAATCGTTCATTGAATTGCTCCAATAGTTTGTCTAACATTAATACAGAAAATTTGAAATCAGTGTCACTGCGCTCCTCAATCAATTCTTTGCACGAAGGAAAATGAATGAAGTTTTCTTTGGCCAGGGTAAATCTAAAAACGTTTAGTTGACTTATAAATCCATGTAGGTGTCCTACCAAATCTGAGACTGTTTGGGAACGTCCCTGTAGCTTCACGTTGAGTTCATTCATGTGCTGGGTGATATCAGTTAAAAAGGCCAATACGCTGTTAAAATGTGGATCAGACATTTTTCTGATCAGTTCTTTGTTGGTATCATGTTTCTTCCCCAAATGCACGCGCCATGTTAATAGAACAACGCTTTACGAAGTCATCGTCACATAATGATTTTTTTTATTTCGCTATCTCTGCACTTACAACAAACGATGCCATTAAGGAACTTGTTTGTTTTGTTGTTAATGTAGTAAAAAACAGATTTCTGAGCACTAACCTTTTTCTTCAAATCGCACACAAGTGTAGAACGTATTGTACCAATGTAGTCCTTGTATTTAGCGGCGTGGTGCTGTGTGTAATGCCGTTTCAGATTATACTCTTTATTTACAGATAACACTTGCAAACACACAAGGCACTGCGGCTTGCTATCTTTTTTGTTGATAAATAAAAAAAATATCATGTTCCCATTTCTCATGAAAAAAATCGGATTTTTTCATTTAATTGACGTTTATTGTTCATATTATACCAAGACCGAAGCAACAGACAATGAAAACACAGATTACAACAATAGCACTGTTTCCTGTTAAAATGGAACTGTTCACTGTAACTCGACAAAATCAGAATGATCAGATCGGATATATAATTTTGACTGATGAAAAGAGGTTTGGAGAGAAAGAAACTGAAAGTAAAATAATTGTGAGGTGAATGTGTTGGGGTGGAGGAGGTGGGTGACTGACAGTATTTCTTGGCGGAAACTGTTTGAACTCGCCGAACCGAGAGTCGGCTCTAGAACCATTCGTTGGCTTCTTCCTTTGTTTAAGTCGGTCGCAGGATGATCAAAAGGAAAAAAAAGGATGGGCCGGGAATGACGGGAAATCGACGTTAAACTAACTACTAGAGTGTTCCGAGTTTTAAAAATAGGTCTGCTAGGGAATATTTGAGTTAGCTTTCTCCACGGTAGAAGTTAATGTAACAAATTTTTAATCAATTTTACCCAGGACATTTTGCTCAATGCAAACTGATTTTATTTTTATCCGCCGCGGGCCACAAAAATGACGTCGCGGGCCACTTGTGGCCCTCGGGCACCTAATTGGCCATCCCTGATCTAGAGGAAACAATTGATACATTTTACAACGAGTTAAACGAGGCACTTCATAAATGCAAACCACATGAAAACACCATAGTTCTAGGGGATTTTAACGCAAAAGTAGGAAAGGAAAGAGTTGAGGAAGTAGTTGGTCATTATGGCTTACGCGAGAGGAATGAAAGAGGTGAAAAACTTATTGACTGGGCAAGAACAACACACAACATGATGCTAGGAAACACCTGGTTTAAGCAACATCCAAGACGTCTGTGGACATGTAAAAGCCCAGGAGAAAAAAGCCCACGTAATCAAATTGATTATATAATGATAAGCAATAGATTTAGAAACAGTCTGGTGTGTGTGAAAACTAGACCAGGGGCAGATTGCAATAGTGATCATGTACCAGTTGTGGAAAAGCTTAGAGTAAAATTAAAAACAACAAAACGAGCCTCAGTTAACATCAAGTTAAATTTAGATTTACTAAAATCAGACAAGAAACTGCAAGACAAATATAAAATCACAATTCAGAACCGGTACAATGCAATAGAGAAGATGCAAAACATTGATGAACAGTGGGAAATGCTAAATGAATCAATGCAACAAACATCAAAAGAGTTCATTCAACCAGTGGACAAATTCAAGAAAGAAATGAATGACAGATGACATTTTGCAGCTAATGGATACAAGAAGAAGAAATAAAGAAAATAAAGATGAGTGTAAGAAAAAGAAGCATGGCTAAAAGAGCGATGCAAAGACATTGAAATGTAACAAAAATGAGATACTAAAGCTATATGCAAACCAATTGAGGAATTAACAGGAAGAAAAACGCAATCAAAAACTGGATTTCTAAGATCAAAGGAAGGAGAACTGTTGATTGATCAAGAAAACATAAGGGATGGACAAAATACATTAAAGATCTTTATAATGATGAACGAACGGAAGTAAATATTAAGGATAATGGAGAAGGACCAGAAATACTCAGAGAAGAAGTGGAAGACGTCTTGCGCAATATGAAAGCAGGCAAAGTTTTTGGACCAGATAATATAACTAAAGAAGAGATTGAAGCCATGGGTGATTTTGGAATATAAATAATAACAAAATATTGAATGATATCTACAACAGCGGATATATACCAGACGACATGCTCAAATCAATATTCATAGCCCTACCAAAGAAATCGGGTGTGATTGAATGCGATGATCATCGCACAACAAGCCTTATGAGTCATATGACTAAGATATTACTAAGAATCATCACGCGAAGAGTGCGAAACAAAATCACTCCATAAATTAGCGATGAACAATGTGGTTTTGTAAGAGATAAAGGAACAAGCAATGCCATTTATATCATAAGATCTTTAGTAGAAAGAGCCATAGAGGTGAAAACAGATCTTTACCTATGTTTCACAGATTGCACCAAGACATTTGACAAAGTAAAGTACCAATAAATAATCAAAATTTTAGAAAGCATAAACGTAGACAGCAAAGATCTAATAATAATAAAGAACATGTACTGGCAACAAACAGCGGCCATAAGAACTGGAAACCAATTGGGAATGTTTCAACAAATAAAACAGGGTGTTAGACAAGGTTGTGTGTTGTCACCATATTTGTTTAATATTTATAGTGAGATTATTTTAAGATCCATAATGGGCATGCCTGGAATAAGAATTGGAGGTCATAATATAAATAATGTAAGGTATGCTGATGAAGGGAGCTGCGATAGTTCAGTGGTTAGTGAACTGAACTACAAAGGACAAGAGGTAGGGTTCGATCCCAACCGACGGCTTCTGGGTTCACCCAGCCTTAAATGGGTACCGGATTTTTTTTCTGGGAAAGTAGAGCAGCACGGGCGTAATACCGACAACATTACCCCAAAAATCATGTGCTGAAGGTCTGTAAAATATAGGGTCACTAACACCATATTTCCCTATACGCCACTTGGCGTGACGGGGGTACTTTACTTTTTTTTATGCTGATGATACAGTCTTAATCGCTAAGAGTGAAACTGAGTTACAAGAAATGTTGGACATTATAGTGAAAGAAAGCAAAAATAAAGGACTCAGCCTTAATAGCAGAAAGACAGAGGTAATGGTAACAACAAAGAAAAAGACATCACATCAGTGATAAAGACAAGTGGAACAATATTAAAACAGGTAAATGAATTTAAATATTTGGGAACTTTGTTAACCTCAGACGGAAGATGTACAAAAGAGGTGAGATGCAGAATGGCTCAGGCAAAAGCAGCTTTCCAAAAAATGAGGAAGATACTAAGCAATCCATATTTGACAATAGAAACAAGAAAAAGAGTTCTTAAATGTTACGTAGAGCCAGTCTTAACAAATGGATGCGAATCATGGACAATAGGACAACAGACAAGAAAATCACTGGAGTCTGTAGAAATGTGGTTTTACAGAAGAATGTGGACATAGACAGCTAAGAAGAGTAATGAAGATGTTCTGAGAGAGGTCAAAGCAAAAAGAGAGCTCATTTCCAATATTAGGAAGAAACAAATATAATTTATTTTTTGGCCATGTAATGAGAAAAGAACAACTGGGATATATTGTAACAACTGGGAACATTGAGGGACGAAGAGATAGAGGGAAGCAAAGAGAAAAAAAATTACATGCAGCTTAAGAGAATGACTTGGCAGAAGGTCAACAACAGAAATGATAAATAGCTGCTGAGATCGAAATTTGTGGATGGACATGAACACCCTCGCCAGCAGGCCCGGTACTATATGATGATGATGATATTATTTGTTTTGATGTTAGTATGTTCTTCATGACATTAAAATTACTTTTTGCCATTCCTATTCTTTTGTTTATTTCAGTTGTACATTTTCTATCACTGGTCCAAGGTAGTTATAGTTCTGAACTGTCTCCAGGTCTATTCCTTCAATTTGTATATCCACTTGTGGGTTTTGAGTATTTCCTTTGTTTATGATCATAGTTTTAGTCTTTTTGATATTCGTATCTAGTCCATATTTTTTGCTTATCATGTTTATTTCATTAAGTAATTGTTGTAGATCTTTAGGATTTTCTGCTGGTAGTACAGTATCGTCAGCATATCTTAGGTTATTGATTACCTTTCCATTAATTTGTAGGCCTTGCATCTCTATGATGGTTTTAAAGATTTGCTCAGTGTATAGATTGAACAAGCTTGGTGATAGGATGCATCCCTGTCTTACTCCTCTTTTTATATCTATGGATGTAGTGTTCTCTTTGTTATATTTTATTATTGCTGTTTGCTGCAGTATAGATTACATATTAGTCGTTTGTCCATGTCATCTAGATGTATTTCTTTTAGGCATTCTATAAGTTGTTTGTGGTGTACTCTATCAAAAGCTTTGGTGTAGTCTATGAAGCAGGCATATATTGGTTTGTTTACTTCTGTGTACTTTTCGATTAATGTTCTCATGCAGAATATGGCTTCTTTTGTCCCGCTATTTTTTTCTAAATCCAAATTGCTGCTCATCTAATTCAGTATTGATTTCATTCTGAATCCTTCCTTGTATAACTTTTAGCAAGATTTTTGTAACATGACTCATTAGGCTTATTGTTCTAAAGTCACTGCATTCAACTGCATCATTCATTTTAAGCAATGCAATGAAAGTTGATGTTTTTAGTTCAACTGGTATGTATCCTGTGTGGTATATGTCGTTGCATATGTATGTAATCACTTCAATGCCAAAATCTTCTAGTGCCTGTATCATCTCTATTTGTATGCTGTCAGGTCCTGCTGCTTTTCCCTTTTTCATTGTTTTTATAGCTTTTTCCACCTCAGGTTTTAAGATTTTATAGCCTGATATATATTCTATAACTGGTTTCTTGTCCCTTTGATCATGAAATAGTTATGTTATATATTCCTGCCATATATCTATACTATCTTTACTATCTGTTAGTATTTTTCTTTTTTTGTCTGCAATGCATCCACCTTCTGTGGCTTTTTTATTTTTATTAGTCATTCTCTTTATTTCTGTGTGCATTCCTCTTAAGTCTTGTTTGCTTTATATAGTTTCTATTTCTATACATTTTTGGCTGAGCCAGTCTTCTCTTGCCTTTTTGCACATTTTGTGTATTTCATTATCTATTTTATTGTATTGGGCAGTGTTCTTCGCTTGTCTCCTTTCTTCCACTTTTTCTAAGATGGTGTTAGTTATCCATTTTTGTTTTTTGTTCTTTTTCTCTTTTGGGTGAAGTGTCGCAGGTTTCTTGTATGCTTTACTTTATACCTTGTCATTTGGTTGTTACTTTTTCATCAGGATTTTCTCTTCTATATTGCTCAATTCCTTCTTCTAGCAGCTTCTGGTTCTGTGTTCTTTACTTGTATTGTATAGGTATCTTTAATATCTTTTTGATTTAAAGCTGTTATATCTAGTGGATTTGTTGATGAATTAGACTTTTGCTTGTTTCTCTTTAGTTTGATTTTCATTTTAATCACTACAGGATTGTGATCTGAATTAATATCTGCTCCTGGGTAGGTTTTAGCTTTCTTAACGCTGTTACGGAACCTTTCTTTTATCATTATGTGATCTATTTGATTCCTCTTCTTATCTCCATGGCTTTTCCATGTGGATAGTTTCCATTTCTTTTGCTCAAAGTCATCATCGTCATGTGCCGTACCGGTTGGCGTTGGCGATTATGTCCTTCAACAATCTTCTATCCACAGTGCATCGAATGAGTTCTGTTGTTGACTGTGCTCAAAGTAGGTGTTACATATTATCAACCTGTTTTCTTCACAGAATTGTATTAATTTTTCTCCTCTGTCATTTTTTTCCCCAAATTATGATTTCCTATAATGGTCTTATATCTACCTTTTCCTACTTTAGCGTTCATGTCACCCATTACAATCAAGATGTCTGAAGATTTCACTTGCTTCATAACTTTATTTAGGTCTTCATAGTATGCCTCTATTTGTTCATCTGTGTAGTCTTGAGTAGGTGCATATGTCTGTACTTTTGCTATGTCGAATGGTTTTGCTTTGAACTTGGGTAGTATAATCCTATCACTGTATGTCCAGTGGGTACTTATATATTTTTTGTAGCTCTCTTTTTATCAGTATTCCTACCCCCCCCCCCCCCTTTTGATGTTCTGTTGTGTTTTCTGAGTATATAAATGTATATTTTTCGTCCTCTATGTACCCACATTCTTTCCGTCTTGTCTCTGACATGCCTAAAATATCTATATTTATTCGTTCTGCTTCTTGAATCAGATTTTCCAATTTCCCTTCTTGATATGGAGTCCTAACATTCCAAGTGCTTATTTTAAGATCTTTCCTCCGACATAAGTTCGAATTCCTCTCAATGGCTTCCTCTGAACTAGTACGTGATGAGGCTCCAATCTCTTTCACGGTGGTCAACCACATTCGTTTTTCGTGTCCTGAACATGCTTCTTGTGTACCACACACTTTGCTGTTTTGCTGTTTTCACTTTCTGGGCCGTTGGTCATTGCTGACTCTTCTGCCCCATCCACCGTCGCAGACTTTGTACAATTCTGAATGGACATTTCCGTCTGCCTGGCGCGACAGTGAAAAACAATGACCTATCACCGATAGGTAAATCTCGAATGAAAAGAAGATAAATACCCACTTAACAACGAGAATTTCCACCATCCACCAGCCTGTCAGAAGTTAAACAACCACAACAGGCATGAACAGAATATTAATCCCAAGAATCACACCGCGTGTAACCGGCGTATTACGGAACAACACACGCTGTAAAGGAAAACACTGTCCACACACAGGCGCCATCACAAGCAAGAAAATAATATTTTCATATACCTCAAATAAGCAAAAATCTTTCCTAAATGCACGACAGTAGGGCAAATAATCAGACTGAATGTCGGTGAAAAAGTAAGATTTCACGAAAAAGAACTACAGAAATTCATCAAACAGTTTCCAAGATTAATTAATAAACTCTGTGTGCACGAATTTGTGAACGAACTATAATTGTTGACCCCTTCCGTTTCACCAGCGAGACAACCTTATGATTCCACGCCATACAAGTCAGGAACAAAAAGAAGAGAAGAACGCAGAACTTGAGGCTGGTCCCGAGCAAGATGATAGGATCAACACAAGAAATAGCAGCAATCCATGACATTAGTAGAAACTGCTTGAAGATAGAGGGCTATAGTTAATTTAGAATTACTAAAATATTTTATGGGAACTATTTGCCAGGTTGTCGAGTTTTTATGAAATATCTGCTTATCGTCTTGTTTCACAGTTGAAAAACCGGTTTTATATGTATATATATATTGGTTCCAAAGCAGCCCTGCATGCGCTAGGATGTAGCACAAACAAACTAGAACTCGCACAGCTCACCAAAGACATATATAACCTCATTAACACACATGACATATGGCTAGTGATGCAATGAATCCCAGGACACTCCAACACATCAGGAAATGATAATGCAGATACATTAGTTAAGAGAGAATCCAGACAGACACATTTTCACCGACATGTCATTAAACACAGCCAAACAAATCATACACTCCAACAGTAGAAAAGATTGATTGAATAGTTGGGCCATGGAAAAACGAGGAGAGATCTTTTTAAATACATTTCAAAATCAAACCTACATGATAACATTAGCAACCTAAAAAGAAGAGACCAAACTATCATCTTCAGACTGAGAGCCAGTCACTTACCATCAAACAACCACATCAATAGAATACAACGAAACCAAACTCCAGCATGTCCACTCTGTGAACAACCACATCAATAGAATACATCGAAACCAAACTCCAGCATGTCCACTCTGTGAACAACCACATCAATAGAATACAACGAAACCAAACTCCAGCATGTCCACTCTGTGAACAGCCTTATGAAAAGATAGAACATCACTTTTTTGACAGCTCGCTGACATCAGAGCAATTCTACTTCCTCAAAGACTTGATAAATGGAACAACTTGTACGGAAGTGTCGTCGACAGAACTGTGTTCTATCGCCGGATTTGCTTTTACTTTACAGCGAAAATAGTTGTGATCAATAGTGGATATAAAAGGAATTGAAGTCAACGGTCACACCATAAATAATTTGCGATATGCGGATGACACAGTCTTAATAGCAGAGACAGAGAATGAACTACAGGAAATTATAGACATAATAGTAAAATCAAGAAACAAGTAAGGTCTCAGTCTGAATAGTAAGAAAACAGAAGTAGTGGTCATATCGAAGAAACAATCATCACCATCATGCAGCATAAAAATAAACAAGACAAATTTGAAACAAGTGCAACGCGTCAAATACTTGGGCACAATAATAACATCAGATGGAAGATGCACCACAGAAATAAAAAGCAGAATAGCTCAGCCCAAAATAGCATTTCAGAAAATGAAAAATATCTTATGCAACAAATCTATGTCAATAAAAATGAGAAAGAGAGTTCATCGGTGCTATATAGAACCAATTCTGACTTATGGAAGCGAATCACGGACAGTAGACAAACAAATGAAAAGACGATTAGAGGCCACAGAGATGGGATTTCTCAGAAGAATGTCGAAAGTTCCCTGGACAGATAAAAAGACCAATGAGGAAGTTCTCAAAGAGGCCAACACAATAAGGGAGCTCTTAAAAAACATCAGAAAGAAGCAATCAACATTTTTCAGGCACATCACGAGAAGAGGAAAATTGGAATACTTGGTTACAACTGGCAAAATAAAAGGAAAGAGAGATCGTGGACGACAAAGAAAGAAAATACTGGATAGCTTGGTGTCATGGCATGGAAAACATTCAACAACAGAACTGATACGATGCACTGTTGATAGAAGATTGTGGAGGGACATGATCGCCTACGCCAACCGGCAGGGTACATGATGATGATGATGATGTGTGTGTATGTGGTGATATATACATATGTGTGTGTATATATGTATGTATATAGGTATGTGTGTTCTCGCACGATTGTATATATTAGATAGGTATAGTCATTGCTGGTGGCGCTATAGCTGGGGTAACTATACAATACCCCCCCCCCCCCCACATATTTTTAGGCTCTTTCCACTTGTATTTTAACCCTCCTGTTAGCTGGTCAACTACACCGGGTATCCTAGCTCTCGTTCGTTTTTCTTCACGTCACAGCCCAATACGCAGGGAAGACATTTTCATATTTATTTCTCATTATAGATCGAAATTATTTTGATTTAGATACTTCATTATTAGTTAGCTATGTAATCCTATTTTTATTTACTTGTGTTGAAGAGAATTGCGCACCAAAGGAGGTAGAGGCAAAATTGGTGCAATACAGTGCGCATAAAGAGAGAAGTGACGTGGAAAAGAGATGACGTAGAAAAATAGGATGACGTAGTTTGCCGAACGTTTGGAAAGTAGAGGATAATATAATTCAGTTAGAGATCGGCAGCCGCAGAGAGCAGTTGGAAAATTGAGAGTCATGTAAAGCAAGAACGACAGTAGAAGCCTATAAGCAGAGAACAGCTGGAATGCAAGCCCAAGAGGACAGCTTGAGATAAAAGGAGGAACAAACAGAGAGGTCCAATCAGCAGATGAGTATACAACAAATGCCAGCAGCAACAGACAATTAAGGAACTGGTCTAACAGAAGTAACGGAACCGGCAACAGCCATAGATAGAGTAGGGAGGGCCGTTCGATGGGAAAGGGTCCAACTTAAATTAGTTGACAACCAGCAATAGATAGAGTAGCGAGGGCCGTTCGATAGGGAACGGTCCAACATAAGCGAGTGACAAAAGCATGAAATGGAAGCCCAAAGAGATAACTTGAGATAAAAAGAGGAACAAATAAAGAACGGCTGAACAGTTAGTAATAGCAACAATTAGAATTCTGACAAGGAGAGGCCAGCAGGCAATAGCAATAGATAGTTTAGGGAGGCCGTTCGATGGGGACGGTTCTACAAAAGTTAGTGTCGAACATGAATAGAAAGATTAGAATAGAATAAATAATAATATCATAGAGAATGAAAGGAGAGAAATTGAATAGATAAACAACAATTGTCATGACAGAAGATGTGAGAAAAGAAGAAATAAAGGCAGCCGATCAATGGTCAATGTGTTATCGATGTGTTGTTAATTGTTGTTATGTATAACACGCAGAAAAGTCTCTCAAGTTGGTCGTAAAAGACGAACGGAACAAGCTGTTGAGAAAGAAAGGCAAACACACAAAGTTCAGTCTCTCACCAAGTTCAGTCTCTCAATAAAGTCACGAGGGTGTACACAAGTGTAAGTAGCAGGTACACGCAAAGGTGGTCTCAAAAGGTGACGACAAACGTATACAAAGGTACATCATACGTCCTACAAAGGTGGTCACATAAAACGCTTTTAAAGTGGGGTCACACTTACATATCTGTTTGTTTGTTGTTCCTGTTGAAAATAGCAAAACGACGTTCAAATGTGTGTCGTCTATAAATTATGTACAGCTTTAACCATAACATTTGTTTATTTCTTTTTTTCATTTCCTCTTTACAATCTTCTTAAGCTTAAAGTACCCCGGTCACGCCAAGTGGCGTATGGGGAAATATGGTGTTAGTGACCCTATATTTTACAGACCTTCATCACATGATTTTTGGGGTAATGTGGTCAGTATTACGCCCGTGCTGCTTTACTTTTGCAGAAAAAAATCCGGTACCCATTTAAGGCTGGGTGAACCCGGAAGCCATCGGTTGGGATCGAACCCTACCCCTTGTCCTTTGTAGTCCAGTTCACTAACCACTGAGTTATCGCGGCTCCCCCTTTACAATCTGCTTTACTGCAACTTCGCATTTTCATGCAAATTTTATGTATTTCTATGCCATGATCCCCCTATAGTAAATTGTCTCTGCAGTACATAGGTCTACTTTGTGCGGCAGCATTTTCATTACCTTGCACATTCGGAAAGCGGAACTGTCAAACTCATTTACGGCGGATACTTCCAATTGTATGTGCATCTTCAATGATTCATAACATTTGTTGATTTGATTTGGTCGGTACGTGCCCTTTGTGTACTCTCTTGCTACATTTAGTGCATTTCCAAACTATCACTACGGGAAAGTTGCGATTGAAATCAAATCATATTTTAATATCGTTTAACATTTTTTTCTAAATGAGCCACTCTTATTTCCTTCACGTCACATTAAGCAGCGCAATGATGCAGATAAAGGAAAAAAAAACATGTGTAGTACGACACTGCAATGAGAACGCGTTCTAGAGATCACAATACTTTAGAATGCTTAAAAACCTTAGGGGTCTTTGTACTGTAAGTAAAAATCGAGCCATGAATATTCAAAATGCGCATAAACAAAATATATGGCTGGAAATTATTTAGAAAATTGTAATATCTTCTGGCCTTTTTAAAAATAATACGTGCAGCTGCATACCAACGGAAAAAACCCATAACAACAAATATAATATTATATTAATATTTTAATGAAAGAATTTTGATCAAAAGAAAAGCATTTATTATGTTATGCTACATATATATAATATAACTTATATATATATATATATATATATATATATATAAGAGAAAGAGTGAGAGTGAGAGAGAGAGGGGGGAGGGGGAAAGAAAAAAGACCACATATTCGATACTGAAGCTAAGTTGCAGGAGATAATAGTAGATGAGTAAAACGTTCCTCGTTACCCACTGCCTGTGCTCCCTCTATTATTTTCTTTCTGCGTCTGTAACAGACCTAAACTACGCAGACCTAAACTACGATATAGAGATATCTATAAATCATCTTGAATGACTTCTCCATCTGTGAATATGACTGGGAACATCTGGCAAGTGATCGCACATCATGGAGAGCATGTATAAGGAATGGTATAACATCATTTGAGACTGTGCTGTGGCAAAACTTAGAAGAGAAAAAAAACATGTTCTACTGGATTGCCCCCATTGCACAGACCTGAGAAGAGCAATGTGGTCCACACCCACCTCCCTGGAAGAAAAACTATATGGGTCAATCGATTCGCTTAAACAGACAGCTGACTTCATGAGAGAGTCTGAATCCTACTCAATACAGTGTCGCAGAGAGAGAGAGAGAGAGAGTGAAAGAAGAGAAAAGACTCATGAAAAAGGATGGAAAACCCTGTGGACCAGTGGGCCTGACTTGTTCATTCTGTGACCGCGTGTGTCTGTCAAACATTGGTAGAATTAGCCACGAGAGAAGCTGTTCGACAAAAACAAAGCTTAAAAAAATACACAATAGCCTCCACTAGACCGTCTGACAAGACGAAAAGGGCCATATATATACCAGTAACGTTAAATAATACGGAGTCATACACAGTACCCTGAGTCACAGCACAGGCAGCTGAGAGTCACGCACAGATAAGAATCACATCAAACGCAGCGGAGTCATATATAGCACAAACAGTTAAGAGTCACATATAACACACACACTGAGAACCACATATAACAGCTGATAGTCTGACACAGCTTACAGTCAAAGCACACACAGATGAGAATCACATACAGTACGCAGCTGAAGGTCACACATAGCTCAGAATCACATATGGTACACAAAGCTAAAGGTCAAACAAAGCTCAGAATTACATAAAGTACACGCAGCAGAAGATCACACATAGCACATAATTACATATAATACACACAGTTGAAGATCACACATCTCAGAATCACATATAGAACACACAGCTGAATTTCACACATAGCTCAGAGTTATAGCACACACAACAGAAAGTCACATACAGGACACACAGCTCAGAGTCACACATAGCTCAGAGTAATAGAACACAGATCAGAGTCACATATAGTACACACAGCTGAAAGTCACACACGGCTGAGAATCACAAATAGCACATACAGCTGAGGGTCACATATAGCAAACACAGCTGGGAGACACATATAGCACACACAGAACTGTGGGCTTTGCTGTCGTCTGTAGTGACGTCTTTTTCGTAAGTAGTAGGTCATGTGACATGACGTAACATCACAAAATATTCTTTACTATCTCCAGTAAAGAGAATGTTGAGAATATCATGGACAACTAAGAAGAGTAATGAAAACGTTCTGAAAGAGGCCAAAGAAAAAAGAGAGGTAATATCCAATATTAGCAAGAAACAATCATCATATTTTGGCCATGTAATGAAAAGAGAATAGCTGTAATAGATTGTTACAACTGGGAAAACTGAGAGATGAAGAGATAGAGGGAAGCAACGAGAAAATATACAAGACAGTTAAGAGAATGGCTTTGCAGAAGGCCAGCAACATAAATGATAAATGACTGTCGAGATCGAAAGTTGTGGAGAGATATGATCACCTACGCCAGCAGGTACGATACTTGATGATGATGATGATGATGCTCCCTAGAAAGCGACTGAGCACCAGCTGGTGCTACTCCGACGACAAATGAAACCGGCGGTCTAATATTTCAATAATCATTTGATTAATTTAGCAATGTCGCATGCTCTACAGGCAGACGATTTCGACAAAAACAAATAATCAAGAACAATTAATCAGCGTTCGGGAGAGTCATTACATAATGGAATGAAATCTTACTTTAAAAGAAAAAAAACATGTGCATGGAAATGTAAGAGATCGCATTAATAGTGAATAATACAATCTGAAGAAAATATAATGAAACCCCGCATGAAAAGTGACGTTCATTCATTTTGCACAAAGGGACTTCTGTACTACAACAATGCCATAGAAACGTAATTATATATATATATATATATATATATAGAGAGAGAGAGAGAGAGAGAAGAAAGAGAGAGAGAGAGAGAGCGAGAGGTAGGGGAAAGAAAAAAGGATGACATATTCGATGCGGAAGATAAGTTGCAGGAGATATGAGTAGATCATAAAAAGTACGATCTGAATTGACACGAGCTTTTCCTAGACATTTCTATGCGCCGTAACTCTTGAAATAACCAGATCATCGTAATGTGGGAGCGAATTATGCATTTACGACCACATGATAGGTAGGATACACCCACGCTATGTTTCTATCAAAGAAAAATACAAACTATAAAGAAAGCATATCTACAAAGACAAGACCTGTTTTGGCGATAAAATGCTTCCGCAAAAAAAGAGATGATTGGGTATATGTAGTTGTGAGATACACAACAAAGGCATAATATTATTCCCGAGTTGGCCGAGCGAACATTTAATATTGAGTTAGACAAACATGAAATGGATATAATGAAGAATTTAAGTCAAATATCAGAAGGAGTAAACATATATCTAACATAGAAAATTGTATTAAGAAGGGGTATCGCACAATAATAAGCGAGAAATTTATACCAAATTTAGCAATTAAAAAAAAACCTATTCTATTCTTTTCATTGAGTTAATTTTATTAGTCAGAAGCTTCCTGATATGATCATATACAAACAAGACCTAGAACATGTGTTCATAGACTTCAGGAAAGCATTTTATAGACGTTGGCATGCAGCCCTATGGTCGATTGTTAGGATACATTATAGCAAAGCACTAAATAAAAATACAAGTCTTGGAGATAAAATGTCGCAAGATTTTGTGCATCTCTTGCTTTGATCGTTTCAAGGATAACAAATTTAGCAAAAAGGATACACGATGATCTTTTGACTAGTGTGGCGAGGCGCAAACTGAAATGGTTTGGCCGCGTGTCTCGATCTTCTGACCTGGCAAAAACCATTCTGCAAGGAACTGTGAAAGGAGAAAGAAGGAAAGTTAGGTAAAATAAAGAAATGGACCATAACATCAAAGAATTGACAGATTACGACTTCACAGGGTCAGGAAGAATGATTGAAGATGGAAATAAAAAGAGACGGTTGATGAAATTTGTCAGTAGCACCCAGATTTCCTTGCCATCTTTCTACCATACTGGTGCTGAATACCACAGTTCTACAAAAGCCCTATTTCCTTGCCATCTTTCTACCATACTGGTGCTGAATACCACAGTTCTACAAAAGCCCTATTTCCTTGCCATCTTTCTACCATACTAGTGCTGAACACCACACTTCTACAAAAGCCAGATTTCCTTGCCATCTTTCTACCATACTGGTGCTGAATACCACAGTTCTACAAAAGCCCTATTTCCTTGCCATCTTTCTACCATACTGGTGCTGAATACCACAGTTCTACAAATACCCTATTTCCTTGCCATCTTTCTACCATACTAGTGCTGAACACCACACTTCTACAAAAGCCAGATTTCCTTGCCATCTTTCTACCATACTGGTGCTGAATACCACAGTTCTACAAAAGCCATATTTCCTTGCCATCTTTCTACCATACTAGTGCTGAACACCACACTTCTACAAAAGCCAGATTTCCTTGCCATCTTTCTACCATACTGGTGCTGAATACCACAGTTCTACAAAAGCCAGATTTCCTTGCCATCTTTCTACCATACTAGTGCTGAACACCACACTTCTACAAAAGCCAGATTTCCTTACCATCTTTCTACCATACTGGATTAGCGGGATAGAGTTCTACCCTACCAAAGGAGGAGTAAGACGTCTCCTTTCCTCCGCTAGTCTTCGGGAAACCCCTGGGCAAGGTGGAGCTCCCGTTTAGCCCCCCTATCAGGGTTATGTGAAGCCATTGGAACAGGTGGTGGATGCTGTTGTGGGAGCAGCCGACAATTAGTGCCGGTTATGGTCCCCACACCGCGATGGCAGGCATAGGATCTCATGTATAGAGACAATGGCTGCGATCTCCGACTAGTAAAGTCACAGCCAAGAAGGAAAGGAATGGCAAACTACCTTCTTAAATTGCCTGGAATAATCATGACAAATCACAACCTTATATTTAAACCAAATTTCTCAGAAGAATGTTGAATGTTCCCTGGACAGCTAAAAAGACCAATGAGGAAGTTCTCAAAGAGGCCAACACAAAAAGGGATCTCTTAAAAAACATCAGAAAGAAGCAATCAACATTTTTCGGGCACATCATGAGAAGAGGAAAGTTGGAATACTTGGTTACAACTGGCAAAATAAAAGGAAAGAGAGATCGCGGACGACAAAGAGAGAAAATACTGGATAGCTTGGTTTCATAGCATGGAAAATAGTCAAAAACAGAACTGATACGATGCACTGTAGATAGAAGATTGTGGAGGGACATGATCACCTACGCCAACCGGTATGGCACATGATAATGAGTGCTGAACACCACACTTCTACAAAAGCTAGATTTCCTTGTCATATTTCTACCATACTGTGCTGAATACCACACTTCTACAGAAGCCAGATTTCCTTGTCATATTTCTACCATACTGGTGCTGAATACCACACTTCTACAAAAGCTAGATTTCCTTGCCGTCTTTCTACCATACTGTGCTGAATACCACACTTCTACAGAAGCCAGATTTCCTTGTCATATTTCTACCATACTGTGCTGAATACCACACTTCTACAGAAGCCAGATTTCCTTGTCATATTTCTACCATACTGGTGCTGAATACCACACTTCTACAAAAGCTAGATTTCCTTGCCGTTTTTCTACCATACTGTGCTGAATACCACACTTCTACAGAAGCCAGATTTCCTTGCCATCTTTCTACCATACTGATGCGCACAAATCATCAACCACAACGCTTGCTGTGATACGCAGAATCATCTGGCTGTCTGTGTGTCATGATGAGATCCTGAGATAACAGTTTTTCAACGGGTTCCCTTATCATGACCGCCATGGCTTCCATAGGCCCCTGCCGCGTTAAATAATACCTTTTAATAGCTTTTTTTAGCATTTACCTCTACCCAATCGTTGCCAGCCTTATTATCACCCAAACTAGATGATACGGACGCCTTGGCTTTGACTGTACATGTTTACCCGCGCGTAAAGCGCCACACCAAATTCCGAATGCAAAGGGAACAAAAAATTGATCCTACAACGTCCTATTTGGAACTTATTAATATGCGGTACTATGACCTGAGCATACTTGTGAAGCGCTGTAATGTTTGGTAAATCCAGCAGGTGCCTCAATGATCGGAGTGGTGTATCACTAATGTATCTGTCACTGTCAGTAGGCCCTCGTATTGAACTCTTCGAAGAGGGTGTCCGGTTAGCGCAATCGATAGGCGGTTGGCTTACCACGGCAACAGCCGGGGTTCGTACCCTGGCGTGGACACCTGGGTTTTACTAATTCCCTAAAAATTAGTACCTCTGAAGTCGGAGTAAAACTGCCTGCATGGCGAGGGGCATCCTGTAATGGGATAAAACAGACTTTACACGCAAAATTCAGTCCCACAAAATTGAGTGGGTGGGACTTCGTCAGAGGTTAAAGCTGACGAAAGCGAACGAACGAACGAACTCTTCGAACCTTGCGATCTGCGTTAACGAGAGAGTGAGCATATACTAAGAATGTGTAACACATATCAGAAGGTGAAGATTCATCCCATAAAGAGAGATCAGTGAGGTAAAAAAGATTAATAATGCCAGAGAGAAATAAAGGTAATGGTAAAGATACGAGACTTGAATTGTCTTAGCGCGCGGGTTTTTACCCATATGTGCTCCGCCGCCTACCCAGATGAGTTCGGAGACTCCTGTCTAATGTCGCCTCAAGCATCGTAACTCACGAGCGAGGCGCCATTCTTCACCTACCAGAGTGCTACCCTGCTACCCGTTTCTACTAGCGGCAGGGTCAACCACGGTGGTATTTTATCCAAAAACGAGTACAATTCTCACTGCTTCCAGCGGGAATCGAACACAGGTTGTCCGAACGTCGAAAAGTAGTGGAGTGATTTTCTCAAAGAGGCTACCAAGGCCGACAGGAAGGGGTAATTTAAGTCAGAGGAGGCTAGTGCAATAGAAAGTGTTGAGATAACTATTTTCATACATAATTATTTACAAATTTTAAATCGTTGGATACAGACTACTTGACGTCAGAAGAAAGTTTTCCCTTAACACATAGGACTGGTCCTTTCTTTATGTGTCCCATTCCTCTCAAATTTCACAAAAATTCCTTTCCACGACTTTTTTCTTCACATTTATTTGGCTATTCCAGTATATTAATGTTACCATTGTACACCTTTGATTCTATAGGTATTAAACTACCCGCTGCAGCAACTGTTCTATATTCACATACAAGAAAGAAGACACTGACAGATCCATTAATGATTGTTGATAATGTAGATTAATATTTACTCGACCTTACATCAAATATAGGAGGAATAAAAATATAATTACATATAGATCGGTGGTTACTGAACTAGACTACAAAGGACAAGGGGTAGGGTTCGATCCCAATCGACGGCTTCCGGGTTTACCCAGCCTTAAATGAGTACCGGATTTTTTTTATGGGAAAGTAAAGCGGCACGGGCGTAATACCGACCACATTACCCCAAAAATCAATTGTTAAAGGACTGTAAAATTTATGGTCACTAACACCATATTCCCTATACGCCACTTTGCGTTACGGGAGCTCTTTACTTATATATATATATATATATATATATATATATATATATATATATATAATCATGCATGGTCTTGGCAAAGCTCTTATAACCACAGTTTTATTGATTAGCTCTGGGCATTTCAGTCCTGGACTATGAATGAATCTTAATCACATAACAAGGTTGTTGGCTTGTAATTTTCGAACGATGGATAAAGTGCATTCAAAGCTTCGTTCCTAAACTTCTACAGGACATTTCTTGGTCTCGTAGTAAGTCGACCTAATGGAATTGGTGCACATTTGAATATGAATACCGTTCGTTTTGAAGACGCTGACTTCTATCAGAGCAATGGTGTCCGATTTTTAAATGAACCAATGAGTGAACATAAATTCTACGGAATCTGACGTGGCTATTGATTTCCAAACCAGTGGACGAAATGTGATTTGGCACCAGAGTCGTTAACCTTTGCTGAATTAGTTGTCTTTGACAATCGGTGCTTACAATTGTTTAGCTTTGATGTTCACATAATTATAAAGTAAAGTACAGGAACCATGTAGTACTGTTTCATCACTGCAATTTTATTATAATTCTGATGTAAATTTTGAGATTTATAAAATGATTAGCTACGACGCAAGTGGTTAGAACACTCAACAATGTTCTATTGTTTTTTTAATAGCAAGCCTGGTCTAACGTAATCTAGAGAAGGCAATCTGTCGCTGAACGGATTGTACCTCGACAAAAGAGGCAAAAGTTCAAGTGTTTAGAATGTACATTAATTTGAAAACCGTCGGAGACGAGTTCAGTTTTTCTGTTACAGAAATGGAATTTATGGTAAAACACAAGCCTGACAGGTCATGTTCTAGCTTCCATACAGAGGCAGCATCGCTTATAAACAATGTTGACACTTGTGTAACAGGTAATCAACGTCTTTCTAATCAAAACAGAAGGATGACAGTTCAGTTAAGAGGTTGCATAAATTGTGAGTCTTGTGGTGTGAGAGTAGGAAAGACGAGTTAGAAGGCGGTGTGTAAATTATTTGTCATAGAGTGATCTCATGCATTTCAGACTCTCCAAAAAAAAAAAAATAAATAAAAAAATGTCCCCTTTCATTCAGCAGATGGCAAAATATATAAATCTTCATGGCTGTTGTGTATCACCAGTTATACATATATATATATATATATATATATATATATATATATATATATATATACACTTATCATCATCATCATCATCATCATCGAGTGCCATCTCCGCAACGAAGGTTGGCTACCATGGAGCGCCTTGCTATTCTGTCTCTTGCTTTGATGGTGCAGGTTGTCCTAGGCTGGTTTGTCCATCTTTTGATGTTAATCGTCCATGTTAGTCTTGGTCTGCCTCTGTTTCTTTTACCTTGTATTTTCCCCTCCAGGATTACTTTTAGTAGGATGTTGTGTCTTTTAATATGGTCCCAAAATAGCCTTTGTCTTGTTTGAATTGTCTTTAGTAGTTCTCTTTTCATTTTTAGTTGTTTTAAGACTTCATCGTTTGTTTTCTTTTCTTTCCATCCAATTCTACCTATTATTTAATATATCCACATTCAAAGGTTTCAATTCTCTGTTCTATTTTCTTGTCTATCGTCCATGTTTTTTTTACATTGTATAGGAATATTGAAAAGATATAACATTTTGCTATTCTTAGTTTTAGCCCTGGTGTTATTTTGTTTTGATGTTAGTATGTTCTTCATGACATTAAAATTACTTTTTGCCATTCCTATTCTTTTGTTTATTTCAGTTGTACATTTTCCATCAATGCTTATAGTATGTCCAAGGTAGTTGTAGTTCTGAACTGTCACCAGGTCTATTCCTTCAATTTTGATATCCACTTGTAGGTGTTGAGTATTTTCTTTGTTTATGATCATAGTATATATTTATAGTCTTATATATTTATATACTTTTATATATATATATATATATCCAAGAAAAAGAGTTCTTAAATGTTATGTAGAGCCAGTCTTAACATATGGATTTCGAATCATGGACAATAGGACAACAGACAAGAAAATCACTGGAGTCTGTAGAAATGTGGTTTTACAGAAGAATGTTGAGAGTACCATGGACAGCTAAGAAGAGTAATGAAGATGTTCTGAGACAGGTCAAAGCAAAAAGAGAGCTAATTTCCAATATTAGGAAGAAACAATCATCATTTTTTGGCCATGTAATGAGAAGAGAACAACTTGAATATATTGTAACAACTGGAAATATTGAGGGACGAAGAGATAGAGGGAAGCAAAGATAAAAAATAACAGACAGCTTAAGAGAATGGCTTGGCAGAAGGTCAACAACAGAAATGATAAATAGCTGTCGAGATCGAAAGTTGTGGAGAGACATGATCACCTACGCCAGTAGGCCCGGTACTTGATCATGATGATATATATTCGTATCTATTAGTTAGTTATCATTAGGGCAGAGATTATAATGACATACAAATGTCAAATATTTCCTAAAAATCATCGAAATATGAATTCATTTATAACCTACAATTTGCAGAATATGACCTAACAATGAAAGTAGACGAAATATTACAAATTAATTACTCATTTGCTATTTAAAATAACGTTAAAATTCAACTATTTTATTAATCTGCAATAAAATAGTTCTCAAAGGTTGTAAAATTTCAGTGAACGAAGCTTTCATAATATGACAGTCTTATAGTGTAAAGTCTTTTCTCTAGAGTTAACAGAAACTGTTTGATCATTTGCCATCTGACCCCGTGACATGCGACACTTAGTGTCGGCGTGTTATAGAAAGTTACCCGTTTTTATTTTTATTTTTTATTTTTTTTTCAGTTTTGTGGACACATTTATTCTCATTCACGTTGTCTTAGTTGTGGACACGTTGTCTGAATTATAGTCACGTTGTCTTAGTTGTAGACACGTTGTCTGAATTATAGACACGTTGTCTTAGTTGTTGACACGTTGTCTGAATTATAGACACGTTGTCTTAGTTATAGTCACGTTGTATTTATTCTGATATGTTTACGTGTTTCTCAGCTATAAAATTACCAAGCCTAATTTTTTTTTCCGCTTATTAAAGGGTCACCTAAATGAAAGTATTATTGCTTCTAAAATAGCGACAAACATGACCATATATAACAAAAAATATATGCATTTATGCCCCCAATTTGATCAAAATATGACCTAAACCTACATTATCGTTAACATATGTATTTATTTGTAAAAAACAAAAAACGCCAGAGTGTTCAGAAAGGCACGACACGTGAAATTAACTTGGATTTCAAAAATACATGTGAGGAAAAATATAATAGTTCAAAAAATTGCGAGCATTACTTGTTGGTTACTCGACAGTGCTAGAAGCCACATTTATGTAGTCGTCACATGATATTGTCAGTGATAATTGAATATTGAGGGCCTCAGTAACCTAGTTGAGAGAATCACCCGACAAGGCTACCAATGTTCGGACAACTCGTGTTCGATTCCCACTGGAAGCAGTTTGAGTTGTACGCCTGGTTGGACAAAAATATCACGCAGTGGAACCAGGTGCTAGCAGAAATGGGTACCAGGATAGTACTCTGGGAAGGTGAGGAATGCCACTTCGCATCGTGATTTTCGATGCCTGAAGCGACACTATCCAGTAGTCTCCGAACACTTCTTGATATGCGGCAGAGCACATATGGGTAAAAACTCGACGGCTAAGACGGCGATTCAAGTCTCCTACTTTACCTTTAATCATTAAATGCACAACTAAAGTGAGATTGCGGAAAAACCTCCGTAGCGAGTGGGTTCGTGCAAGCAAAATTCTCTTGTGTCATTCTTCACATCAGCAGATTTCTGTATATCCCAGTACAATAGATCCAGTTAACCCCATTAACGTGAAACACATAAATATATCCCAACCAATCATGATTCAGTCACAGACTTGAACGTTTAAGTAATGTGAGTCGTCACAGAAGTTACATAAACTGACAATATCTAAACACGTTATCGTTGGACCAAATATGCAAATGGACACCAGCAGAAAATGTTTGCAACTTGTAAAAGCTTTTTTTTTTAGCGTGGAACACTTCATTACATAATTGATAGAAACAGAAGTTCACTTTGTGCTGAAAGTAGATTGTTAGTGCATGTCGCACATAAACAACTCAAGTACAATAGAAACAGCACAAACATCGCAAGAAGTAAATGACATACTATAAATGCCACGTTGAGGACACTAACATTCGTAATGTCAAAATCACAGAATTAAGCACAGACCATTAATCCCGAACATGTCTCTCACGCTATGCATGCGTTATTTCAGCTTAATGGATCTCAAATGTCAGTATTTTTTTCCTATAAAACAGCGACGCCAGGATATCCAGCATATGAGGAAATAGTGGCACTTGTAACGCATCAGCCATTACTTCGAATAAATGACATTTTAGAGCTGTGGTGCAGTGCGAAATTTACAAGTCTGTAATATATAAAGAGTAAAGGTATGAAATAGTTACAAACGCTTGAAACAGTTCATGAAACTTGAAATATCAAAGTTGTTTACATACAAAACAAATGTATGATCATTTACGTGGGTGTGAAGTTATATTTTTCTATGACTGGGAAGCATGGAAACAACAAAAGTTGCAATTATGATAATACAGACTTTCTGAAAGATGTGGTTGTACGCAATAGAGACTATTGTTTTCGTTCATAAACTCAGTCTTTCTATACTTTAGAAATACTTTAGAAATACTTTAGAAATATTTTATGAATTAAATTTTTGACTCGGGTGTCTTATACTTTAACTTTATACCTTATCTGACCTCTGTAACATGTTATAATAGTTCTTGCAAATTTTTATCTCCAGTATTAATATTATATTATTGGTTACTTTAGCAAAAGTGCTTTCGATTACATTTTTGGATGGCAGTTGCGGTCTTAAAACCTGAAAGGCTTCAACAACAATTTCTTGTATGTTTTTAGTCTGTTTTAATCATCAACTCTTAAAAGAGCTTCTTCTTCCTCATTTCTTCATCATTTGCCTTTTAGTGTTGTTTTTTTTCTCCGGTCCTAAATCTTCCTCCATCAGACTCATGCTATAGGAACACGTCCTAACAGTTTTTGTTTCTTTTAGCAGCACACTATAAAAAAAAAAGTAAAGTGCCCCCGTCACGCCAAGCGAAGTATAGGGAATATGGTGTTAGTGACCATACATTTTACAGATCTTCGGCACATGATTTTTAGGGTAATGTGGTCGGTATTACGCCCGTGCCTCTTCACTTTCCCAGAAAGAAATCCGGTACCCATTAAAGGCTGGGTGAACCCGGAAGCCGTCGGTTGGGATCGAACCCTACCCCTTGTCCTTTGTAGTCCAGTTCACTAACCACTGAGCTATCGCGGCTCCCCAGCACACTATCATCATCATCATCAAATACCGGGCCTACTGGCGTAGGTGATCATGTCTGTCCACAACTTTCGATCTCGGCAGTTATTTATCATTTCTGTTGTTGACCTTCTGCCAAGCCATTCTCTTAGGCTGTCTGTTATTTTTTCTCTTTGCTTCCCTCTATCTCTTCATCCCTCAATTTTTCCAGTTGTTTCAATATATTCCAGTTGTTCTCTTCTCATTACATGGCCAAAAAATGATGATTGTTTCTTCCTAATATTGGAAATTAGCTCTCTTTTTGCTTTGATCTCTCACAGAACATCTTCATTTCTCTTCTTAGCTGTCCATGGTACTCTCAACATTCTTCTGTAAAACCACATTTCTACAGACTCCAGTGATTTTCTTGTCTGTTGTCCTATTGTCCATGATTCGCATCCAGCACACTATAGACCTTGTTAAAATCGTGTAAATTTCCTAGTTGTACTGTTAGGTAGCTTATTTGTATTCAGAGTGGATCAGACTAGCGTCAAATGTGTTCTAACCTATTCATTTCTAGGTTCAGTGGTGAAACAACCAAATTTGTGCCAGGCAAGTTAAGAACTATGTGATCAAATATGTGGATTATATCTTGTTTTGAGGACATGTTCCACTCTTATGAATGAAAGTTGGATTTTCATCTAATTTGTTTATCAGTTGGAGATGTTTTTTTTCTTTTAAATTCCTGCTCACTACTGTCATGCTAGGACCAAAAGTCTCATTGTAACCCAATCTTTCTGTGTGACATTGTAGGTCTTATGCAGCCAAACAATATGTTTGATATCCACAACATCTAGTGAGATGCCTCTGTCTGAAGGGCCATCATAGACCTTCAAGATCTAGTTATTATCAAACGTGATGTACATTCAATAAATTCCGCTTAAATTTTAGTTGGGGCTGTTAGCTGCGTTCGTTCCCGTGTATATTACAGTGTGATTGTATCCACATAATAACTTCTCTCTGGAAGTTATTGCATAGTTGGTCCAGAGTTGTTCTCAATTCATCTAGTTCATTGTTCTTGGGGCTTTTAGAGCTGATAATACTGACAGTGAATCAGTCAGAATCACCAATTTATTGTGCATGTTATTTTTGTGTTGAGTAGCCAGTGTTGCAGCATCTCTGATGGCATCAGTTTCTGCCTTAAAGTTGTTTGAGAATTTTCCAGTAGCTATTGACTTGGTGATCTCGTCCTGATTATTCAACGTCAAGAACATACCTCCCCCTCCATTTCTGGTGGCATTTGTAGCAGAGCCATCTGTGTATATGTGGGACCAAGAGTCCTGTGGGTAGGTATCGTGTATGTGTTTTTCTGCTACGTGTTTTCTTTCTGTGTCTGATTGGGTGCCTTTTTTCATGATTCCTGTTATATTTTCATTAAGTTATGGTATTTTATGTTTCCCATGCGGAGACATATCAGATGGGCCCAAGGGTTTCGATATTGTTTGCGGAAGTACTGGGTCTCCAGTACTTAGTTCATTGGCGACTCTTTAGTCGTACAATTCCGAAACCAGTTATTCTTTGGTGCATGGGGTGGCTAAGGAGCCTTCTATATTTCTCCGCTTGTTGCAATAATTTAGTGACACGTCTGTCATATAAGAGTTGTAAACCTATTACTGTTTCTATAGTCTTGATAGGGGTAGATTGCATAGCACCAGTGATGATACGGGCAGCTTGGTTATGTGTTCTGTTAATTTTGCTAAGGTGTGATTTGGAAGCCATATCCCAGGCTGTGACTCCATACTCTAGGACTGGTCTGACTCTTCCTACGTATAGTCGTTTCTAGATATTGCTGTCCGCTCCCCAGACCGTTCCTGCCAATTTTTTCATAATATTAGTTCGTTTTCTGGCTTTTTTTCTTGCTCTGTCTATCTGATTTTTCCAAGTCATTCTGCGATTCATGGTGACGCCAATATATGTTGGGTTTTGGTCAATAGGGAGTGTATGGTCTTTTATCTTCAAGTTTGCAGAGAGTGTGTTTCTTGATAGGCTGAAAATTGTATATGTAGTTTTATTTTTCGTTAATTGGTAAGAACCAGGTGCTCGTCCATTTTTCAAGTTCTCCTAGGGCATCTTGCATCCTGGATCCAGCCACCGACATACTGTCCTCGCGAGCCCATAACGCCAGATCATCTGCCTATATTGCTGAGTGTATTCTGGGTGTAATGTCCATTATAATGTTATTTATGAAAATTAAAGAGTGTTGGGGACTAGACTCCACCTTGTTCGAATGTGACCTTCTTACTTAGTTGACCTTGTACTTGTACTCTGGCCGTTCTATCCTGAAGGTATTGAGAGACCCAATTGAATAAACGACCCTGGATGCCAAGTCTAAAAAGCTTGTTCTTTAAACCCTCTCGCCATACCCTATCAAAAGCCTTCTCCATGTCGATCCACACTGCCAGTGTGTGTTTCTTTTTCTTGTAGAGCATCCTCTATTTCCTGTGCAATGGCCAAGTCTTCAGTTGATCTGTGCTGACGGAAGCCCCTTTGTTGTGGTAAGATTTGTTGTTTTGTCTCCAATTGCCACATAAGTCTTCTGTTAACCAGCCTTTCCATGAGTTTACTCAGGCAGCTCAGTAAGCTAATTGGTCTGCAGCTACTTGGGTCTAGTGGGTCTTTTCCACGCGTGAGGATGGGGACCATAATAGCTTCTTTCCAGATTGCCGGCACATGACCTCTCTTCCAGCTAGCATTTATTATCACTCCTAAGTTATAAGAGCACGTATCTCTTGTCACCTTCTCTGTCGTCATGTCATGATGATTGATAACGTTTTGAGGTTAATTAAGATATATATCTTTGAAATAGGTTGATTTGCGTTCGTTAAGAACACCTGCACTCGGAGTTAAGTTTGATCGCAGCCTGTGTTTTCGGGACCACGTCAGTAGTATACAAGGGTCCATTTGCTTAGCATTTGGCCCGTAAATTAACAAAGATATATAGTAGGCGCGCGGCGCGCCTAATGTACTGTAGGCGCAGGGGGAGTTAACCGTGACCGCTGGTCCCAGTGACCCTGGAAGTGACCTGTTTATGTTTGGTGTGTGCTGACTTTGGAGTTCTTTATGTACTTGATCGTTAGTGATAGGTTAGTAGATTATACAACATCAATGAAAAACAATCAATATAAAACAGAAGACAAAGATATATTTTATTCTTTTATTATCTCAATAGGTGTATAACATACATTGATATTATATAACATTACAAAATACTCAGTACATTGAGTAAATATATAGTACAAGGATAACATTTATTTATAGCTATGTAGTTGGGTCTCTGCTTAGCTATGTGGCGTCGATGAATCATACGGGGTGAAACTGTTAGAGATTGCTGGGTAGTCTAAACTGGTAGTGTAAAGAGTTAAATATCTAGAGGTGTAGACGAGACATTATCATCAGCTACCTTTCTTTTTATATAGAAATAGGAAAGAGCATTTCTTGTTTGACTGTAGGAAAATATGGAATTATTTAAGACTTTGAAACCTACATTTTTCCCACCTTTAGCCTTTTGCGTGGCGAGAACCTCTAAAAACATATCTTTATCTAATTTGTTGTGTTGCTTGCTTAGCCCTTTACAACTGATTTTATCATAATCCCCACTACAATGGTACGTCTTACTACATAAGCTAACAAGAGCTGTCCCTTCGTACTCTAGTTTAAAAGGTTTGGTGTATGCTTTAACACCGTGATGGTTGTATGGAGGTCGGCTAGTATGTCGTGATGGGTGTATGGAGGTCGCCTAGTGTGTAATAAGGGCTGTATAGGGGTCGGCTAGTATGTCGTGATGGGTGTACGGAGGTCGTCTAGTGTGTCATATTGGGTGTATAGAGGGCGTTTAGTGTGTCATGATGGTTGTATAGGGGTCGTCTAGTGTGTCATATTGGGTGTATAGGGGTCGTCTAGTGTGTCATGATGGTTGTATAGGGGTCGTCTAGTGTGCCGTGATGGGTGTACGGAGGTCGTCTAGTGTGTCATATTGGGTGTATAGAGGGCGTCTAGTATGTCGTGATGGGTGTACGGAGGTCGTCTAGTGTGTCATGATGGTTGTATAGGGGTCGTCTAGTGTGTCATGATGGTTGTATAGGGGTCGTCTAGTGTGCCATGATGGGTACATGGAGGTCGGCTAGTATGTCGTGATGGGTGTACGGAGGTCGTCTAGTGTGTCATGATGGTTGTATAGGGGTCGTCTAGTGTGTCATGATGGTTGTATAGGGGTCGTCTAGTGTGCCATGATGGGTACATGGAGGTCGGCTAGTATGTCGTGATGGGTGTACGGAGGTCGTCTAGTGGGGTATGATGGTTGTATGGAGGTCGTCTAGTGTGTCATATTGGGTGTATAGAGGGCGTCTAGTGTGTCATGATGGTTGTATAGGGATCGTCTAGTGTGTCATGATGGTTGTATAGGGGTCGTCTAGTGTGCCGTGATGGGTCAATGGAGGTCGGCTAGTATGTCGTGATGGGTGTACGGAGGTCGTCTAGTGTGTCATGATGGTTGTATAGGGGTCGTCTAGTGTGTCATGATGGTTGTATAGGGGTCGTCTAGTGTGCCATGATGGGTACATGGAGGTCGGCTAGTATGTCGTGATGGGTGTACGGAGGTCGTCTAGTGGGGTATGATGGTTGTATGGAGGTCGTCTAGTGTGTCATATTGGGTGTATAGAGGGCGTCTAGTGTGTCATGATGGGTGTATGTAGGTCGTTTAGTGTATCGTGAGGGGTGTATGGAGGTCGTCTACTGTGTCGTGAGGGGTGTATGGAGGTCATCTGGTGTGGTATGTGGGGTGTATGGAGGTCATCTAGTGTGATATAAGGCTGTATGCCGGGCGTCTAGTGTGACATGAGGGCTGTATACCGGTCGCCTAGTGTGGCATGAGGGCTGTATGGCGGTTGTCTGGTATATCATACTTTAATCAACCAATAAGAAAAATGAAGGAACATTACATTCAACATTACTTATCTTAACTACTTTACATCAATACAGTTGAATAACGTGTTAGCGTTAAGTCTTACCATACTTTAAGAGAAAACATTCAAACTTACAGTATAAAATATAGTCTCAATCATCTACACTGAATATAACCTATTATCGATAACCCTTAACATACTTTAAGAGAAAACAAGTCAACTTACGGTGCAAAATATAGTCTCCGCTAGACTGAACAGTAACTTTCCTTGAATCAACCAAACTTATAACGCCGTCTAGTTTAAATATAGCCTGGTAAGAAATGAATAAAATTAACCAATCAGCGAGTGACTATGCCAACATCGACTGATACCTGGATCAACCAATCAGAGAAGAGTATTAGTATAGGAGGCGGAGCAAAGAAATGACTGACAGGTGGATTAACCAATCAGAGAAGTGCGTTAGCCCAAGCGTAGGTAGTGGCTGTCGGGTCAGCAGTGGGGGAAAGAAAGGCGGGGTGGTGGATTACTTGAACTCGTTTTGACCCCTGAGGCAATTCCAGAAGAGTTCTATGACCTCATTTTGACAGCTGAAGGCTTTAATACCAATGTTTTCCACTTCAACGAACGACATACATCATTAAAGGTGATTACTTCAGCTCTTAGACTTTGGAGTTCCATATCTTTATCACTTGATTGAATGACAGACAACAGTAAAGATGATCATTTCGGGTAAGAAAACTTAGTTCCAAACCCTAAAATTTTGGTTCATACTCACAAAGTTGAACTCAAAACCCTAAAAATTTAGTCCCAAAGTGATACTAGTTCACCTCAAAAGGCCTAAATGTTATATGCAAAGTCCAAAAGTTTGTCAAAAAGACAACCTAAACTCAGAATAGTTAGACACAAAGCCCAACAATTTATAGGCAAAGTCCAAAAAGTTACTCCAAAAGACAACTAATATAACACTTAAGCCCAAAATTTCGTCTCATAACCAAAAAGTTGAACTCAAAACTCTAAAAAACTTAGTCCCAAAGTGGTACTAGTTCACCACAAAAGGTGTAAATGTTATATGCAAAGTCCAAAAGTTTGTCAAAAAAGACAACCTAAACTCAGAATAGTTAGACACAAAGCCCAACAATTTATAGGCAAAGTCCAAAAAGTTACTCCAAAAGACAACTAATATAACACTTAAGCCCAAAATTTCGTCTCATAACCAAAAAGTTGAACTCAATAAACTCTAAAAAACTTAGTCCCAAAGTGGTACTAGTTCACCACAAAAGGTGTAAATGTTATATTCAAATCCAAAAGTTTGTCAAAAAGACAACCCAAACTCAAAATAGTTAGACACGAAAGGTAAAAAAAAAGTATATGCAAAGTCCAAAATGTTACTCCAAAAGACAACTAATATAACTCTTAAGCCCCAAATTTCGTCGCATAACCAGTTGAACTCAAAACCCTACAAAATTTAGACCGAAAGTCAAAATAGTTAGACACGAAAGACCAAATAGTTATATTCAAAGTCCAAAAGTTTGTCAAAAAGACAACCCAAACTCAAAAGTTTGTCAAAAAGACAACCCAAACTCAAAATAGTTAGACATGAAAGGTCAAAAAAAAGGTATACTCAAAGTCCAAAATGTTACTTCAAAAGACAACTAATATAACAACAAGCCCCAAAACTTCGTCTCATAACCAAAAAGTTGAACTCAAAACCCTAAAAAAGTGTCCACTTATCAACCAAAGTCTTTAATACAGCTGAGAAAACCCTAATAAATAATTACAATTTACTAAAAATGTTGCCCTTGATGATAGTTGCGACTGTGTCTAAATCATTATTGAAAATATTCATAGAACTCTAGTAAAAACCAAACACACTAAAACACCACATTGAAAGAATGAACTTAAAGTTCACGCCCCTGTCACAACTCTGCTAAGAAAAGTACTGCAAAGCATGAAAGTTATGTCCCCTGCTATAACTCTACTAAACGAAAGTATTACCAAACACGTAGGTTACACTCCTGCCATAACCCACTAAGAAAAACAAGATTTTGCTTAAAATACCACATTTATGATTGTTACGCCCCTTGTCCCTTTATGAGGGGACGCCCATGAAACTGTTACAAATAGTAAATTTAACCTAGTGGCATACCCCAGATGTTATATTAGACATCCCCATAGCAAAAATTTACTTAAAAGTCACTTTTATGGTGGTTACGCCCCTTGGCCCTTTATGAGGGGACGCCCATGAAACTGTTAGAAATAGTAAATTTACACTCTAGGGTTACTCCAAACTTTACATTAGACACCCCCATAGCAAAAATTTGCTTAAAAGTCACTTTTATGGTTGTTACTCCCCTTGAGCCTTTATGAGGGGACGCCCATGAAACTGTTAAAAATAGTAAATTTAACCTCTAGGCTTACCCCAAACTTTATAATAAGCATCCCCGTATCAAGAATTTACATAAAAACAACTTTTGAAATTACTACCCCTGTACCCATTTTTGGCGGTTACGCCCATGAAACTGTTAAAAATAGTAAATTTAACATATAGACATACCCCAAACTTTATATTAAGCATCCCCGTATCAAGAATTTACATAAAAACAACTTTTGAAATTACTACCCCTGTACCCATTTTTGGCGGTTACGCCCATGAAACTGTTAAAAATAGTAAATTTAACATATAGACATACCCCAAACTTTATATTAAGCATCCCCGTATCAAGAATTTACATAAAAACAACTTTTGAAATTACTACCCCTGTACCCATTTTTGGCGGTTACGCCCATGAAACTGTTAAAAATAGTCAATTTAACATCTAGACATACCACAAACTTTATTTTAGTCATCCACATAGCAAAATTTTACTAAAAAACCACTTTTATGAGTGTTGCCCCCTTGATCATTTTTGGCGGTTACGCCCATGAAACTGTTACAAATAGTAAATTTAACACCTAGACATAGCCCAAACTTTATATTAAGCATCCCCATATCAAGAATTTACATAAAAATCACTTTTGAAATTACTACCCCTGTACCCATTTTTGGCGGTTACGCCCATGAAACTGTTAAAAATAGTCAATTTAACATCTAGACATACCACAAACTTTATTTTAGTCATCCCCATATCAAGAATTTACATAAAAATCACTTTTGAAATTACTACCCCTGTACCCATTTTTGGCGGTTACGCCCATGAAATCGATAAAAAATTGAAATTTAACACCTAGACATACCCCAAACTTTATAATAAACATCCCCGTATCAAGAATTTACATAAAAACAACTTTTGAAATTACTACCCCAGTACCCATTTTTGGCGGTTACGCCCATGAAACTGTTAAAAATAGTCAATATAACATCTAGACATACCCCAAACTTCATTTTAGTCATCCCTGTATCAAGAATTTACATAAAAACAACTTTTGAAATTACTACCCCTGTACCCATTTTTGGCGGTTACGCCCATGAAACTGTTAAAAATAGTCAATATAACACCTAGACATATCCCAAACTTTATATTAAGCATCCCCATATCAAGAAGTTACATAAAAACAACTTTTGAAATTACTACCCCTGTACCCATAAATAAAGTTTGTGGTATGTCTAGATGTTAAATTGACTATTTTTAACAGTTTCATGGGCGTAACCGCCAAAAATGGGTACAGGGGTAGTAATTTCAAAAGTGATTTTTATGTAAATTCTTGATATGGGGATGCTTAATATAAAGTTTGGGCTATGTCTAGGTGTTAAATTTACTATTTGTAACAGTTTCATGGGCGTAACCGCCAAAAATGATCAAGGGGGCAACACTCATAAAAGTGGTTTTTTAGTAAAATTTTGCTATGTGGATGACTAAAATAAAGTTTGTGGTATGTCTAGATGTTAAATTGACTATTTTTAACAGTTTCATGGGCGTAACCGCCAAAAATGGGTACAGGGGTAGTAATTTCAAAAGTTGTTTTTATGTAAATTCTTGATACGGGGATGCTTAATATAAAGTTTGGGGTATGTCTATATGTTAAATTTACTATTTTTAACAGTTTCATGGGCGTAACCGCCAAAAATGGGTACAGGGGTAGTAATTTCAAAAGTTGTTTTTATGTAAATTCTTGATACGGGGATGCTAAATATAAAGTTTGGGGTAAGCCTAGAGGTTAAATTTACTATTTTTAACAGTTTCATGGGCGTCCCCTCATAAAGGCTCAAGGGGAGTAACAACCATAAAAGTGACTTTTAAGCAAATTTTTGCTATGGGGGTGTCTAATGTAAAGTTTGGAGTAACCCTAGAGTGTAAATTTACTATTTCTAACAGTTTCATGGGCGTCCCCTCATAAAGGGCCAAGGGGCGTAACCACCATAAAAGTGACTTTTAAGTAAATTTTTGCTATGGGGATGTCTAATATAACATCTGGGGTATGCCACTAGGTTAAATTTACTATTTGTAACAGTTTCATGGGCGTCCCCTCATAAAGGGACAAGGGGCGTAACAATCATAAATGTGGTATTTTAAGCAAAATCTTGTTTTTCTTAGTGGGTTATGGCAGGAGTGTAACCTACGTGTTTGGTAATACTTTCGTTTAGTAGAGTTATAGCAGGGGACATAACTTTCATGCTTCGCAGTACTTTTCTTAGCAGAGTTGTGACAGGGGCGTGAACTTTAAGTTCATTCTTTCAATGTGGTGTTTTAGTGTGTTTGGTTTTTACTAGAGTTCTATGAATATTTTCAATAATGATTTAGACACAGTCGCAACTATCATCAAGGGCAACATTTTTAGTAAATTGTAATTATTTATTAGGGTTTTCTCAGCTGTATTAAAGACTTTGGTTGATAAGTGGACACTTTTTTAGGGTTTTGAGTTCAACTTTTTGGTTATGAGACGAAGTTTTGGGGCTTGTTGTTATATTAGTTGTCTTTTGAAGTAACATTTTGGACTTTGAGTATACCTTTTTTTTGACCTTTCATGTCTAACTATTTTGAGTTTGGGTTGTCTTTTTGACAAACTTTTGAGTTTGGGTTGTCTTTTTGACAAACTTTTGGACTTTGAATATAACTATTTGGTCTTTCGTGTCTAACTATTTTGACTTTCGGTCTAAATTTTGTAGGGTTTTGAGTTCAACTGGTTATGCGACGAAATTTGGGGCTTAAGAGTTATATTAGTTGTCTTTTGGAGTAACATTTTGGACTTTGCATATACTTTTTTTTTACCTTTCGTGTCTAACTATTTTGAGTTTGGGTTGTCTTTTTGACAAACTTTTGGATTTGAATATAACATTTACACCTTTTCTGGTGAACTAGTACCACTTTGGGACTAAGTTTTTTAGAGTTTATTGAGTTCAACTTTTTGGTTATGAGACGAAATTTTGGGCTTAAGTGTTATATTAGTTGTCTTTTGGAGTAACTTTTTGGACTTTGCCTATAAATTGTTGGGCTTTGTGTCTAACTATTCTGAGTTTAGGTTGTCTTTTTGACAAACTTTTGGACTTTGCATATAACATTTACACCTTTTGTGGTGAACTAGTACCACTTTGGGACTAAGTTTTTTAGAGTTTTGAGTTCAACTTTTTGGTTATGAGACGAAATTTTGGGCTTAAGTGTTATATTAGTTGTCTTTTGGAGTAACTTTTTGGACTTTGCCTATAAATTGTTGGGCTTTGTGTCTAACTATTCTGAGTTTAGGTTGTCTTTTTGACAAACTTTTGGACTTTGCATATAACATTTAGGCCTTTTGAGGTGAACTAGTATCACTTTGGGACTAAATTTTTAGGGTTTTGAGTTCAACTTTGTGAGTATGAACCAAAATTTTAGGGTTTGGAACTAAGTTTTCTTACCCGAAATGATCATCTTTACTGTTGTCTGTCATTCAATCAAGTGATAAAGATATGGAACTCCAAAGTCTAAGAGCTGAAGTAATCACCTTTAATGATGTATGTCGTTCGTTGAAGTGGAAAACATTGGTATTAAAGCCTTCAGCTGTCAAAATGAGGTCATAGAACTCTTCTGGAATTGCCTCAGGGGTCAAAACGAGTTCAAGTAATCCACCACCCCGCCTTTCTTTCCCCCACTGCTGACCCGACAGCCACTACCTACGCTTGGGCTAACGCACTTCTCTGATTGGTTAATCCACCTGTCAGTCATTTCTTTGCTCCGCCTCCTATACTAATACTCTTCTCTGATTGGTTGATCCAGGTATCAGTCGATGTTGGCATAGTCACTCGCTGATTGGTTAATTTATTCATTTCTTACCAGGCTATATTTAAACTAGACGGCGTTATAAGTTTGGTTGATTCAAGGAAAGTTACTGTTCAGTCTAGCGGAGACTATATTTTGCACCGTAAGTTGACTTGTTTTCTCTTAAAGTATGTTAAGGGTTATCGATAATAGGTTATATTCAGTGTAGATGATTGAGACTATATTTTATACTGTAAGTTTGAATGTTTTCTCTTAAAGTATGGTAAGACTTAACGCTAACACGTTATTCAACTGTATTGATGTAAAGTAGTTAAGATAAGTAATGTTGAATGTAATGTTCCTTCATTTTTCTTATTGGTTGATTAAAGTATGATATACCAGACAACCGTCATACAGCCCTCATGCCACACTAGGCGACCGGTATACAGCCCTCATGTCACACTAGACGCCCGGCATACAGCCTTATATCACACTAGATGACCTCCATACACCCCACATACCACACCAGATGACCTCCATACACCCCTCACGACACAGTAGACGACCTCCATACACCCCTCACGATACACTAAACGACCTACATACACCCATCATGACACACTAGACGCCCTCTATACACCCAATATGACACACTAGACGACCTCCATACAACCATCATACCCCACTAGACGACCTCCGTACACCCATCACGACATACTAGCCGACCTCCATGTACCCATCATGGCACACTAGACGACCCCTATACAACCATCATGACACACTAGACGACCCCTATACAACCATCATGACACACTAGACGACCTCTATACACCCAATATGACACACTAGACGACCTCCATACAACCATCATACCCCACTAGACGACCTCCGTACACCCATCACGACATACTAGCCGACCTCCATGTACCCATCATGGCACACTAGACGACCCCTATACAACCATCATGACACACTAGACGACCCCTATACAACCATCATGACACACTAGACGACCTCCGTACACCCATCACGACATACTAGCCGACCTCCATGTACCCATCATGGCACACTAGACGACCCCTATACAACCATCATGACACACTAGACGACCCCTATACAACCATCATGACACACTAGACGACCTCCGTACACCCATCACGACATACTAGCCGACCTCCATTGACCCATCACGGCACACTAGACGACCCCTATACAACCATCATGACACACTAGACGATCCCTATACAACCATCATGACACACTAGACGCCCTCTATACACCCAATATGACACACTAGACGACCTCCGTACACCCATCACGGCACACTAGACGACCCCTATACAACCATCATGACACACTAGACGACCCCTATACACCCAATATGACACACTAGACGACCCCTATACAACCATCATGACACACTAAACGCCCTCTATACACCCAATATGACACACTAGACGACCTCCGTACACCCATCACGACATACTAGCCGACCCCTATACAGCCCTTATTACACACTAGGCGACCTCCATACACCCATCACGACATACTAGCCGACCTCCATACAACCATCACGGTGTTAAAGCATACACCAAACCTTTTAAACTAGAGTACGAAGGGACAGCTCTTGTTAGCTTATGTAGTAAGACGTACCATTGTAGTGGGGATTATGATAAAATCAGTTGTAAAGGGCTAAGCAAGCAACACAACAAATTAGATAAAGATATGTTTTTAGAGGTTCTCGCCACGCAAAAGGCTAAAGGTGGGAAAAATGTAGGTTTCAAAGTCTTAAATAATTCCATATTTTCCTACAGTCAAACAAGAAATGCTCTTTCCTATTTCTATATAAAAAGAAAGGTAGCTGATGATAATGTCTCGTCTACACCTCTAGATATTTAACTCTTTACACTACCAGTTTAGACTACCCAGCAATCTCTAACAGTTTCACCCCGTATGATTCATCGACGCCACATAGCTAAGCAGAGACCCAACTACATAGCTATAAATAAATGCTATCCTTGTACTATATATTTACTCAATGTACTGAGTATTTTGTAATGTTATATAATATCAATGTATGTTATACACCTATTGAGATAATAAAAGAATAAAATATATCTTTGTCTTCTGTTTTATATTGATTGTTTTTCATTGATGTTGTATAATCTACTAACCTATCACTAACGATCAAGTACATAAAGAACTCCAAAGTCAGCACACACCAAACATAAACAGGTCACTTCCAGGGTCACTGGGACCAGCGGTCACGGTTAACTCCCCCTGCGCCTACAGTACATTAGGCGCGCCGCGCGCCTACTATATATCTTTGTTAATTTACGGGCCAAATGCTAAGCAAATGGACCCTTGTATACTACTCACGTCGACCATGTGATAACAAAATCCCGCAAAGGATTAGCCGCCTTGAAGGTCATGGCAGCTGCCAACATCGAGCAGAGGCTACTTATTCTTCTGTTCCAGGGATTAGTCCTCGCACCAATCGAGTATGCCCTGGCCATTCTTACTGTCAGTACGACTCAAATTGATAGGCTGGAGAAAATACAAAATGAAGCCATGCGCATTATTCTGGGATGTACGAGGGACACTCCCTGTGTAGCAATAAGGTATCTTCTTGACTTTCCAACCATGGATGACAGAATTAAGATCTGGAGAGCACGAGCATACCTGAAGATTAGTACAGATACAGAGCATCCATTGCACCACGTGCTCAACACAGAGAAAGGTACCAGGCTAAAAAGAGGCAAATCATGGGTGGGCCGGGCAGAAGATTTCATCAAACAGGTCTGTGGGCTTACCAATATCAGCGTTGGTGAGGAGTGGATACCGGTGCCTACGTCATTCAAGGGAACTTTCTCATGTATTGTCACACTCGACAGGAAAAGTAGGGAACAGAACCCGGTCGTGGTCATCTGCGATAATACCGATGAGAAAGATGCAGTCATCTATACAGACGGATCTGTAAGACGACACGAAAGAAGTGCATGGGCATTTACAGCATGCTCAGCAGGCAGAATAGCCAAGGAAGACAGTGGTGCATACGCCATGACCACGAGTAGCATGACAATGGAGGTGATGGCAGTGACCAAGGCATTCAAATGGTTAGAGTCACAAGACTACATCCACGCATGTATACTGAGTGATTCGATGAGCATGCTAAAAAAAGTGGAGGCGGGCTATGTACGCATGCAATGGGTAGAGTCGTTGCAGAAATCCATAATACGTAAGGTCACCTTTGTCTATGTCCCTGGACATGCGGGAGTACGGGGAAATGAGAGAGCGGACAGGTTGGCTAGCTGCGCTGTCGTTGAGGACGGGCAACCGATGGATCGGGCGGACATCATCAATGCCCTTCGAGATGTTGGAAGAGCACAGGACTTCGACAAACACAGATCAACGTCACTTCTTCGGATGATGGAAATGGGAGTTAAGATGGGCACAGCCAGAAATGAGAAACTTGGTGGCCGTGTAAGAAGACTTATCAACCAACATAGAACTGGAGTCGTCAGTCGATTGACACTGAGGGAATTGCTGAGGAGGGGATCTGAGCACCTATGGACATGTTCGGAGTGCAATGATGATGACCCGCAAATAACTCAATAACTCAATAACTCAATAACCTGCACTCGGCTGGCACGGACGGTTGAACGGGTATTGGAATGCCCCAAAAATACTGATTCCATGATTAGAATAGAATAGCATTCCTTCAGGACACGTGTATTTCACTGTAAAACCTTTAATGCTCTTGTAATGTAATATTGTCCAGTAGGTTGTCACCAGCCCGGCTTGTTTCTGATGTTCATACAAAGAGGATTTATGCTTGACACGATCGAAACAAACAGGATCTGCTTTCTTCCGATTCGCCAGGTCCCATTGCCAACAGAGTGCAGTGCATTATTTGTTGTCGTCATCACACTGGACAGAGAATCCTCTGGTCGTGTAGGCAGAATTGCAGGCATTGATTTTCAAGAACTCTTCTGATAGTTACGCAGTCTTTTACGCAGACGGTTCTCTTTTTCGACACATACGGAACTCTGCATGTTTAGAGAGATCACAACTGGCTTTGCTCGACGGCAGTGGTTAGAGCCTCTAGGGAAGTCTATTCTAACAAGTGTCTGTTTCATTTTCGTGCCAGGTCATGCGGGTGTTTGAAGTAATGAACGGGTTGACAGCCTAGTCCGTTTGGCTGATGTTGAGTGTGGAAGGGAAATGGACCTCTCTAACATTCTGAATTCCCTCAGGGACGCAGGACGAAAAAAAATTACTGAAAAATGAGCCAGAATCGGTAACCGAGATCAAGCTTCACGAATGTCAAAGTGGGAGATGCCAGCCGAGAGCGCTACTTTGGAATCCAAAGTATACATGTCAACCAGCACAACATCGGTTTCGTCAGTCGCTACAAGTTGATGGATATTCTTCGGAAGAAATCTGAGCACTTAAGGACTTCCCTGATACGCAATGAGGATGACTTGTCGTCTAAACTAAACTAACATCTAAACTTGGTCTCCTAGCCTTGAAAATCATAATTTTAGATCATTGTTTTTGTTGTGATTTTAGCGGATTGCACTGAATTATTTTGAACACTTTGCTGTAATATATCTGGGTTTGCTTAACTAGCCCTTGGTGTGTCATGATTTCCCGCAAAACATCCTCTTCTGGTAGCTATATAAATCTCTTCTATAATAGCAGCAACATCAGACTAATCAATCCTGCATTACCCTGGTTTCTTAAAAAAAAACCTTTCTCTCAGATCTGATCTCCACTAGAATGGAACATGATGCTGTTGAGATTTTTGGCTTTTTTTTTAAAAAAAATATTTTGCTTCCCTGATATTCAAGTACCAAGGAGAAGTCCACCTTGCTGTTAATTTTGGGACCTCTCATTATTTTCGTAGGTCGAAAATGTTCATTAATAGTTCTCAGATCTGCCATTAGTATTGTGGGTCGGCTTACTGGTGTATTTTCTTATCACCAAGGTATGAGAACAGTCCGCTACCTGATCTTTGTTAAGCTCGCTCGTAGTAGCAATTTTTAAATGTGTGGTCGATGTGAATATTCCAGCTACTCGAACTACAAGATGAAATTTAAGTGTCAGATGAGAATCAAATATGGCTGAGCCACACCAGAAAGCACAATTGCCCATCCTACAGAAGTTTCATCCATCGCCTTAAAAATTACATGTTGGTTTGTTTGATTTGAATATATACCCTCAAAATGTAACATATAAACTGTTCTCAAAATCTTCTATTACCTTCTCATTCTTTCATAAACTCATTTTCACAGCTTGCATTCATTATTCCATAGCTCGTTCTCCCCAACCATTAATTTCTTCCATAAACTCATTTTTCCACATCATGTGGTTCTATAAACTCATTCTGACTTTCCCCTTAAACCATTTCTTTTTTCTTTTTTACAGAAACTCACCCTAAACGTCACACTGCTTTTAAGCTTCATCCTTATCTCATCCTTATTCGCCTTTTAACAAAGCTCACGCCCAATTTTTCTGGTTCTATAGTTTTCTTTGCACAAAGATCTTTTGTTGCGCATATCAAAATTGATTGTTCCCCCGGCTTCATACATTCTTATTTCTTCTTCTGTATTCGTCATCTTGCTTGATGCGTTGTATCGCAGTTTATTGAGATCGTGTTATATGCGCTGTTCTTCCTAACGTGTCCAACTTTTTTTAACGACATATTTTTGGGGAATCGGGTCTTCCAATTAAATTTACTTTTTTCCCCTCTAATCCGGGATCATGAACTTTGAGATCTGTGAGTAGGGTATTGACGTAACATTATCGATAGAAGCGTTTACAGATCTGTGTGGCTACTCCTTTCTTGTACTATGTGTATAGAAGTGACTATAGAATCCAATTATGGCATAAAGCTCACAACCACAGATGAGGCAAGTTAGATTAGCTTTTTCTGACATTTCATGTTAGTTCTCCATCGATCCTGTGTTGAAGTTTCGAAAGATGTTTTTTTTTTTGTAAACCGGCCGATCACTTACTTGCTCTTTGAGGTGTGAAAGTACATCATATCTTGCTCATTTTCATCTGGTACTCCACTATTATGTGCAACCTATTTCTCTTGTGCGTTTAGCAGCAACATATATATATATATATATATATATATATATATATATATATATATATATATGAACTACAATTTGTTAACCAAAAGTCGGTAATGAACTGTGAGGGTAGTAATGAAATACAAGAGAAAACGGATGCTGGTACAAAGAAGCAATTTAAAAATTGTAGCATATGGGTTGATAATGTTCGACGATTAGAGGCTGACTGGTAGCGTCAAGGCACATAAACAGGGCCTAACAAGACGTCAGTTATATAAGAATGAAGTGGCAGGGTAGAGGTCAGAACATTAAAATCCTCATGAAAACTAATAATATATATATATATCATGACGCTACCAGTCAGCCTCTAATCGTCGAACATTATCAACCCTTATGCTACCATTTTTTAATTGCTTCTTTGTACCATCATCCGTTTTCTCTTGTATTTCATTACTACCCTCACAGTTCATTACCGACTTTTGGTTAAAAAAATTGTGATAAGACAAGAATCAGTTTTTAACAGAAGTTAAATTGTCATTTCCCCTTAGGTATTTACAGACCGTCATGATCTAACCGTTCACGCTCACTCGTACTCACCGTTTTTCCTGCTTCCTTGATATTGCTCCTCAGGCATCATGTTGTATCACTCATTTTGAAACTATAAGTCTAAAGGAAAGAAATAATAAGATGTGAACAGTGATAAAAATGCACACCAACAAGAATTTACTGTAAAATAAGTGAATGTAAAAGTTATCGATGTGGCTTTATAGCGGTTGGGGAATATAGTTTAAGCGCCCATATTTTTCCGTGAATATCGACGTATTGTAGTCAGTATCACATCAAACGGCCCTACTATACAAAAGGTGATTTCTTCTACCCACTTTTATAGAGAGAGTGTAAACCAAGATGGTATCCGATAGTAAAGAAGAAAAACATTCGCCTAACATTAAATGGCTATAATTGTCTTATTAAGAGAACTGGTTTACAGTGATAGATAGAAAGAAAAAAAAGGAACAGAAAAACCATAACACGATAACCATCTGCATCGTTTTGGAGACAAAAAATGTGATAAGCCGTTCAGAATAAGATGCATTATCCATTATTAGACATGAAGCTCTATCCATGATTGTAAGAAGATTGTTCTCCAACCAGTACCTGGACATTTTTCCATTCATTTCTGTGTGGTAGCCCCTACCGTAAGTACTTTTTGAATGGGAAATAATACCAGCGTTATGGACAAGACTGTTTTCACAGCTTCCAGCATGTGTTAGTATGATGCTTTGGCCTTTTTTCAGGGAATTGTTCTTTCCTGTTCACGTCTACTGATTACCATTCATTTAGCATAGTTGTGGTGAGCATTGATTCGTCTAAACATACACCATCATAGCCTTGACTCCTCAGCTCACGGATTTGCCTGGAGTATTTGCGTCATGCAGTAATCAAATGTGGTTTTCAGAAATAACATTCCTACGGTTTTCCTGAAAGTGAAGCCAACGGTTCGTACTTGTTTCCATAGGGTACTTTAGAAATTGCAATAATGCAGTCTGCATGCAATATTAATTTCAATTTCCTGTGAGTAACAAGTTCATTTATAGCAGACATTTTAAATATCTCCCGTCTTATGACGTTTACGTCAAAGTCGTCAAATTTCCTTTTCCTTCCTTGCTTGACATGCGTGCACTCTTGAGTTTTGTTTAATCCAACAGGAAAAGAATGATCTATCCAAACCAAGCGCCACCTGCGTTCGTCTCTCTGGGTCATGAATATCGCAATATAAATGACCCATCTTCTATTCCCTGCGGAAGTGCTGCTATAGTAAATCGGTAACCGTCTGCAGTTATAAATTTGTATTTCAAACTCATTATGATGTTGTTATAAATATCAATCTTTAAGATGTCAAAATTATACCACAATAACTTCACAATAATAACTGAATACGCTTTTAAATGAACAGCTGCGTCGCATTATTACGTTAAATGTTTACCGATTTCAACTGAAAACCAACTTGGTGGACTGGAAAATCAAAATCCTTCGGCCTATTTCAGTGTTAAAACAAAACCAGTTTTAGAAAAACACGACTGATCGTCGTAGATCTGCTAATATTATGTCCAATTCAGTGAGGTTGATTCTAATGTATCCTAAAGAAAAATATTGGAAACTAGATCAAATGTCTAAGAGCAAAAATTAATTATGTAACGTCATGACTATTCTAAGGCTGAATGCAAAAAATCACTGCGATCAGGTAATTTTCACGCAAATCGAAAGCAAACGTGTTCATGAATTTATGAACGGACTATAGTGCCAAAATCTTAATGACTTTCGGTATAATTGTGTACGCTAGACTGTCTTTCTTTCACGGGAAAAGAATGCTCAATACCCATTTATGCATGTGACGTACTTAGACATTTGAATGTCTTCAGAGTTGGTAGATTAACACTTTAATTATTTTTGAGCTGCTCTAAGGTAGACTAAAGTAAGCAACCAAAGAGATTTAAGTTATGAATGAAGAGAGGAGTTAGCAGATATAAACTAAAAGCAACAGTCATAATTGAACTCCATTATTTCTTGACGGCTTGTCACTCATCAGCATCATAAAGTACCGTGACTGCTGACGTAAATGATCATGTCTCTCCATAACTTTCGTTCTCGACAATTATTTATCATTTCTGTTGTTGACCTTCTGCCAAGCCATTCTCCTGATCAGTCTGGTATCTTTTCTCTTTGCTTCCCACTATCTCTTCGTCCCTCAATTTTCCCAGTTGTCACAATATGGTCCAGTTGTTCCCTTCTCATTACATGGCCAAAAAATAATGATTGTTTTTTTTCTCCTAATATTGGATATTAGCTCTCTTTTTGCTTTGACCTTTTTCAGAACGTTTGTCATTACTCTTCTTAGCTGTCCACAGTATTTTCAACATTCTTCTGTAAAACTACATTTCACCAGCCTTCAGTGATTTTCTTGTCTATTGTCTGTGAATCATATATATATGTTAAGACTGGCTCTACATAACATTTAAGAACTAATTTTCTTGTTTCTATTTCATTTTAAAACTGCTAGAACAAAAAATCCATATAGGAGAAGGTGTATCTTGGTCTACGCCCTATGGGCCGGTTACGGCTCGAAAGGTCAATAGATAGATAGATTTCAAAAACGCATTGCACAGTATGATCCTTATTTTTTGGAAAGCTGCCTCTGCTTGAGCCATTCTTCATCTAAGTTCTCTTAATACATCTTCATAAGTTTATAAGTCTAGGACCACATATCTCACACTACTTAACACTAAAACAATATATAAATGTACGTTTGCAGCTCTCCTCATCTACATTATTTGCTGCGTTACTCTCTGTTCCTGATTTTCAATTCTTTTTTTTTTTTTTTTTTTGTATTTTCATCCCATTTCTAGGACAACCAGTGTTTGTAACTGAATCGTAAAGAATGTCGATAACGGAGATAAATTTTGAATATCGAAATATCTGACAAATCAAACAGCGATAATTCAAGTTCTCCACACGGATGGTTTCAGTGACGTAGACCGCGTATTTTGCTGACGCCAGTTATCTGAATGAGAAACACACTTGGGAAAGGAATCTCGCCTATAGAATCAAGCCTGCCCAGTGAAAGAGAAATTAGATCATGCCTGGGACATGTGATTATTGTCAGATATAATGTTTATGGAAATTTTTTAAAAAATGTTTTCAAAATAAAATTGCTAGGAGATGGAACGGTAGTTTCAAGTTGTAGTAAATTTGACATTAGAGTTCGCCTAGGAGTTGTTATCGTAGTGTTGAAATTGGAACAAAAGAGATTCACTGATTATTTAACATGAAAGCAATTCTTTCTACGAGAGGACTAGAAAGGCAATACATAATATCTAATATAATTATCTTCATATGGAACGCCAGCGAAAGAAAAAAGAAAAAAAAATGTAATTACATTTGCACATGAGTTCTAGACAAACATACAGTGTGTGTGTATGTATGAATATATGTATTTATATACATATATAAATCGTTAAAAAGCTTTGCAAATTAAACGCGTAAATTGATATTATAAATAGACATAGACTTCGCTATACAAATAGCTTTAAATAATAAATATAACATATACATATATCGACATTGGGAGATACAATAAAGAGAAAGCTAAATTTAATGTAAAACTTAATCTAGTGTACAGCTAAAATTCGAAACATAATATGATATAAAACATGTAAAATAGTATGAAATTAAAATTAATGTAACAATTAATATAATGTGATATTGGCTACAACTTAAAGTTACATATAATATATTTAAAATAGAAAATACAAGAAAATATATATTTAGTGACTAAGTGGATACATTGTGGCCCGGTCACAAAGTGAATATAATGTGACCTGGTCATTTAGTGAATATAATGTGGCCTAGTGATGAAGTTAATATAATGTGGCCTAGTCATTAAGTGAATATAATTTGGCCTGGTCACTAAGTGAATATAATGTGGCCTAGTAATTAAGTGAATATAATGTGGCCTAGTGATTAAGTGAATATAATGTGGCCTGGTCACTAAATGAATATAATGTGGCCTGGTCACTAAGTGAATGTAATGTGTCCTGGTGATTAAGTGAATATAATGTGGCCTGATGACTAAGTTAATATAATGTGGCCTAGTGACTAAGTTAATATAATGTGGCCTGGTCACTAAGTGATTATAATGTGGCATGGTGACTAAGTTAATATAATGTGGCCTGGTGACTAAGCTAATATAATGTGGACTGGTGACTAAGTTAATATAATTTAGCCTAGTCACTAAGTGAATATATTAAGGCCTAATGACTAAGTTAATATAATGTGGCCTGATGACTAAGTTAATATAATGTAGCCTGGTGACTAAGTTAATATAATGTAGCCTGGTGACTAAGTAAATATAATTTAGCCTGGTGACTAAGTTAATATAATGTAGCCTGGTGACTAAGTTAATATAATGTAGCCTGGTGACTAAGTTAATATAATGTAGCCTGGTGACTAAGTTAATATAATTTAGCATAGTCACTAAGAGAATATAATAAGGCTTGATGACTAAGTTTATATAATGTAGCCTGGTGGCTAAATTAATATAATGTGGCCTAATCACTAAGTGAATATAATGTGGCCTGGTGACTAAGTGAATATAAATTGACCTAGTCACTAAGTGAACATAATGTGGCCTAGTCACTAAGTGAACATAATGTGGCCTAGTCACTAAGTGAATATAATGTGGCCCGCTCACTAAGTGAATATAATTTGGCCTAGTAATTAAGTGAATATAATGTGGCCTAGCGATTAAGTGAATATAATGTGGCCTGGTGATTTAGTGAATATAATGTGGCCTAGTGATGAAGTTAATATAATGTGGCCTAGTCATTAAGTGAATATAATGTGGCCTGGTCACCACGTGAATATAATGTGGCCTAGTAATTAAGTGAATATAATGTGGCCTAATGATTAAGTGAATATAATGTGGCCTAGTCACTAAATGAATATAATGTGGCCTTGTCACTAAGTGAATGTAATGTGTCCTGGTGATTAAGTGAATATAATGTGGCTTGATGACTAAGTTAATATAATGTGGCATGGTGACTAAGTTAATATAATGTGGCCTGGTCACTAAGTGATTATAATGTGGCCTAGTGATGAAGTTAATATAATGTGGCCTAGTAATTAAGTGAATATAATGTGGCCTGGTCACTAAATGAATATAATGTGGCCTGGTCACTAAATGAATATAATGTGGCCTGGTCACTAAGTGAATATAATGTATCCTGGTGATTAAGTGAATATAATGTGGCCTGATGACTAAGTTAATATAATGTGGGCTGGTCACTAAGTGATTATAATGTGGCATGGTGACTAAGTTAATATAATGTGGCCTGGTGACTAAGCTAATATAATGTGGCCTGGTGACTAAGTTAATATAATTTAGCCTAGTCACTAAGTGAATATATTAAGGCCTAATGACTAAGTTAATATAATGTGGCCTGATGACTAAGTTAATATAATGTAGCCTGGTGACTAAGTTAATATAATGTGGCCTGGTGACTAAATTAATATAATTTAGCCTGGTGACTAAGTTAATATAATGTAGCCTGGTGACTAAGTTAATATAATGTAGCCTGGTGACTAAGTTAATATAATTTAGCCTAGTCACTAAGTGAATATAATAAGGCCTAATGACTAAGTTAATATAATGTAGCCTGGTGACTAAGTTAATATAATTTAGCCTAGTCACTAAGTGAATATAATAAGGCCTAATGACTAAGTTAATATAATGTAGCCTGGTGACTAAGTTAATATAATGTGGCCTGGTGACTAAGTTAATATAATTTAGCCTAGTCACTAAGTGAATATAATAAGGCTTGATGACTAAGTTAATATAATGTAGCCTGGTGGCTAAGTTAATATAATGTGGACTGGTGACTAAGTTAATATAATTTAGCCTAGTCACTAAGTGAATATATTAAGGCCTAATGATGATCGACATTTAAAATGTCGATCATCATAAGGCCTAATATTGATCGACATTTTGATGATAAGCGTTTGCAAGCGTCGAGCTCCAAGTCATGAAGAATTATGAGAACACTGACGAGTGACTCGGATTATGAGAACACTGACGAGTGACGTGGATTATGAGAACAATGACGAGTGACGTGGATTATGAGAACAATGACGAGTGACTCGGATTATGAGAACACTGACGAGTGGTATGGATTATGAGAACACTGACGAGTGAAGTGGATTATGAGAACACTGACGAGTGATATGGATTATGAGAACACTGACGAGTGACTCGGTATATGAGAACACTGACGAGTGACGCGGATTATGAGAACACTGACGAGTGACTCGGATTATGAGAACACTGACGAGTGATATGGATTATGAGAACACTGACGAGTGACTCGAATTATGAGAACACTGACGAGTGACTCGGATTATGAGAACACTGACGAGTGACGTGGATTATGAGAACAATGACGAGTGACTCGGATTATGAGAACACTGACGAGTGGTATGGATTATGAGAACACTGACGAGTGGTATGGATTATGAGAAAACTGACGAGTGACGTCTATTATGAGAACAATGACGAGTGACGTGGATTATGAGAACACGGACGAGTGACGTGGATTATGAGAACACTGACGAGTGGTATGGATTATGAGAACACTGACGAGTGACGTGGATTATGAGAACACTGACGAGTGATATGGATTATGAGAATACTGACGAGTGACGTGGATTATGAGAACACTGACGAGTGACGTGGATTATGAGAACACTGACGAGTGATATGGATTATGAGAACACTGACGAGTGACGTAGATTATGAGAAGTTTGACGAGAGGTTTGGATTATGATTATGAGAACAATGACGAGTGACTCGGATTATGAGAACAATGACGAGTGGTATGGATTATGAGAACAATGACGAGTGGTATGGATTATGAGAACACTGACGAGTGACGTGGATTATGAGAACACTGACGAGTGATATGGATTATGAGAACACTGACGAGTGACGTGGATTATGAGAACACTGACGAGTGACGTGGATTATGAGAACACTGACGAGTGATATGGATTATGAGAACACTGACGAGTGACGTAGATTATGAGAACAATGACGAGAGGTATGGATTATGAGATCACTGACGAGTGACTCGGATTATGAGAACAATGACGAGTGGTATGGATTATGAGAACAATGACGAGTGGTATGGATTATGAGAACAATGACGAATGGTATGGATTATGAGAACACTGACGAGTGACATGGATTATGAGAAGACAGACGAGTTACATTGATTATGAGAACAATGACGAGTGGCATGGAATATGAGAACACTGACGAGTGACGTGGATTATGAGAACACTGACGAATGGTATGGATTATAAGAACACAGACGAGTGACGTGGATTATGAAAACACTGACGAGTGGTATGGATTATGAGAACACTGACGAGTGGTATGGATTATGAGAACACAGACGAGTGAGGTGGATTATAAGAACAATGACGAGTGGCATGGATTATAAGAACAATGACGAGTGATATCGATTATAAGAACAATGCCGAGTGACGTGGATTATGAGAACAATGACGAGTGTCATGGATTATAAGAGCAATGACGAGTGGCATGGATTATAAGAACAATGACGAGTGGCATGGATTATAAGAACAATTACGAGTGGCATGGATTATAAGAACACTGACGAGTGGCATGGATTATAAGAACAATTACGAGTGGCATGGATTATAAGAACACTGACGAGTGGCATGGATTATAAGAACAATGACGAGTGATATCGATTATAAGAACAATGTCGAGTGACGTGGATTATGAGAACAATGACGAGTGTCATGGATTATAAGAGCAATGACGAGTGGCATGGATTTTAAAAACAATGACGAGTGGCATGGATTATAAGAACACTGACGAGTGGCATGGATTATGAAAACAATAACAAGTGGCATCGATTATAAGAACACTGACGAGTGGCATGGATTATGAAAACACTGACGAGTGACGTGGATTATGAGAACACTGACCAGTGACGTGGATTATAAGAACAATGACGAGTGGCATGGATTATAAGAACAATGACGAGTGATATCGATTATAAGAGCAATGCCGAGTGACGTGGATTATGAGAACAATGACGAGTGTCATGGATTATAAGAGCAATGACGAGTGGCATGGATTATAAAAACAATGACGAGTGGCATGGATTATAAGAACACTGACGAGTGGCATGGATTATAAGAACAATGGCGAGTGGCATGGATTATAAGAACAATGACGAGTGGCATGGATTATAAAAACACTGACGAGTGGCATGGATTATAAGAACACTGACGAGTGGCATGGATTATGAAAACAATGACAAGTGGCATCGATTATAAGAACACGGACGAGTGGCATGGATTATGAAAACACTGACGAGTGACGTGGATTATGAGAACACTGACGAGTGACGTGGATTATAAGAACAATGACGAGTGGCATGGATTATAAGAACAATGACGAGTGATATCGATTATAAGAACAATGCCGAGTGACGTGGATTATGAGAACAATGACGAGTGTCATGGATTATAAGAGCAATGACGAGTGGCATGGATTATAAGAACAATGACGAGTGGCATGGATTATAAGAACAATTACGAGTGGCATGGATTATAAGAACACTGACGAGTGGCATGGATTATAAGAACAATTACGAGTGGCATGGATTATAAGAACACTGACGAGTGGCATGGATTATAAGAACACTGACGAGTGGCATGGATTATGAAAACAATGACAAGTGGCATCGATTTTAAGAACACTGACGAGTTGCATGGCTTATAAGAAAAATGACGAGTGGCATGGATTATAAGAACACTGACGAGTGGCATGGATTATAAGAACACTGACGAGTGGCATGGATTATAAGAACAATGGCAAGTGGCATCGATTATAAGAACACTGACGAGTGGCATGGATTATAAGAAAAATGACGAGTGGCATGGATTATAAGAAGACTGACCAATGAACAGGATTATGACTACAATGATGAGTGACACGGATTATGAGAACAGTGACGAGTGACACGGTCAAAGCAGAAATTACACAGCCGTGAGATAAAAGCAGTGACAAGAACAAGGCGGACAGCAAACATTGGGGCTACAATTCACTATTTAAGGAAATTGTCATTAGTTTTCAAAACATTCGAGGCATTGCACATTCAAGGTTTCATTTAGGGATTAAGATTAAGACACACACGACTAGAAGCAGTGAGAGACCGACAGAAAAAGATCTTTGTTAGAGGATCGTTCACACAGAATTGTTTAAACAAAGATGTCTTTAGCTATAGGTAGATATTTGGATCTTCAAGGAGATCCGTGCTTAGGAGATCCTTGCTTAGGAGATCCTTGCTTAGGAGATCCTTGCTTAGGGTGTACATGACAAAGAGAATACAGATTTCATAGGAGTAATTGTTGATGTGAGTATATATATATTGTTACAGAAGTTATATATATATATATATATATATATATATATATATATATATTATGTTAGCGAAAGAAAACGGAGAGTGTAACACCGGTGGAGTCTAAGACAATACATAATTTCTACTAAAGATATAGTTTGATAGATGTTTAAACGGTCATACCCGACATCACGTGTAATGAGTGATTTTATAAGCAATCAGGATATTTATCAAACTGAGGCAGAAAGTGTAACTAAAACATTGTGTGAATAAACGTCTGTGCGAGACATAGAGATGTCTTGAGTCATCATATGAAGTAGCCAATACAAGTTTAGAACATTTGGAGCGACGCATTCTCTATTGTGTGTATATGTTTCCACGTTGTATTCATCACTGTTGCTTTGGAACTATGAGAAAAGTAAATGAATATGAAAAGTCTGTATTTAGTGACAAGTTTACAAATGGTGATTGAAATCATTACGATGAACGAACTTTCCAATTTGTCTAAAAACAAACTGTTCAGCTACATCGAACGGAGACCTACATCTGCCCTTGAAATACAGCAATCTCACATATTAAACCTACTATAACCTGAAGATGAATCTAAATGACAAATATCTTGTTAGAGATAAATATATATTAAACAATCTGTTGCCATTAAACTTTGAAAGATAAAACCACTCACAAAATTAAACTTTACTAATTAAGCAAAGGAATATAATAATAATTAGATACACAATAAAACGAACATTTATTGGGTTAAATCTACCTATCTGTTTATCATTCGCTGTGCATTGAAACATGTGAGATTTTCTATAAAATATGAATGATAAGCACCACTGGCTAATATGTCAATGATATATCACTTATGATTTATTTATAGAATGAATCACATTAATTTTTTTGGCAATTACAATAGAGCTTCGTTACAACATTGCTCGATGGCGACATTTTATTTATATTCTCGTTAAGGCTTTGCTAATGTTTGTTGTTAAAGAGAGAGAGAGAGAGGGGGGGGGGAGACAGAGAGAAAGAGAGAGGAGAAACGAAGAAGAGAAGAGAAAAATAAATGTATTGATAAGTGCATAAATAGGTAGACTGACATTTAGTCAAATTGACAGGCTGACAGAGAAGACAAAAAGAAAAAAATCAGTTAGACATATACATCTTATATATATATAGATATATATATATGAAGAGATAGAGTGAGAAACACAAATAACATAAAGCATGAGAGAGAGATAGAGAGAGAGAGAGAGTGAAATTTGTGGGTGAAATATATATTTTAAAAAAAACCGTATATAATGTACATACATATAATTGAGCATATAATTTGATTGACTGAATAGCGCTAGATTTCGGCTGTAAAGCTTACATATTCTATTTGCTCCTGAGATGTAAAAAAAATATTTGCTCTGGTGCACAATTTGTTGAGAATCTGCACCGATCAGTTTCAACAAATAGATGGACAAGCTCATTCAGTTAAATGTTTCGGTAAAAACATTACCAGTATACATGCGTACATCTGTGTCTGCTAACGTCCTTACAAATCCACAAATCTAATTTTTATCTTTTTAGAATCCATGTTTTCAGAAAAAGAAAAAATAGTAACAGCAGAAAAATGAAAATACGTAATGTAGAGATATGCATTTAAATATTTGTTTTGCTATGAATAGTATTGCTTGGAATAGTACACAGTTAATTAAGCGGCAAAGTGAGAAAATTAAATAACGATTTTTGTTTTAGAAATGGCTTGCTCAATCGACAAGTTTTCAGGATGGAATATAGATTTTATGAGAAACAAACGAAAATGGAAATAAAATATAGCTTTTAAAAAATATTATATCAAAGTTATTCAAAAAACATTACGTTGTAAAATGACAACGAACAAGACAACCCATACTGCGAGTATAGTCAAGACAAACAATGAGCTTAAAGCATATTAAAAAGTCGGGAAACAAAAACCTTAATACTTGGTGGTCGAGTCTGTCAACAATGACGAGAACTACTTTCAGATTAAGTATTACTAAAGGGGAAATTATCAACCGTCAAAACTGCAGAATTATCTACTCCTGATATGATTTGAACCAGTGGTTCTCAAACCTTTCTTTACTGTAGAACCCCCATTAAATACGTTTTGTAGTCGTGTACCAAGAAGCAGATGAACAGTTTGTCTTCAAAAACAATTCTCCCGTGTTCATACTTAAAATGGCATAAGAAAATCTTATGTTTGTCTGTAAGTAATAAAAGTAAAGAGCCCCGTCATGCCAAGTGGCGTATAGGGAATATGGTGTTAGTGACCATAAATTTTACAGACCTTCGGCACATGATTTTTGGGGCAATGTGGTCGGTATTACGCCCGTACCGCTTTACTTTCCCAGAAAAAATCCGGTACCCATTTAAGGCTGGGTGAACCCGGAAGCCGTCGGTCAGGATCGAACCCGGCCTCTTGTCCTTTGTAGTCCAATTCACTAACCACTGAGCTATCGCGGCTCCCTTTGTTTGTCTGTGCTGTTGTCTAATTGCAGAGTAAAGTGAGTGGGCAGTCGAATTCTCTCAAATAAATGTTGCTAACAAACTGTCGACTTTTTTCAGTTTTATTTGACAAAGGTGTCAAGGAAAGATCCTTCGCAGCTTCTTTGTTGATCGGTGCTGAAACCATTATTTTTATGCAGGCAATATAAGTTGTTCAGCTATTGTGTATAGTTTTCCCGTTTGTGCTATAAGATGAGACACTTCAATGGAAGCCCTCGCAGCATCTTCATTTTTACAGCTAGTTGCAGTCTTTTTTTCACCATTTTCTTTTTTTTTTTCTGAAGCTCACGTTCCTTCCCTTTTAAGAAAAATCTATGCTTTTTGTGGAATGTTCTTCCTGCTTAACATTGAGATGCCTTCGTAACTGAGATAGTATCAAAGCCTCATTGGGCAATACATCGTTACACAACACACGCTGTGGTAGCTCTCTTCTGGGCCACGTCAAACCACAAATTTTGGAGATTATAACCCCGGCACTTTTTAGGATGAGTAAAAGAGCTTTCAATCTCCTTCCAACAAGAGGATCCCATATCAACAAAAGCAGATCTTTTGCTCTTCAAGTTCAGCCAACAATCCATCTTGATGTTGGGCTAAGATTTGTTGATACTGAATTTATTGTATAATATAAGTCACTTTACCTGACAATAATCATATGATTTTTATAAACATAAGGTTAAGAAAGAAACACAACAGCACCACATTTTGTGGGGTCATTCTTCCTACGCCATTCTAAGCAATATTGAGGCCGGATGAGAATGTGTGATCTGGCCGATCTTTTTGTTTCGTTGATATTTGTCAAGTTTAAGAGTCTTGGATGTCCCCCCTCCCTCTTTCCTGCCAATTCTTTATTATGTGCTGGGACAGCTATTTTGGAGGCATTAAGTTAGAAAATAGATGTCTCTTTCTTAAAAGGAAAACCGTATTCCTTTTTATGAATTATATTTTTCTTATGCTTTCATTCGTTCTCTTTGTCAATTTAGCTACAAAATATCTTACTATTCTTCAAGCCTTCGCGGAACCCATGTGACGACACTGCGGAACCCTAGAGGACCTAGAACTACAGTTTGAGAAATGCTGATTAGAAGCTTCCCTTCACTATCGCTATCGTCAGGTGCAGACCGTGATGTCCATGTGCAGACAGTGATGTCTATGTGCAGACAGTGATATCTTTGTGCAGACAGTGATGTCTATATGCAGACAGTGATGCCTATGTGCAGACAGTGATATCTATGTGCATACAGTGATATCTATGTGCAGACAGTGATGTCTATGTGCAGACAGTGATATCTATGTGCAGACAGTGATATCTATGTGCAGACAGTGATGTCTTTGTGCAGACAGTGATGTCTATGTGCAGACAGTTATGTCTATGTGCAGACAGTGATGTCTATGTGCAGACAGTGATGTCTATGTGCAGACAGTGATGTCTATGTGCAGACAGTGATGTCTATGTGGCAAGTCCTGTCATTGATATTACATATCGATTCTACAATTGAACTTTTTCCATATCCAACTGGTAAACAGGCTATTATATTTGTTTCGTTTTTCGTGGTCAACTCAAAATTGACCCCTCAGGTCAACCATCAAAATTAAAGGAACAGACCTGGAGTCAGTTCAGAACTACAACTACCTCTGACATATTATAACCAGTGATGGAAAATGTACAACTGAAATAAGCAAAAGAATAGGAATGGCAACAAGTAATTTTAATCCCACGAAAAATATACTAACATCAAAACAGATAACACCTGGGCTAAAACTGAGAATAGCACAATTTTATATCTTCTCAACATTTCTGTATTGTGCAGACTAACATGGACGAGTAACATCAAACGATGGACAAGTCAGCCTATAACAACCTGTACCATCAAATCAAGAGACAGAGCGGAATGGCGCTCCATGGTAGCCAACCTTCGATGTGGAGACGGCTTTCAGTGATGATGATTTCCAAAGTCTCTCTCTCCCTCTATTTTTCCCGCTGTTGCAAGATTTTAAAATTTCACCTTCTCCTACATTGACTATGAAAGTAGTATGATCTTTAAAATGTTCGTTCTGAGACGTCCTGACTGCATATTGGCTTCATCCAAAACGTTATTATTTCTTTTATCTGTATATGACTTTCTTTCGTTTCCAAAATTTTGGTCGCTGTTTACTTTTCTTTAGAATCAGGTGTGTGTTTTATGTTCTTCTAAAGACAATTTGTTCGAGCTTACTCTTTCTGCTTAGATGCTGGGAAGCTGCCTATCCAACACAAAAATAATGTGCACAAGAAATTGTAGTACCGATCGACGCACTATCAGCCCTAACAGCTCTAAAAACTCACAGGAACAGTGAGCCAGATGACGTGAGAGCAACCCTAGAACATTTGTGCGATAACTTCCAGAAAGTGGTCATCCAGTAGATACCATCACACTGTAATATACAGGTAAACAAATGCGCAGTCAAACTACATAAGGAAGGATGGAGATTACAACAAGAGAACCATCTGGTTAGCTACGATGAAGCCAAATCCATCATCAAAGGCCAGTATCGGGAAAAATGAAAACAAAAACACCCAAAGTAAAACGAGTGGGACGGATATATCTCCAACTTTAAAGGACGGATCAAATCATCATACTTCACCTACGAACTGGCCACAACTGAAAGAAAAATTGCATGATCTCCAAACTCAAAATAGGAACTACCAGCTAATGCCACTGTACCCTGGATAACATGACAACAAAACACGTTCAAACAGGGTTGTCCCCAGCACACAGGAATGAGGTTGACATTGCGGTACAAATCCACCTCCCTGGAAGAAAAGCTCTATAGACCTATCGAATCACTCAAACGGACAGCAGCCTTCATTAGAGAGTCCGGAGCCCTATTCTGAATGAGCCATAATTGAAGAAGAAAGAGAAGAACTCTCTCTACTTATTTACATATCGTTTATCTTTCCCGGAATGCAACTGTTTCTTTCCTTTTAAATTTGTGCGTGTTTCGCGGAACATTTTTTTCATTTTATTTTCAGTAATAGTAAATGGTCAATTAAAAACAATTACTCGATGAAATAATGAGTGTCATGTAAAATAATTACTCGTTTAAATAATGAATGGCATGTATATGTTGAACACATCTGTCTTTTGGAACATAAATTAAGCGTGGTTTTGCTTCAAGCCAGTATGAATTATTTTACCAGAGACCTAAAGCAAACGAGAATTTCTGCTGAAGATATCGACAAACGTAAGCAGAAGTTCTGCACATTTTTGGTTTGTTTCTAAAGTTGAGTATTGGGACAAGCACTAGGTGCAATCTCCAGAAAATTGTACTCAAACTAAGTACAGGGAACGGGCACTGGGTCGTGATCTCTTAAAAGATGAACGCAAGATAAGTACAGAGAGTGGGCACTGGGTCGTGATACCCTAAACGTTTACTCAAGCTAAGTACAGCGAGTGAGCACTGGGTCGTTGTCCCATAAAAGTTATACTTTAGCTAAGTACAGAGAGTGGACACTGGGTCATGATACCCCAAAAGTTTACTCAATCTAAGTACAGAGAGGTGACACTGGATCGTGATACCCTAAACGTTTACTCAATCTAAGTACAGAGAGGTGACACTGGATCGTGATACCATAAAAGTTTACTCAAGCTAAGTACAGAGAGTGGACACTGGGTCATGATACCCCAAAAGTTTACTCAACCTAAGTACAGAGTGGGGGCACTGGGTCATGATACCCTAAACGTTTACTCAATCTAAGTACAGAGAGGTGACACTGGATCGTGATACCCTAAAAGTTTACTCAAGCTAAGTACAGAGAGTGGACACTGGGTCATGATACCCTAAACGTTTACTCAAGCTAAGTACTTAGAGTGGACACTGGGTCGTGATACCCTAAACGTTTACTCAATCTAAGTACAGAGAGGTGACACTGGATCGTGATACCCTAAAAGTTTACTCAAGCTAAGTACAGAGAGTGGACACTGGGTCATGATACCCCAAAAGTTTACTCAACCTAAGTACAGAGTGGGGGCACTGGGTCATGATACCCTAAACGTTTACTCAATCTAAGTACAGAGAGGTGACACTGGATCGTGATACCCTAAAAATTTACTCAAGCTAAGTACAGAGAGTGGACACTGGGTCATGATACCCCAAAAGTTTACTCAACCTAAGTACAGAGTGGGGGCACTGGATCGTGATACCCTAAAAGTTTACTCAAGCTAAGTACAGAGAGGGGGCACTGGATCGTGATACCATAAAAGTTTACTCAAGCTAAGTACAGAGAGGAGGCACTGGGTCGTGATACCCCAAAAGTTTACTCAAGCTAAGTACACAGAGTGGGCACTGGGTCATGATACTCTAAAAGTTTACTCAAGCTATGTACAGAGAGGGGGCACTGGGTCATGATACCCTAAAAGTATACTCAAGCTAAGTACAGAGAGTGGGCACTGGGTCGTGGTCCCCTAAATGTTTACTCGAGCTAAGTACAGAGAGTGGGCACTGGGTCATGATTCCCTAAAAGTTTACTCAAGCTAAGTACAGAGAGCGGGCACTTGGTCATGATGCCCTAAAAGTTTACTCAAGCTAAGTACAGAGAGTGGGCACTCGGTCATGATACCCTAAAAGTTTACTCAAGCTAAGTACAGAGAGTGGGCACTGGGTCATGATACCCTAAAAGTTTAGTCAAGCTAAGTACTCGGAGTGAGCACTGGGTGGTTATACCCTCTCTCCCAACTCACGTTTCCCAACGTTTCACTCCTCTACTTCCCGATCATTACTTATATGAGACTTCTAATTTTAGCTATTGAAGATCAAAATTATTAGGAACAAAAAAGTTCGTGTCACCAAAGTAGAATTCATCATGTGACTAAACGTGGTTGTTCAATATGTTTCTAGTTGTTTCCCCGTACAATGATATCTGTTGTGAGTTTGAATCACTTACTCTTACTTTACCTTCCTCTGCCTTTATTGCTTATCAGCGCCGATTCAAAATTTAATTTGGGTTTTAGGGTCAATTCTATGTAGTGTATCCTGTGAAAAAAAAAAAATAAAGTGAAGGTTCCCTTCGCGCCTTGCTGGATGTTAGTGACCATATTTTTTTATGATCATGACACATTTTAGGTGATGTGGTCAGTATCACGTCAGACCGTCTTTACTTCCCAGAAAAAATCTTTGATACCCATTTTTAGAGGCTGCCTGAATCCCGGAGCCTTGTCAGTCCGAAAAAAGAATCCGCCACTTTTGGGGATCGAACCCCGGACTTTTCTGATCAGGAAGCGAGCACACTATCCACTCAGCCACCGCGGCTTCTCACATGTGGGATACTAATTATTGAAATAATCCATCGTCTTCTAACTCTACCTTTTTAGTCTTTCCTTCTCTTGAAAGGTTCACATTCCTTCTTTATTCGCGTATTTGGATCATTTTAAGCGCTAATCTTATCATTAACGATATTTCTGCTCACAAGCACAACTTACATTTATTTAAACCACGGGTCCCCTACCCTCCATCTCTAACCTTCCCTTCTTACTATCAACGGTTTTGCAACAGAGTTAATAACAACCCAATTTTATTCTGATCGAATCTTTCTAATCTAATGTAACATCATCTCACCTTGTTTCATCTAATTTATTCTAATCTAATGTAACCTCACCTCACCTTGTTTCATCTAATCTATTCTAATCTAACCTAACCTCACCTCACCTTGTTTCATCTAATCTGTTCTAATCTAATCTAACCTCACTTCACCTTGTTTCATGTAATCTATTCTAATCTAATTTAACATCACCTCACCTTGTTTCATCTAATCTGTTCTAATCTAATGTAACCTCACCTCACCTTGTTTCATCTAATCTATTCTAATCTAATCTAACCTCACCTCACCTTGTTTCATCTAATCTATTCTAATCTAATCTAACCTCACCTCACCTTGTTTCATCTAATGTATCTTAAAATGTCAGCCTATTCAAGCAAACAAACAATTAAACATTCAGTAAATAGACTTAGTAAAGCTGTCACATCCAATTACGTGCTCACGTTCGTTTCTATTTAAACCGTATTTCGAAGCCAAACAAGTTCCACAAGGTGAAGAGAGACTCTTTAGTATATCGGAACTTAATACTTGGAAATATGTTGGTCGGTTTTTTGTATCAGTTGCTCAAACAAATTCGTTAGTTTTTCTAATAAGTTAATCAGTTGTTCTTAGAAGTTAAGTGTTTCAGTACATTGATCAGATGTTCTAATAAGTTAATCCCCTGTTCCTGAAAGTAGGTCAGTTGTTGTTATAAGTTAATCAGTTTTTTATATAAGTTGATACATTAGTGTTATAAGTTAATCAGTTTTTCATATAAGTTGAATCTTCTTCTTCTTCTTTTCTCTTTCACTGATACCTAAAAGGTGTCGTGATTTATATCTTTTGTCGTTCTTGTGCTGCTCGAATTGTCTGAATTAGTGATTTTCCTTTGTTGTTACATGTCTCTGTCACTGCATCTATCCATCTTCTTCTGGGTCTTCCTCTTGGTCTTTTCCCATGCATTCTCGAGAAGAACGCCCTTGATGGTGATTGGTGAGGATTCATTCTGACCAGGTGGCCGAACCATTTAAGTTGTTGTTGTTCTATATATTCTTGGCAGGGTTTTGTTCCTACCATTTTTCTTATGGTTTCATTTGGTATTCTATCTCTTCTTGTGTTGTTTGTTACTTTTCTCAAGCATCGCATCTCACATGTATTGATCTTTCTTAAATGGGATTTAGAAAGGGTCCATGTTTGACTTTCATAGCACAAAGTTGGTATGAAGATGCTATTTATCATTTGTTGTTTAGCTGGCATAGAAATGTTTGGATGTCTTAACAATGGTGAAAGCTGGTATGTGACAGCATTTGCTTTTTGTATTCTCATGTCAATTTCTCTGTCTAGTTTTCCATCTTCTGTGAACATTGCGCCTAAATACTTGAATTCCTCTACTTGTTTTATTTCTTTGTCTTTGATCTTGATGTTTAATGGGTGTCTCAATTTGCTTATTCTTATAGCCTCTGTTTTTGCTGTGTTAATTTTCATACTGTAGTTTGTGCAGCTTTTATCTAGAGATGTTAAATGCTGTTGTAGCAGGTTTTCATCCTCATATATTAGGCATTGGTCATCTGCGAAGAGTAGCTCATTGATGTTGGAGTTTTCTACCTCTATGTTATTATTTGATTTGTCCTTGTTGTTGGTTGTTTACTGATTTATTTTGTCCATAAGTTGAATAGTTGGTGTTATAAGTTAATCAGTTTTTCATATAAGTTGATACGTTGTTATAAGTTAATCAGTTTTTCATATAAGTTGATAAGTCGATGTTATAAGTTAATCAGTTTTTCATATAAGTTGATAAGTTGTTGTTATAAGTTAATCAGTTGTTTATGTAAGTTGGTCAATTGCTCTTTGAAGTTGAACAATTATTCTTAGAAGTGCGTCAGTTGATTTTCCAAGTAAATAATTTTTTCTTAGTGATTCATGCTGTGAGCTTTATTTCTTAAAGAGAAAAAAAATGTACTTTGCACTCTGCCCCTTCACTATGTTATTTCTTTTCTTCCATTCTGACAATAGGCGATTTTTTTGTCTGCATTGTTCCCTTTATTGAAATCATGTTCGGTCAGAAAACCTGCACATTTCATTATGCACCCCATTTTTATTGACATCTTTCGCTTGCATGTTCACCCTCAACAAGCAACTATGTTTTAGACCGTCTTGGGTATGACCAGATATTGGACCGTAGCTATCTGAAACTAGAAATCAACCAACAGGGAACAAAAAACATGCTTTCCGGATGTAAGATTTCAACTGGATATCATCAAACAGGAAACAAAATCTTCCTTTCGACCTGTAAGGTTTCAGCTGGACATTTCATGGGTGATTAAGAGTGCCTAAACTTTCAGTCATCTTGAAACTTTGTATTGACTAACAAAATCTTATAAAACAACTTGTAGAAAGTAAATGTTAACTTTATGTTATATAATTATGTAACTTTATAGTAAATCTATCGCTGAATGAGCTACACCGCAGAAGCATTTGTAGCGTTTTGAAGCATTTTAGTTGTGAATATCATGGGTGAAGAAACTCATAGTACTATGTGATGATAGTATTCGTTTTGACTGATGTTTTATGACGAGTCTGTGTGATTCATAAATTAGAAATAAAACTGAAAACTAGAAGTAGAACTGAAAACTAGAAATATAACTGAAAACTAGAAAAAAAAAACTAGAAATAAACAAGAAAGGTAGAAATAAAACTGAAAGCTGGAAATAAAACTATTAAAAGCTCGGATATTTCCTTCCGTTGCATGTGTGTTAGTTGGGGCTTTAACTAAAAATATCTCAAGTACCTCACCCACACTATCTATGCTAATGCTCCTTGCGAAAAGATCGCTGGAAGTGATACTGCTTTCCAGCCAAGCGCCAATACTCGATGGACGTGCCTAATTTATCCAATACAGGAACATTGGAGAGGTTTTACACAGAGGAACTTGATAGCACTGAACTTTGGTAATGCTGATAATAATTCCCAAGTGTATCGAACTTAGTAATCGAATTGGCGATCATGAGATTTTCTAGCAACGAGTTCTGCTGTAGATTTACTTGCCTAGAGTTATTACCGGAATTAATTCACTTGACGATAAAGAATAAATCCGCTCTCAATCTTCTACAATTCTCATTCAAATCTATATTCGGTGCTCTCGTGTAAATTAAGCAAAAATATGTAGACATTAACTAGACAATTGCATTCCTTCTCTATTTTTCTTTAAATATTTAATTCAACATTCTTGTTATGAGTTCTTATGTATTATTACACGGCACAAACATTTATCAGCAGTTTTTATTTATAGATTGAGATATTAATTTATTAACTATTTTTCCAGTTATTACATTATTTTATTATTTCCAAAACTTCTTCTTCGAGTTACTACATAATTTATATATCGTTTTCTCTGCAATTGCTCTTTCTTTGTGCGCTTATCTTGTTACGGGAGAAAAGTCATATGAATGCCGTTTGAAGATTGAAGTTAGTAAAATAAGGTGTTTCAAATACCAAATCTTGCGTGCACGTCACACACCCTCACTTCTCTCTATCTTTCTACTATGAAAGTAAGAAAATGAAAGTAAGAAAATAATGCTGAACCACAAACTTTTTAGTTTGTTCGGGTACCGGGCCTGCTGGCGTAGGTGATCATGTCTCTCCACAACTTTCGATCTCGACATTTATTATTTCTGTTGTTGACCTTCTGCCAAGCCGTTCTCTTAAGCTGTCTGGCATTTTTTTCTCTTTGCTTCCCTCTATCTCTTCGTCCCTCAGTTTTTCCAGTTGTTACAATATATTCCAGTTGTTCTCTTCTCATTACATGGCCAAAAAATGATGATTGTTTCCTCCTAATATTGGAAATTAGCTCTCTTTTTGTTTTTGCTTTGACCTCTCTCAGAACATCTTCTCATCAAGGCCAGCTCCTTGTCGTGGGGATGGGGCTTAACAGTCACCAGGGACTGAAAACTAAGACTGGCCAGGCCTTCCTACAACTGAGCAAGACCACAGTCTGCTCTAGCAAGTTCAAGTGCTGAAGTCGGAGGCAACCAGCCAAAAGGCACACAACAATCAGGATGCCACGCACTCAACGCATATGGAAGTATGTCTATAACCGCAAATCGATATGGCACTCGCCCTGTGATGGGCACTCAGGCAGGTGCAGCGCCGGGCCCTCAGCCTCGAAAGGGCCCAACCTCTATTACTGGATGTCCTTCTCAACCGCTCTGTGGAGTCAGGGGGCGAGAGAATAGAGCTACTGGCCAATCCAAAATAAGACCACTTAAAATAATGCACTGGAATGCTGAAGGCATCAACAGCAAAAGAGATGGGTACAGTAAAAAGATAGAATTAGAAAATATCCTGCATGAAGAACAAATAAGCATATGCTGTTTGCAGGAAACCCATCTAAACAACGACATAGCCTTGAAGATTAGGGGATACCAGTGCTACCGATCTGACAGAATAAATAGACAAAAGGGTGGAATACTGACTCTTGTAAGGAACAACATTAATGCATGTCAGATTGAAGTGTATATGGATGGGGCGGAATATCAAAAACTGCACCTCAGGACAGGAAATACAGACTTCCACCTACTTAACTACTACTGTCCGAGTGACCGCCCACTAGCACTAGACACAATTACATTAAAAGAAAGAATAATTGTATGTGGAGACTTTAACAGCCACTCACAGAGCTGGGGCTATGAACATATGGACAAGAGAGGTGAAGAGCTTGAAAATTGGCAGGATGACAATGGGCTTATACTATTAAACCAGACAACAGATCCACCAACATTCTACTCCAGATCATGGCATACCACATCTACACCAGACCTTGCTTTCCATTCACCAGACCTGGATTGGAATATCACACGAATTGTTGGGAACAACTTGGAGGCAGCGACCACCGACCAGTCTTTTTAGTGGTGCAAAATGAGGCCATCAGGGAGAGCAGCACTCTCTCCAGATGGAATTACACAAAGGCAGACTGGAAAATGTATCAACACTACACCAGTGTACTGACTAAAGATATAAATACAGATAGAGACATCAACAAAATAGTTGATGAATGCAGTAGACTAATAATACAAGCTGCCAGTGAAACAATACCTAGAGGGGCACGGAAACACTACAAACCATACTGGAGTAGTGAACTAGAGGAACTGCACAATGACATGGAAACATCTCGAAAGCAAGCAGAAAATAACCCTTGCCAAGAACACCACAACTACCAGCATGCTAAAGCCAAATTTCAACGGGCTAAACTACAAGCCAGACGGAGAAGCTGGAAAGAGAAAACAGAGTCCTTGAATCTTGAACGAGACACAAGAAAAGTGTGGAAGTTTGTAAAACAGCTGAATGATGAAGGTACAGAAAGGAACACCAAAATTACACTGAAGAAGGATGGAAACATTCTAACAGGTAAACATGCAGCAAATTACTTTGCAGACTCCTTTGCAAATGACAATAATATTGAAATTAGCCTAGAAAAACGACAAGAGACCCGTTTAAAACAACAAAATGCAAGACAAGAGACCACACATGAAGTAATGGAAACACCCATTACACAAAGAGAGCTAGAGCTGGCAATATCCAAATTAAAAATGAAAAGTCACCAGGCAATGATGGAGTGTCCAATGAAATGATTAAGAACTTGGGAACTGCAGCTAAAGCAAAACTACTGCAGATCTACAACATTTGCTGGATCACAGGTAGAGTGCCACAGGCATGGAGAGAAGCAATTATGATACCATTACTAAAGCCAGGAAAAGATGGTTCAATGACATCCAGCTATAGACCAATCAGCCTTACAAGCTGTTTGTGTAAAACAATGGAACGTATAATCAATCTCAGACTGCACTGGTACCTGGAAAGTGAAAACCTCTTTGTCCCACAACAAGCAGGCTTTAGACAGTGTTACTCTACCGAAGATCAGGCAACCTAACTTTCCCAGGAAATTGAAGATGCGTTTCAAGAAAAGAAACTGGTACTAGCAGCATGGATAGACCTAAAGAAAGCATTTGATAAGGTATGGAAGGAAGGGCTTTTGAAGAAACTGAGAAATTATGGAGTAAATGGCAGGATGTACAAATGGGTCAAAGCATACCTGCATAACAGGAGAGCCAGAGTGCAACTGGATGGTCTTAAGAGTAAGAAGGTCTTATTGCGCCAGGGCGTTCCACAAGGAGAGGTACTATCTCCAACACTTTTTCTGATCTACATCAATGACCTAGTTACTGAACTACCACATGGCATCAAAGTGGCAATGTATGCAGATGACTTGGTAATGTGGTGCACAGAGGAGTATGCAACAGTGGCCTCCAAATTGCTACAAAGAGCTATGAATGCACTGAATTCATGGACAAATAGATGGTGTATCAGCATCAATACAGACAAATGCAGTACTACACTTTTCACACTCTCCCCAAAACAAAAAGCAGGAGCCATCTACATAAACAATGAGCCTGTGAAAGAAGACATACAAGCTACATATCTCGGAGTTACATTTGATAACAAACTATCTTGGAAACAGCAGATAAATAAGGCAACCCAAAAAGCAAGGAGGAAATTGGCTATTCTAAGAAAGTTGTGTGGAACCACATGGGGTGCGAGTGGGAAAATACTCAGTAAAGTTTACCAACAGAGTATACGCCCACATTTAGAATATGGATCATCCGCATGGTGCTCAGCATCAAACACCACATTGCAAGAACTGGATAAAGTACAAAACCAGGCACTTTGGGTCATCACAGGAGCAATGAAATCAACACCAATATTGGAGATGGAGAAATTGTGGAGGATACCACCACTGAGAGAACGGAGAGACACAAAGGTGCTGATACAGGCAGAAAAATTTGTATGCATGCCGAGACATCCAATGAAGGACAGATTCCAAAATCTTGCATTGGGACGACTTAAGAGAAGCAGCTTTATCCACCAAGCCAAGCGTATTAGTAGACAAACGCCAGACATGCCAAGAGTTGTTAAACCCCTTCTGCCCATACCAGAACAGACTCCCTGGACAGATGAATCAGGATTATCAGTTCAAATACGGACAGAAGTGAAAGGAATAGTTGACAAAGAGGAACAAAATAGTCTACAGCGAAAAACAATAACTCTCAGTTTCCTGGATGAAGAATACCCAAAAGACCTATGGATTCGTGTGTACACAGATGGATCAGCACAGAATGCAGTAAAGAATGGGGGAGCAGGTGCATATATAGAGTACCCAAATAACACTAGGGATATGAATAAAATAGCAACAGGGAAATATTGTCACAATTATGATGCAGAAATACAAGCAATAAAGTTGGCAATAGAAAAACTGCTGAACAGTAATCTTAGCCCACAGCCTGTAGTGTTTTTGACAGATGCAAGATCAGTACTCCAGGCACTACAATCCAGAAAATTACCACATCTGCAGACCTTATTGACTGAACTCTGCAAGCACCACAGGGTTGCCCTGCAGTGGATCCCGTCTCACTGTGGAATACCAGGAAATGAGAAAGCAGATCAGTTGGCAAAGGAAGGTTCAACAGGCACACAACTAGATACACCAGTTACATACCATCATAAGAAACAGATAATCAAATCAATCAGAGGACCACAAGCCCCAAATCAGGATGCCTTTCATAATATGAATAGATATGAACAAGTTATCATTATACGCCTAAGAACAGGACACAATCGACTCCATAGTCACATGTATACAAAATTCAAGATCGGCACATCAACTACTTGTACATGTGGACAGGCACCCCAGACTGCTGAACACATACTTCAAGACTGCACTGAATATAGTAGACTGAGGAAAATCCATTGGCCCATAGATACAACACTACAGACAAAACTATATGGGCCACTGCAAGAATTACAAAAGACAGTAAAATTTATACAGGAAACGACATTGCAGATATAGACAATACTTCAGGCGAACGAAAGATAGATAGATAACAGAAATATTGAATGGTCCATGGTATTCTCAACATTCTTCTGTGAAACCCCATTTCTGCATACTCCAGTGATTTTCGTGTCTGTTGTCCTATTGTCCATGATTCACATCCATATGTTAAGACTGGCTCTACATAACATTTAAGAACTCTTTTTTTCTTGTTTCTTATGCCAAAAATGAATTGCATAGTATCCTCCTCATTTTTTTGGAAAGCTGGTTCAATATTAAGAAGAAACAACTATCATTTTTTGGTCATGTAATGAGAAAAGAATCGTGTCTGCTAAATTTGTTTAATAAGATGTGTTCTGGCTCATATTTTTTATACCTCTATCTCTAGACATTCTGGTTTTCCTAGCTTGTTTCATTAACAAGCTTATTTATTTCACGCATTATTTATTTTTTTTAGGCTTTGGGGTTGGTTGGACTGTTGAAGACTCCCACCTACTTTTGTGATTTCCCTGCTTTCTCGTTTTCCGGGATTTCACAGTGTGCTGATATCTACAACACGGCTAGTTCTGTCTTTTCTGACAGCAAACATATGTTGTTCTTTATTCCCTGAATACACAAATGATGAATATTTTTGGACTTATGACCTCTTGTGTGTTGAGAATGTATATGGCTGTGTGTAGCGCCATTACCTCTGCTCTAATATTTGTGCACCATTCTCCGACTGGAAGAGAGTGTGTTTCTGTCTGTCCACTTGGGTAAGTTATATAGATGCCACTCTCTTTGATGCTTCGGTTGTTGATCCATCTGTGAAAGCCCCTGTCCATACATGTTTGGGGTATTGTTCTTTGAGCGTGATAAGTGACAGGGCTCTCATTTCTTTCTAAAGTTGCTTGTTTTAGAAGACTATTTCTGGAACATATTGAATTATTTTCGTTTTGTTTTTACATTTGGATCATAACTCGGGTGCGAGAGCTTTGTACGTTTCTTTGAGTTATTGAGTTATTTGCGGGTCATCATCATTGCACTCCGAACATGTCCATAGGTGCTCAGATCTCCTCCTCAGCAAGTCCCGCAGTGTCCAGCGACTGACGACTCAAGTTCTGAACGTTTCTTTGTTCAGCTCTAATACTTGTGCATGATGTATGTTTCCCTTGCAAGATGGTTTGGGCTCTTTCTTAGAAGTTTTTTGTTCTCTCTTGGACTTGTTGGTGTAGTGGGTGATCTGGCAGCTTTTTAAACTTTTCGAACTGGATGAAGGATTTCTATTTTCTATTTTTTGTGTGCTAAAAACTTAAGATCTGTTGTTTTTTCTATTGTCATGATGGGCGCGATTTTAATTACCCCCATAACGTTCTTTTTGTGCTTGTGCGGCATTGGATTACCTAGTGGGTATCATTTCCACACAAGTCACATGACGTTCTACGCCTTGATAGATCACACTTTGTTCTTCAGAATCTCCTCCCTCACTAGTTTAACGTTAACATAGTAGGGGATGTTGGTGGCTTTCTTATATGGAAAAGTCAACTTGTCTGCGGTGTTTTTTATGGGATAAACACCTGAGTCCGAAGTGATGTTTGTGGCGATCTTTTTAACAGTGTCCTTCTTTGTAGTCGAGGGCAGCCGTTGTAGCATGTCTTTAGTACTTTAGTCATTTCTTGGGTAAGATGCTCAGTTATGACAACAGTTTGTAGACTCTGGCACTGGAGGATATTTTCCGTCCAGTCCCTCGAAGTAGGTGATGTAAACGGCGGTACTTAGCGTCGATAACTACTTCTTAGGACTTTCTATCATCATAACTGAGTGCCGTCTCCGCATCAAAGGTTGGCAACCATGGAACGCCATTCCACTCTGTCTCTTGCTTTGATGGTGCAGATTGTCATAGGTTGACTTCTCCATCTTTTGCTGTTACTCGTCCATGTTAGTCTTGGTCTGCCTCTGCCTCTTTTACCTTGTATTTTCCCTTCCAAGATTACTTTTAGTAGGCTGTTGTGTCTTTTAACATGCCCCAAAAATTTCATTTGTCTTTTTCTAATTGTGTTTAGTAGTTCTCTTTTCATTTTTAGTTGTTTTAAAACTCCATCGGATTTTCTATAACGTGTGCAATATCTTTTAATCCTACACCGGCCGGTCCTATGGGAAATCGAGCAATCAGGGAATGCAGGGCTTTATAGGTTTGGGGCCCAGTTACAGTCAGAACAAGTGTATCGAGACTGTTGAGTGCTCCTCCTTCTAAAGCATCATCCATGTTAAACTCTAAAGTTGAAATTTTGTCTTTATGCTCCAGGCTAACAAAGAGATGTTATGCACATTGAGTCACAGTAGGATCCCTCATATTTTCCATTTATATAAGGAAACACTGCACGTACCGGTCAAAAATAGTGATTTCAGAGTTCATATTACATTGTCAACAACTACAATCAAGATATTTAAACAGACTAGTTGTAAAGAAAACGTGTGCTACTTCTTTAACTATATCTTGTGAAGTCACCAAATATAAAATTGAAGGCTGTTCAATTACATGCTTCCGTAGACTTTCTCTCTTGCTGAGTTTTCTAGAGTTTTAGACCCCTAAATCACAATATTTTTTGATGATGAATGAATGAAAGAACCTGCAGCATTTTTTCTGAAAAAGGTTGTCTTTTTAATTAGAGAAATACGAAATGTTACCTCCCATATTATGATTATATAGCGTTCTATCAAAGTCTAAGCATGATAAAAATGTCAGGTAATCCTCGTGGTTAGACGAACATAAACACAAAAATACAAGAGTTTCACATTTATATTGTCAGGGGGAAACAACAAGATTTGGCACAATTGTTGGTAGTCATTTAGAACTGTAGAGAGATGTCAACTGTTGGTAGTCCCCACTAAGTGTAGTGAAATGTTAAACTGCGCGCGCGCGTGTGTGTGTGTGCGCGCGTGTGTGTATGCATATGTGTATGCATATGTGTATGCATGTGTGTATGTGTGTGTCTGAGTGTTTTTGTTGTCTGCTACTCTGAAGAAATTAAAATTGTTCTATTTTTCTAATTATGTTTGTCTAATCTCGATGATTACTCAATATTTTGTTTACAAGTTCTGAGATGTTGAAACCATGTTGCAGAATTATAAGGGGAAGTAACAATCGAGGGAGACAACCTATATAATATATAACGCTGGTAGTTGTTTTAAAATATAAACTAGAATGATTGGTAGAGATGCGTAGTGGCCTATTGCCACACAAATTCATGTATCCCTATATAGGGATATTCTTTATAGTCCGCTTTTTCAAAGCTACTGATTTAAAATATGTACATAATTTAATAGTACATGGTTTGTAATTTATAAATAATTAGATGTTCATTAATTTATTTCCTGTAAAGGAGAGCTGGACAACCTATGGCCTGGGGCCAGATGCTGTCCGCAAAGCTATTTTGACTGGCCCTTGTGCTTGATTCGAAAATTTATCCAACCCCTGAGCTAAAAAATAAACAAAAAGCAACACATAAATACACACAAATTCAGAACCCGTTAGAATAGAATTAGTCATTTAATTAACGAATTCGCCAAAACGAAATAATTATTATCATATCTTTGAACTGTTTTGTTGATACGCGTTACAAGCCAAGACTGCAATGTGTAACCTTTGCTATTAGTGTCGCGATGGGGAAAAATATCGCGGTGTTGAGAGTGGATAAGTGGTATTGTAATACCCCGGCGGTGAAAGTTGGATAAGGGAGCTTTATTCGACGACAATCCTGCTTCAGATTAAAGGATTGTGTGTCTTTGTCTACAACATTAGTATTTGGTAGGGGTTACAAATTGCGGTGGTGCACAACGTTATGTAACTTTACATTAAATAATAACGTATTTTAAGTTAATAACCGGTTATCACCAATTAGTTACACAATGGGGCTATCAAGGAAAAGGAGGAAAGTAGTCACTGAATTTCATACTTTTTTTTTAATAGAAAAAAATGGACTTTGAATTATTTCTTTATTCTGTATCGTGATAACCCCGTGCTTTTAATATGTAATGAAAGAAAGTATGTTCTTAAAGAATACAACCTGAGATTCGGAGAATAAAAACAACCACTTCCAATTCGAACATAAAAATTAGAGTTCACTGGAAGGACAAGTTAGGCAGGACAAAATAGTACATTTAAAGAAATCATTGAAAGGTCAACATAGTGTGTATTACAATGTAAATAATTGTTTGGACAATGCTGTTTGTGTTAGCATTATTATTATTAGTGACAAAATTGCGAAGAGTTTGAAAACATTTTCCGATGGAAATTTTGTGAAAGAGTGTTCCGAAGCAGCTGTTAATGTGCTTTGCCATGATAAAAGTTATCTATTTCTCAAAGTAAGCCTATCAGGCCGGACTGTCGAAAGACGCATAGATGACATGGGGGAAGATGTTTAAAAGAGCATACGTCAGAATACCCAGCATTTCTGCTGCCTTATATGAGTTAAGAGATATGATAAACACAGGGCAATTATTTATCTTTATTAGGGGCGTTGACAAATTTTTTAACATTACGATGGACATATTAGCGCTACAACCACTTAAAGGCACCATAACAGTAAAAGACACTTTCAAAGCTCTAGAGATGTAAAGATATTGGATTAAATTTAGACCAGGCTTTGCGGAGTGGCAATAGAGTATGATTGGTCAAAAATCAGGCCACGTTGGCAAAATAAAATCCCACTTATTAGTTTTAGAATTAGGTCATCTTGTTTCATTCCTGCATTGCATATTGAGCACATGAATAACGCACCACTTTACAGATCCAGGAGCAGTGTCGAATGTACATATAAGTGTTTACAAATTTACATATTTGGAATATTTATTCATTGTTCTATTATTCAGGCTGGTCATTAGTTGGTAGATTTAATTTCTATGAAATTTATTGCATTATGTCTCTGCAGGTATTGGAGATAGACAAAAATGCAATCAATGAAAAGGGTAATGTCACACTGACCTCAGTATCTGGTATGTGCACCGGATGCTTGCAAACAAGTTCGACAGCGTCTCCGCATGGAACTCACAAGTTTCTAAAGGAAATTCTGGGGAATCAAGTCCCATTCCCGTCGAAGAACAGCTTCCAGCTGTTGCAGGTTAGCGGGAGAGCCTTGCCTGTAGGCTGCGTCCAAGCTCGTCCGACAGATGTTCTACAGGGGTAATGTCTGGTGAAGGGCAGGCCAATCAAACGTCACAATATTCTGTTGGTATAGATATTGCTAAGTAATGTCTGGTGAAGGGCAGACCAATCAAACGTCACAATATTCTGTTGGTATAGATATTGCTAAGTAATGTCTGGTGAAGGGCAGGCCAATCAAACGTCACAATATTCTGTTGGTATAGATATTGCTAAGTAATGTCTGGTGAAGGGCAGGCCAATCAAACTTCACAATATTCTGTTGGTATAGATATTGCTAAGTAATGTCTGGTGAAGGGCAGGCCAATCAAACGTCACAATATTCTGTTGGTATAGATATTGCTAAGTAATGTCTGGTGAAGGGCAGGCCAATCAAACGTCACAATATTCTGTTGGTATAGATATTGCTAAGTAATGTCTGGTGAAGGGCAGGCCAATCAAACGTCACAATATTCTGTTGGAATAGATATTGCTAAGTAATGTCTGGTGAAGGGCAGGCCAATCAAACTTCACAATATTCTGTTGGTATAGATATTGCTAAGTAATGTCTGGTGAAGGGCTGGCCAATCAAACGTCACAATATTCTGTTGGTATAGATGTTGCTAAGTATTGTCTGGTGAAGGGCAGGCCAATAAAACTTCACAATATTCCGTTGGTATAGATATTGCTAAGTAATGTGTGCAGTATGCGCCTGCGTTATCCTGCCAGAGAAGCTGCAAGTTTGGACAATTTGTGAACGCAGGAGCAACCAATGCACCAAGAACTTCATCTCGATATATCACTGCAATAACCTTTCCAGGGAAGACGTGACGAGGCAAGCGATGATGACAACTGAATCCTCCCCAAATGTGAATACATTTGTGTCCATTTTTACGTCCAAATCACTTGTACTGGCGAACACAGCAATTGACAAAGTGCTCTCCACACCGTCGCATGTCCACATACGTCCATCAAAGGATTTGACGAATCTACTCTCCTCTGTGAATAGAACAGCATTCCACTTTAGCCTAGTGCATGTGACATGTTGCTCTGCCCATTGCAGGCGGTGCTGACTATGACTGTGAGTCTAGTTTGGCCTAAAATATGGTCGTCTTGCAGTAAGGCCTCTATCTCTGAATAGTCATATCGCTGTCATTCGAGTGACTTGCCCGCGTCTACCCACTACTGTTCTTTCTGTTTGACTTGTCGGGATAGAACGATTCCTTAGGTGACGCAGCACAATATGACGATCTTGCGCAAGGATAGTAACTCGTGGTTGACCACTCCGAAGTCTATCACAGGTATTGTAAGTGGTTCGGTAACGTTCATTTAGACGGACAATATCGCCGTGGTAGAAATTCATTCCTCTGGTAATGACACACAAGCCAATTCCAAACTCCAACAACCAATGGCTCGGTAGCAATCGTTTTTAGGCAGTCGTGACATTTCAATCACATGTACTGGGTGTTATGTCTGAACGGCCATTCAGTGGATCTGCCAGCTATCGTTTCTTGGCTGTTATAGCTCAACATTTTAATGACCTCACTCTCAAGTTATAAATACAAGTACAACTGGCACATGAATTTTACGGGCATAACAGAAAGGGGGAAACATTTAAGCGGCGGGAGAGTCACCTGCGAAAGGAAATGCTCATTTTTTGTAAGACTTGGAGAGCAGAAGAAATATTTGATTAATTTCATCAGGTATCCTGACACCAATAGTGTTATTTACTGCCAGTTCGTGAAGATTAAAAGATTTTGCTGCAAAACAAACAAGGTTAAAATGTTTCTCAACACCATTTGATATCGATATAACTGCTGCTCCTGCAGAGATACAAATGGAAGTTATTGACTTGCAAGAACAAAATATTCTCAAATCACAGTGGAGGCGCTCTAAAATACTGGACTTCTGTACATCTTATTTCCTACGTGAACATTACCCAGCGATCACATCAAAAAGTCCAAATGTTAATTCATTATTTGGTAGCACTTATGTTTGTAAACTATTTTTGTCACAGCGTGAATGAACTAAATCAAAAGCAGGAAATCGATTAACTGACACGAGTTTAGAGAACATACTATGGACTGCAGTTAGTCAAATACCACCAAAAATGGACAACTTTGTGCGGTTCAGGAACAACCATCTCATTAAACCTGTCAGCTTTATATTTATAATTTATTGTTTATTTTTCTCCCCTCCCCCTTTTTCTATCTCACCCCTCTCCCCCTTGTTCCACTCTCTTGTTTGTCTTCCAGTCATCATCACTAATGAGATGTGTATATTACAATCGCTTGTGAATACAAATGAGGTCATTTATGTAATGGCATCTTTCCCTCGGCGTATTCTTATTTTTCAAATCTGGCATTCAGAAAATAAAAGGTTGCTCTCGACTGTCAAAACATATGAAGCATGAACATAAATGCATGAAAAGGAAGAAGAAAAAAAAAGACAGATGCGTCTACATGTTAGAGTATTAAGTATATAGATAGTACACAGCGCAGTAAAATACTGAAATCAAACTCAAGAAACAAATCTATATCTTGTACAACGATAGCTCATCAAACACTAACAGTAATTATTCCTCTGTCACCGTTTCTCACGATCAGTTCTAGTGAATGAAGCAGGCACAAGTCACGTTTTAATGGTCAGCAATGCCAGACAAACGGAACCAGTGGTTTTGTCTAACGAGAGCTGTATTTACATATCGAAGCCATCAGTGGTTACTTGTTTGATTAATTGTTCTACTTTTTCTTTGCTCGACAGGATGAAAAGAACCAGGTCCTTATCACGAATGTCTGGCTTGATCACGTAAGTAGATAAGGATCTAAGTGCGGCATAGACTCGCATTTATCCGTGATCTGGAAGATAACAATGTTCAAACGTGACGGCTAATTATACAACGTTCTGTTAAACATATTTATTAACAGGCCTCTGTATAAAACTGCTTTCCAAAGGTTAGGATTTTTGCAACTTTCAAGTTACATATGAAATTAATCTGTGAAAGTCATAATGAAAGCGTTTTAATACTTAATAGATTTATTATAGACAGAACAGAACGACTTGGAAAGTGTTAGGTGAAGAATTATGCTCCACAGGGGGCTGAAAGGTAGAAGAAGAATTATATTTATTATAAAAATTCTATCCATATTATGTCCAAAAAATATTTTATATCTTCGGTTATTCTCAGGTCTCAATATTCTTTTATAAAAGCGATGTAATTTGTAAATCTATTTCTAGAATAACTAGGTTTTCCATTAGAAGTTGGCCAATGAAACTTTCCCATTTTTTATCTGCTGACTGTTGTAGGTTTCTCCTTCAGAGGTTTCCTAATAAACTTTTCCATTACTTTCTCTGCTGTCTTTCCCATACTTTTGTTTCGATGTTACCCTTATCACTATTTTTCTGCTTTGTTTTCCTGGCTTTTCGTGCAAATTTGTCCAATGAATCTTGCTATTTATTCTGAGTGCTGTCTGCAAGCCTTCCCTCAGTTAAGTAAACAACAAAAGTTTTTTCCACACACTGTTACAAGTTTGGGACAGTGTGATCACATGTTACTACGACGAACGGCACATTTGAAGGTGATGTGGTCGGTGTCACACAAGGCTCTACAATCAAATATCGGTTGTACACAATTTTAGAGGCTTGGTGAATTCCGAAGCAGAAAAAAAAATAAATTCGTCACTTCTGGATATTGAACCTGGACTCCTTAGATCTAGAGCGAACACACAAAACACACACCGCCGTTGAAGCTTCCCCTGGTAAATAGAAGCTTAATCAATTTTGTCTTTGTTTTACTTATCGTGTTTTTTGTTATGTCGTCTCTAGCTCTAAGTAATTATTTGATTTCTCAACAGTTTCTCAGAAGCACCATGCAGCTATTGTAAGACAAGATAAAATGATAATGCGTTCGATACCCTCCCGCACTCCCCTCCTGGAAAAAAAATAAGCTGTTGATAAAATTATTAGAAAAAAATATATATCAATGTAGTTGTAGTCTGAATTGAAGTCAGTACTTCTTTTGACAAGTCACTAAAGGTAAAGAAAAAAGTGGCACACGTCTATTGGAAGTGACATAACGCTAAATTCGGAAGGTAATTATATATACTTGTAGGTTCATATTTTGAATGTGTAATCCCATATATTGGGACCTAGAACCAGTGATTAACCTTATATTAGTCAATGAGTACTAGCGCATTCTGAAATTCTGTCAAATGTGATGAAAACCCTAATAAATGTACAACTTTCACATCGTAGTTCAATAGACTGTTCAGTTTGTCCAAGCGAGGAGTTGAAATAGAAATAGGGAATCAAACAGAGCTGAAGATGTTAATGATAATGTTGATTGGTTCGACCTACAAGCCCACGTTTAACAGCTTCACGGGAAACTCTACCACAACACTGGAACCACCTTTTTAAGCTGGACGACAAAGGAGAAGAAATATCACTAAGAATTTTTGTGTTTTCTTTGCCTAATTTCACTGCAAATTTCTGTAGGACCCTGATATCTGAGTAGCTCAAATTGTTTATCATGCCCTTCACCCAGCTATCTTATTTATGATAGATCTTTGGCACCTTACAGTCCCTATTCCCTTCCCCCACCGGCCCACATAGCCAGTTTGTTACACGAGTTAAAGAGATCTGATGAGGTAACACATTCAGTTATCTGTGAGCTATTTATATTTAATTGCTTGTTCTTTAGTTACCGGCAATTGATGTCACTATATTTATATGACAGGATAGCTCAGGCCAAAATAGCGTTTCTGAAAATGAAAAATGCCTGTTTTTGTCGTCCGTGATCTGTCTTTCCCTGTATTTTGTCACTTCTATTCAAGCATTCCTACTCTCCTCTTCACACGGTGTTCCTGACAAAATGTCGATTGTTTATTTCGGTAAAATATCGATTGTTTATTTCTGTAAAATGTCTATTGTTTATTTCTGTAAAATGTCTATTGTTTATTTCTGTAAAATATTGATTGTTTATTTCTGTAAAATATCGATTGTTTATTTCTGTAAAATATTTTAGTTTATTTCTGTAAAATATCGATTGTTTATTTCTGTAAAATATCGATTGTTTATTTCTGCAAAATGTCTATTGTTTATTTCTGTAAAATGTCTATTGTTTATTTTTGTAAAATATTGATTGTTTATTTCTGTAAAATATTGATTGTTTATTTCTGTAAAATATTTTAGTTTATTTCTGTAAAATATCGATTGTTTATTTCTGTAAAATATTTTAGTTTATTTCTGTAAAATATCGATTGTTTATTTCTGTAAAATATTTTAGTTTATTTCTGTAAAATATCGATTGTTTATTTCTGTAAAATGTCTATTGTTTATTTCTGTAAAATGTCGATTGTTTATTTCTGTAAAATATTTTAGTTTATTTCTGTAAAATATCGATTGTTTATTTCTGTAAAATATTTTAGTTTATTTCTGTAAAATATCGATTGTTTATTTCTGTAAAATATTTTAGTTTATTTCTGTAAAATATCGATTGTTTATTTCTGTAAAACTTTTTAGTTTAGTTCTGTAAAATATCGATTGTTTATTTCTGTAAAATGTATATTGTTTATTTCTGTAAAATGTCGATTATTTCTGATACATTTTTAAGAGCTCTATTTTTTTCAGCTGGCCTCGTTAAGAATTTCCTCATTGGTGTTTTTGGCTGTCCAGTGAACTCTCAACATTCTTCTGAGAAATCCCATTTCTTTTGCCTCTAATATTTTTTTTTCATTCGTTTGTCAGCTCTTCATGATTCACCTCTATGGGTCAGGATTGGCTCTACATTCTCATCTCATCTTTGCCGATGAACTCTCTTTCTCGCTTCTATTACCTGCTTACGCAAGATCTTTTTCATTTAAAAAAAAAAGATACTTTAGGCCTGTGCTATTCTGCAAAATAGGGGCATTTTACAAAGAAATACAGCAAAGTAGTAGGCATAGAAACTTTGAAACTATAAATAATAAAATATGATCTTTTATGTTTTGTCAATACAGTATTGAATTCTGGACAATCGAAGAACAAATAAATACATCTTTGGCGGCCATATAAGTATAGCTTTTTCATAAGAATGTAAGGGATATCGCAGACAGATGTAAAAAGTGTAACGAGTGTTTTAATAGCAGCCAAGACTAAAATATATTTTATACCTAAAGTTAAGAGGAAACGGTCATCATTGTTTGGTTTTTTAATGTGAAGGCACCAGCTGCAATATTTATGGACAAATGGAACAATAGAAAGGAGATATATGTAAAAATATAGAAAGGGTTAGCAGAAAGCTTAGGACTTGTGTGGTAGGAAACAATTTGCGGTATTGGTTAACTCAGATACAATAATGATACAGTCCTTCTATCAAAGAGTGCAGAAGAATTAAAAAGAAAATTGAGTGTGTTAGAAAAAAACACTGTGAAGAGCAAAACCTATATCTAAAATTAAGAAAACTAAGATACTGTCCTATGACAAAACACAAAACCAACGCAAAATCATCAACAGTGAATAACTAGAAATTGTTACAAAATATGCATATCTGAGGTCTGTAGTAACTAACAATGGATACTGCCAGAATGAGATCAAAAGAAGATTAACAAAAGCAACAGAAACATTAAATGTCACGCAGAACATGTGGTACAATATCAGTAAGAGAGTCAAATAAAAGTTACTGAGGACATGTATCTTCCAGATAGCAACATACGGTTGCGAATTATGGACAATCTATCACGCAAATATCAAGGGAGTAAATCGATTAATTCGAAACAAAATGCTTGGAAAAAAATCTTTAACATACACTGGATAATGAAAAAGAGCATTGAAGACATATTGAAGGACTGAAACATTAAATCTTTAACATACACTGGATAATGAAAAAGAGCATTGAAGACATATTGAAGGACTGAAACATTAAAAAGAACTGGCTTATAAACCCCATTCTACAGAGACAATTAAAATACAGTGGCCACGTCAAAAGACACAGCGTAAGAGAAAGAACAATAATGGAAGTTTTGGTTTCTAGGCGATTCATCAAAGGCAGACCCAAAAAAAAGATGGTTTCCAGTAGCCTAAGAGACCTAGAACATGGCAACTGAAAAAGTGGGAGATCTGGCTAGAGACAAGGATTCTTTCAGTCGGGCTGTGGTGGATGAAACGTTCTGCATAGGACATGAGACCTGACGATGACTGATTAAAATCAATGCAGACATAAAGTTACCTATGCCAACAAGGGAGCCGCGATAGCTCAGTGGTAAGTGAACTGGGCTACAAAGGACAAGCGGTAGAGTTCGATCCCAACTGATGGCTTCCGGTTCACCCAGCCTTAAATGGGTACCAGATTTTTTTCTGGGAAAGTAAAGCGGCACGGGCGCAATACCGACTACATTACCCCAAAAATCATGTGCCGAAGGTCTGTAAAATGTATGGTCACTAACACCATATTTCCCATATGCCACTTGGCGTGACGCGGACACTTTACTTTTTACCTATGCCAACAGGTGAAGCACTTTAGGTTGTTGATATAATTATTATCATTCTATTCACTCTCTATTCCATACACAATTTTCTTAACGTTTGCATTCATGTATCACTCTATCTAAAGTTTGTTCGTGTATTTCAAATGTAATTTAAAGGTAGATCGTTTTCCGTAAGAAGGTAGAACTGCCAATGTTTCTTTTTCTTCTTCATTGTTACATTGTTTTTCTGATATCTCTTCATTTACATTTTTGTTTTGCTTCCAAGTAAATTTTTTCTTCATAAATATCTTGATGGTGTAGATGATCATATCACCACAGCTTTCTATGTCTACACTTGTTTATCAACACTGTTCCTGACTTCCCAACATACCTGTCTATTGATCTCTATTGATCCTCATAATATATTTTCTTTGTTTCCCTCTATTTTTATTTGTTCTTTCTATTTTCCAAATGTAAAAATTGCTTCACTTTTTGCTAAATGGATGAAATAAGCTCTCTTCTGGTCTTGGCATTATTTATATTATCTTCAAAAGTCTTTTTAGCTGTCCGTGATGTTCGCAACATTCTTCTGTAACACACAATTTTAGTGATGTGGCCTTCAAATGTGTTTTTGTCTGTTGCCAGATTGTCTAGACTCTTCACTATGTCAGCTTTGACTCTACATACATAACATTAAAGAAAAAAAATTGAGTTTTTGTATCTTTTTTTTTCAGTTGACAAAGATGGAGATGCGTTAAATTTTGTTTCAACTTTGGAATGCTGTCAGGATCATAACCATGAACAAAATTATATCAAGAAAACAAAAGAGCACTATATATATATGCAAAATTTCAGTCCTGTTAATTAAGAATGGGAACCGCGATAGCTCAGTGGTCAGTGAACTGGACTACAAAGGACAAGAGGTAGGGTTCGATCCCAACCGACGGGGCCGGTTCACCCAGCTTTTAATGGGTACTGGGTATTTTTCTGGGAAAGTAAAGCGGCGTGGGCGTAATACCGACCACATTACCCCAAAAATCATGTGCTGAAGGTCTGTAAAATGTATGGTTACTAACACCATATTCATTATACACCACTTGGCGTGACTGAGGTACTGTACTTTACTTTAATTAGGAATGTAAGAGTTACTTGTTTGCTACCACCAGCGATCTTAACTCTTCAGACTGCGATGCTGTTTTACATATAAACCTGTAGAACATTGCAATAGGAAGAGTGATGATGACAATAAGTTTATGAAGGCCGCTTATTGCACTAAGTTTTCAATTATAAATATGAGGAGATGTTGATGATGTTTTCATGAAGTCATTGAGAAGTTGGTAATGAGTTTATGAAAACCTGATGTTTTTGGTAGTGAGATCATAGAACATAGGCGTTTTGCAGACGTTTTGTTTATTGTGGTCAAAGTGAACCACATACTGGATTGAGGCTGCGATGAGGGCGATTTTGTGGTAAATTCTAGGAATTTATTTAATCAGAATGTTTTAGTAAACAACGATAAGTTCATTTAGAGTAAACACATATAGGTCTGCTCCACGTGCAGTAATAACCATCTTTCCGCTCAAAAATAACGAAACTTTTACAACTTTCTCTCTTTACTGTGAATGCTAATAAATGTGAATGTTCACAAAATAATGTTCTACCACTCTCCAATTTAATTTTGCGCACGACACATCACCCTCACCAGCTTTGTCAGTTTCATTTTTAACACATTTGTCAACATTTGTAGGATTACAAATAAAGAATACCAAACCGCCATGTTTGAATGCTTGCACAAGAATTTGTTTTCTTTACAAAGTTCGTTCGATGCTAAAGTAAAAGGCGACATTTACGGTCGATAAATTCAAGTCGTCAGAAAATTTGGTGGCTTTTTCTGTACGCGTTGGTGGCTTCTCTAAAATAACTAGTTCTGACTTTCTAAGAAAAGAATGTGAGCGTTTCTGGGGGCGTTGAATTGTTTATACTCCCCTGCCATTTGCAAGAAATAAAGAACTCGTTGCGCCTCGAGTATAGTGTATAGTAAATACGCGACTGTCTGCATTATTTGACCATTCATTGGTACATTGATTGGATAATCTGATCAGCACTATGCCAGTACCGCCCTTCTATCACACAAAAATATTTGCCGGCCTTGTGTCACAGCAGAAAAATAAATGTTAAATTGTTACAAAGTAGTAAGTAGTTTCTGAAGATGGTACAGTCTTTCTATCTCCTCTGTTAGTTTCTCATCATCATCATCATCATCATCATCATACGATCAGTTTTCTCACCTTGCGCTAGATGTTGGAATGATCAGCAGTGCAGATATAGGAATCTCCTAGCAAAATGAAAGTAAACCATCTTCATTATTTTGTTTTATGAATGACACTATTGAGTTTTGTGTTGAATGCTCAGTAGCTCAACAACAGCTTTAAGCTACAGCTTAATAGAAGAGCGAGAACTGAAGCTTCCTATCTCACTCAACACATCAAAGAATAGGATGAAAGCTAAGGATAAGAAGGGAGAAGAGAAGAAAAGAGGAACAGAAAATTATCACTTAGTGTTAAACACTGGGTATATAAACTTTGCTTACGACTCGGGAGGGGGGGGGGCATGTCAGTAATTGCAATCTCTAACAGCTCCATGCAATGTTTGTGCTCCACTTCGGAGATATCGGGAAACAGCTGAATAGGCATGTCTTCTGCGTGGCCCAAAACAACAATTCCATTTGGAAATAGAAGCACTCTAGATCGGTATGAAAAAACAAACACAAGCATATTTCTGCCACGTCACTTTCTTCAAATTATCTCTGTACGACGGTTTACGGGTACATGAGCTCTAAAAAATAATACTTTTATATCTCATTTGCTTAATGCAAATATTATAATTTATATACGTCGCTAATGAAAGCGTGCGTAATCTACATGTTATTTCTTGATTAATTGGCAAAACAGACACGCTTAGAAGCACCAGAGTGGCACCATAATGCTAGTTAAACAGCAAATGATATGGATGTTGAGGGCTATAGTGTACGAACAAGGATAACGAAGATTATCGTTGGTAGGATGGCCCTTCTCATCGATACAGATGGTTACAATCAGTCAGATGTTGATCTTCAATAGTAGCTGTCTGACCACGTGAAAGGTCAAACAAACAGAGTAAACAAATAAGCTTCAAGTCCAGAAGTCTCGCCTTTCGTATCTGTACTTTAGCAGTCACCTTAATTTACGACAATTTGGTCATAATGAATGGAAGCAGTCTAGAACGCATCTAAACATCTGAATTGGTTACTTTGTCCTACATTTTAGTGTTCTTTATTTATCGAACCGTACGTGTAAACTGTTTTTATTTTTTTCTTGTGCCCTAACCACATGGTTCTTGTCTGTTTAAACAACGTGAATTATGTATGTAGATTAATTAACGAGTATGGCTATTGATGTTTGTTGTGTCTGGCTGATTAAACAAGCTCGTTATTCATTCTGTTCCGTTCATGCCGCTCTTGCTATAAAATTCCCACTGTTCACGCAGTCTCTCTCTGCTTCTATTATTTAACATTAATTATCATGTCATTATCGCGAAGGTGTTTACTTTAGTGATCGCAACATGTATATCTTCCTTGTACAGAATAAACATGTTCACCAGCAATCTCTGTTATATGCTACTGGTTTACCAGGAACAAAAGATCGGCTTCATATTTCTGAACGACAGCCTTCCCGCTCACACAGCCTTAAACGGGTTCTGCCTACGGTCACGGGAGAGAGGAATGGAGCCATTCTCACCTGCAACACAGGTTGCAAGAGACGGCTAAGGAGGGTGGAGTCATTGTCTTCGCAGGTACTACGAATTTCGTGCATCTGAGGTGAAGCCATCTTCCGTTCTTTTGCTAGTATGTGGCGGGAGTGCTTCACACTGGGGAACGTATAGAGGAGATCGGATCACTATGGAGTTGTCCGTTGTGCGATGAAGATAATCTATTAACTAAGTGGGTATCACATACTATTGTAGATGTTCCGACGTAGTGTTGGCCACACTGCTACCCACACTGCTACCCACACATAAATCTTTTATAAAAGAAATTATGTGCTCCAAAATTATATTCTGTATACGCCCCGCCTAACAATGTCCTTTCTCTATAATTGTTTATCACATTATCACTCTCCCGGTCATGCGCTTGAATGTGTATAAGGTGTGCATGCGTATGAATATACAAGTGCTTGTAATAGTAACAAAAGCAGAATAAAGACTGCTTTCTTTACTTACGATATTAAACATCGATTGGATTTGTGTTGAATTGCTGCAATACTCAGATGTTTTCTTTCCACGTTATTGACATTTGTGTACATCTCTGATCGTAATATCGTATCCTGAAGCCTTATTTCCAACGTAATAAAGTTTTCATGCTTACTGTGGTCTACAATTCAGCGAGAGCTCTTAGCCCTGTTGTCTGTCAAACATTTTATCCATATTTTATGAGAGTTCATTTTGTAAAATGATCAAGCAAACTGTTTAGCTAAATAGAATAGGCGGATACCAGGGCGTATAGAAAATACACACATACGCACACACACACACACACACACACACGCACGCACGCACGCACGCACGCACACACACACACACACACACACACACACACATATATTACACTCCAAAACCCTCCACAAAAATGAACCCTCCAAAAAATGAACTTTGTCCATAGAAAATAAATGTCAAATGCAAAAAAGGAGTGGCGTGTTTGGAAAGCATGATAAATAAAAGTAAATTCCTGTTCATCAGATAAACATTATCACACGCAACAAATAGAATAATTTAGTTCATCTTGTTATCTCGTTCTGTCCACCCTATTCTTAATAAAGGTGTTTTAATTCTTTCTAGAAAAATTTGATTTTTTAAATTGTTGATGTGATAATGGGAGAACGCTGAACTCTTGATCTTTTTCAATAATCAAAAGTAATCAGTTTTGGTCTTGTCGAAGTTTAAGAAATATTTTGTTGTCAACTGGGCAGGAATTACCCAAAAAAAGACTTGATTAAACTGAACCATGTTCAAAGTTTGTCATAAAAGCTAGAAAAAAAAGAAACAGACATCCCGTCAAGTAATTATTTTATAAATTAACTCGGTAAGTGAAAGGACAATTTGGAATCTTTGTGGGGGCATGAATGCGGGTACTCTGTGCGTTTCAAGCCAATCTTCTGATCATCACCATCATCATGTGCCATACCGGTTGGCGAAGGCGATCATGTCCTTTCACAATCTTCTATCCACAGTGCACCGTATCAGTTCTGTTGTTGACTGTTTTCCATGTCATGACACCAAGTTATCAGGTATTTTCTCTCTTTGTCGTCCGCTATCTCTCTTTCCTTTAATTTTGCCAGTTGTAACCAAATAATCCAACTTTCCTCTTCTTATGATGTGCACAAAAATGTTGATTGTTTCTTTCTGATGTTTTTTAGGAGCTGCCTTTTTGTGTGGGCCTCTTTGAGAACTTCCACATTGGTCTTTTTAGCTGTCCAGGGAACTTTCAACATTCTTCTGAGAAATCCCATCTCTGTGGCCTCCAATCGTCTTTTCATTTGTTTGTCTACTGTCCGTGATTCGCTTCCATAGGTCAGAATTGGTTCTATATAGCACCAATGAACTTACTTTCTCACTTCTATTGACATAGATTTGTTGCATAACATATTTTTAATTTTATGAAATGCTATTTTGGCCTGAGCTATTCTGCTTTTTATTTCTGTGGTGCATCTCCCATCTGATGTTATTATTGTGACCAAGTATTTGAAACGTTGCACTAGTTTCAGATTTGTCTCGTTTATTTTTATGCTGCATGGTGGCGATGATTGTTTCATTGATATGACCATTACTTCTGTTTTCTTACTATTCAGACTGAAACTTTTTTTGTTGCTTTCTTTTACTATTATGTCTGTCATTTCTTGTAGTTCATTCTCTGTCTCTGCTATTAAGACTGTGTCATCCGCATATCGCAAATTATTTATGTTTTGACCGTTGACTTCAATTTCTTTTTTGTTTACTATTGATCTCATAATATATTCGCTGTAAAGTGAAAACAAATCCGGCGACAGAACACAGCCTTGTCTGACTCCTTGTTTTATAGATTGAAATTGTCCTGTTTGGTTGGTTTGGTAATCGCCTGATGGGGAACTAAAAACCTATGGTGGTGCTTGCGATGCAGAGATTAATTTGTGTAATAATCAGTTCAAGTGCCGCTGTAATGAGACGTTGTTATTTACATGAACATTTCTGAATGTCGGTGGGCCGACATCTTCACATACATCAATGGGGATAGGCACAAATAGTAAATATGTTAAATATTAAATACTATGCGGTGCAGCGAGTAAAGCTGTAGAGAACATGTAAAATAAACATAAAACATTATGAAGTAGCTATACTAATAGAAAGACACGACAAAGTGTGACGTTTCGGCAAAAGATTTCATCGGTTATAACACAAAATATTAACATTAAACAAGAAATCCATGCACGAAAACAAACACTGATTTAAAAAATGGTGGAGAAAACGGTGGCCAGTATATAGATGTCGGTCATTCGATTTATACACAATAGACACATACCACTTTTAAGTTTAAAATATGAGTTAGACAGAGGTGCATACTATACTGCCTCCTCCCATTGAATCTTTATTACTTAACAAGGATTACATATGAAATTTAGCCAACCTATCAAATGCATTCTTGATTAACTGGCTTCTTTTGGCATAGAATCATACATTAATACATGGGGTATATAGACTGTCAACAACATTTAAACAGATTTAACAACACAGACAGTCGCTGCAACATGACAATTAACACCAATAAGACGGAAGTTATGAACGCCAAAAAAAAAAGAAAAACAGAAAACCAACATAAAACTATCAACATAATGATAGACGGTATGGAATGAAAACAAATGGAGGAATTGAAATACCATGGATAATAGAGAAAAGGGCAGAATGAGAATGATCAAAGCTTGCCACTGAAGATGTCATCGCTACAAAGAAGGACTTTAGAGGACTACAAAGAGTGACTTTAGAGAACTACAAAGAAGGATTTTAGAGGACTACAAAGAATGACTTTAGAGGACTACAAAGAGTGACTTTAGAGAACTAAAAAGAAGGACTTTAGAGGACTACAAAGAGTGACTTTAGAGAACTACAAAGAAGGACTTTAGAGGACTACAAAGAATGACTTTAGAGGACTACAAAGAGTGACTTTAGAGAACTAAAAAGAAGGACTTTAGAGGACTACAAAGAAGGATTTTAGAGGACTACAAAGAAGGACTTTAGAGGACTACAAAGAGTGACTTTAGAGAACTACAAAGAAGGACTTTAGAGGACTACAAAGAAGACCTTTAGAGGACTACAAAGAGTGACTTTAGAGGACTACAAAGAAGGACTTTAGAGGACTACAAAGAAGGACTTTAGAGGACTACAAAGAAGGACTTTAGAAGACTACAAAGAGTGACTTTAGAGAACTACAAAGAAGGACTTTAGAGGACTACAAAGAGTGACTTTAGAGGACTACAAAGAGTGACTTTAGAGGACTACAAAGAAGGACTTTAGAGGACTACAAAGAAGGACTTTAGAGGACTACAAAGAAGGACTTTAGAGGACTACAAAGAAGGACTTTAGAGGACTACAAAGAGTGACTTTAGAGAACTACAAAGAAGGACTTTAGAGGACTACAAAGAGTGACTTTAGAGGACTACAAAGAGTGACTTAAGAGAACTACAAAGAGTGACTTTAGAGGACTACAAAGAAGGACTTTAGAGGACTACAAAGAGTGACTTTAGAGAACTACAAAGAAGGACTTTAAAGGACTACAAAAGGTGACTTTAGAGGACTACAAAGAGTGACTTTAGAGGACTACAAAGAGTGACTTTAGAGGACTACAAAGAGTGACTTTAGAGGACTACAAAGAGTGACTTTACAGGACTACAAAGAGTGACTTTAGAGGACTACAAAGAGTGACTTTAGAGGACAACAAAGAAGGACTTTAGAGGACTACAAAGAGTGACTTTAGAGGACTACAAAGAGTGACTTTTGAGGACTACAAAGAGTGACTTTAGAGGACTACAAAGAGTGACTTTAGAGGACTACAAAGAAGGACTTTAGAGGACTACAAAGAGTGACTTTTGAAGACTACAAAGAGTGACTTTAGAGGACTACAAAGAGCGACTTTAGAGGACTACAAAAGGTGACTTTAGAGGACTACAAAGAGTGACTAGAGGACTACAAAGAGTGACTTTAGAGGACTACAAAGAGTGACTTTAGAGGACTACAAAGAGTGACTTTAGAGAAGTACAAAGAAGGACAATCTCATCGTTGTAAGATGTGATCTTTCTCGTTGTCGTGATGCAACAACACACTTCCGGTCTTTTTGCTCACATCGTTTCTCAAGCGCTTCAGAATACAGCAACATAATTCAGAACTCACTGTAGCGCCAGAAGGAACACATTCTAGGTGAACGACGCTCTTAACGTAACAAAAAAGTCGACGAGCATGCATTTCTTTGGATTCCGGCGTTCGCAGAGAGACTGTTGCTTTGACTCTGGATCGTTGCAGTAAATCCATTTTCTCATCTGTCGTGATGATCATAATGACGAAAGTTTTGTCGTTGTTAACCATCTCACGCAAACTCAAGGAACACGTCAAGACGTTTGAACGAGTGTCATGAACCTGGAGATGAGATGAACGAGTGTTATGAACCTGGAGATGAACTTCGCATCAACGCGATGCTTGCTCCGACTTTATCGTTGGTTCTTCTGACAGACTCCATAACTGATTCCAGCATCCGTGAGAAAGAGCTGATGGATTCTTCGGCGATTGACCTCATGGATGAGTTCGCAATTTTGTCTACATTTTGTTGTGGTTTTGCTGGTCTTGATTACTAGTCATCTTGACCAGATACTCGACCAGCCTTGAAACACGCATTCTAATTAATGACCTGTGCCCAATATAAGGAGTGGTTACCAAGGCTTCAAGAAGCATTTTGAGGCTTTCGTTAGCAGATTTGCCAACTGACTGACGGCAGCTTCTCATGGAATACATTGCTGCAACTACACTCTGCCAACGGACTATCTTCTGTGCTATCTTCTCCAGCTGAGTTCAATTCCATCCTGCAGCCTTTGCTTTTGTCTCGTCGGTTATTCTCCTGGAATGTTCGGGTCTTCTTACTTTACTAGTTCCTTGTAAATAAATTTGCAAAGCTTCGCGCAAACTTTGATGTAAACACTTTACTCAAATGTATCGACATTTCTCAATCAGCGCACAGCTCTCAGAGCAGCCATTACACAATGAGGAAAACTGGCGTGTCGATGCTGACGACGTGTAAAGGGAATGATGTTAATAAGTAAACAAACTCAGCACACTTGCTAGCAATGGACATTAGATTTTCGCACGAAAATGTTAGGTAGTCACTACAGGGTGATTATAGTCCGGGAACTATACGATAGTCAGCGAACTCAAATTTATATATATATATTTTCTCTCTTTGTCGTCCAGGATCTCTCGTTCCCTGTATTTTTCAAGTTGTAACTAAGTATCGCCCGTGCGCTGCCGGGGCCCGAAAGGGGAGTAAAGAATAGCGGCGCTGTACCCTACCAGGCATGTTCGTAAGAGGCGAGAAAGGAGGGTTAGGCATGGGACTGGCTATCCCATACTGTAAAAAAAATAAGCCGAAAAAAACTTCACAAACAACAGGAGTAAGGCAAGGATGCCTTCTGTCTCCATTTCTCTTTCTACTGGCCATAGATTGGATTATGATGTACCGGTCAAATACCAGTGGATAAAGAGATACAGCGAAGACGATGGCAATGGATAGGACACACACTACGGAAGCCAACTGAGAGTATTACACAACAGGCCCTTTTTTGGAATTCCCAGGGGAAAAGACAAAGAAGAAGACCAAGGAATTCTTGGAGAAGACAGATCGAAGCAGAGATGAAGATGATGGGGAAGACATGGAATGATCTTAAAAGAATTGCAAAAAACAGAACGACTTGGAAAGTGTTTGTTGAAGACCTATGCTCCACTGGAAGCTATAAGGTAGAAGAAGAAGAAGAACTAAGTATTCCAACTTTCCTCTTCTCATGATATGCCCGAAAAATGTTGATTGTTTCTTTCTGATATTTTTTGGAGCTCCATTTTTGTTTTGACCTCTTTATGAGTTTCATCGTTGGTTTTTATTTTAGCTGTCCAATGAACTTTCAACATTTTTCTGTGAAATCCCATCTCTTTGGCCACTATTCGTCTTTTCATTTGTTTGTTTACTGTCCTTCATTAGCTTCCATAGGTCAGAATATGATCTATCTAGCACCGATGAACCCTCTTTCTCATTTTTATTGACATAGATTTGTTGCTTAAGATATTTTTCATTTTCTGAAATGCTATTTTGGCCTGAGCTACTCTGCTTTTTATTACTGTGGTTCATTTTCCATCTGATGTTATTATTGTGCCCAAGTATTTGACGTGTTGCGCTTGTTTCAGATTTGTCCTGTTTATTTTTAAGCTGCATGATGGTGATTATTGTTTCTTCGATGTGACCATTACTTTTGTTTTCTTACTACTCAGACTGAAACCTTTCCTGCTGCTTTCATTTACTATTATGTATGTCATTTCTCGTAGTTCATTCTCTGTCTCTACCATTAACACTGATTATATAAAAAAAAAAAAAAAAGTAAAGTACCCATGTCACGCCAAGTGGCGTGTAGGGAAATATGGTGTTAGTGACCCTATATTTTACAGACCTTCAGCACATGATTTTTGGGGTAATGTGGTTGTTATTACGCCCGCGTTGCTTTGCTTTCACATAAAAAAAATCCGGTACCCATTTAAGGCTGGGTGAACCCGGAAGCCGTCGGTTGGGATTGAACCCTACCCCTTGTCCTTTGTAGTCCAGTTCACTAACCACTGAGCTATCCCGGCTCCCTACTGATTATATATATATATATCTTATTATATCGACTATATATATACACACACATGATCTTATAAAGAAGTTTGGAATCGTTGTCTATACAGGCGATAAGGGCATGCATATTGCGTCAGCGTCACCATAATTAGCCAACGACGCCAACATATTTTTGTGGGATGATGTTACATGAGGGGGAGCGTGTATTGGGAATTTTTGACATCAGTGAAACTGAATCCCTGTATAGAAAAGAATAGAATAGTAAGAAGAGTTCAACTGCTTGTAAGACATAATTAGATAGTTCAGTGGAGAGTTTTAAAATAAGAAGTAATAATGTAAATGAAAGAAGTGCCAGTGAAAAAGAACATAATGATACTTAAGTTTAACAAGTTCACTACTGGATGCGTGATAATTAAATAGTCCACAGAGGCACACTTTTGATGACTACGAATTGCATGTTAAACCTGAATTAAAGTTCTGTTATTCATGTTCACAATTACTCTATGTTGTGTCAAAACAAATATACACACTTTATATTTCCAATTCCTCAATTTCTCATTTGACAACTTTTAATTTCAAATCAAATATTAAAAGCTTTAAATAAATTATTTAAAAAAAAAAACATAAGCCAAAAGCAAATATCCAGGCTCTGTTTTTCGTTTTACGCGCGCCTTCCTCTTTAACGAGTAGTTCCGGTCTTGACAAAAGTGCTCACATCTTGAGACACAAATGGAGCAAGAAGTTTCAAGGACTGTATCTGATTATGTGTGACTATTGATTTTGTACCAAGCCTTGTCACAGTTTGGTTTTCGTATCTTGTAAGTGCATGAGATAATATTCGCACTAGTACTTTCCACATTTGAACTTTACGACAATTGGTATAAATTATGATTTCGCGTAGTTTATATAAATAGAGAAGATAAGCTCGGAGATTTACACGATCTTTATCAAAGCTCTGAGAAGTGCTCAATTTGTTTACCAAAGATGTCTCCGATAGATATGAGAGGTAGAGAGAGAGGTAGAGAGAGAGGTAGAGAGAGAGGTAGAGAGTGAGGTAGAGAGAGAGGTAGAGAGAGAGAGGTAGAGAGAGAGGGGTAGAGAGAGAGGTAGAGAGAGAGGTAGAGAGAGAGAGAGGTAGAGAGAGAGGTAGAGAGAGGGGTAGAGAGAGAGAGGTAGAGAGAGAGATAGAGAAAGAGGTAGAGAGAGAGAGGTAGAGAGAGAGGTAGAGAGAGAGGTAGAGAGAGAGGTAGAGAGAGAGATAGAAAGAGAGGTAGAGAGAGAGGTAGAGAGAGAGAGGTAGAGAGAGATAGAAAGAGAGGCAGAGAGAGAGGTAGAGAGAGAGGTAGAGAGAGAGAGGTAGAGAGAGACAGAAATAGGGGTAGAGAGAGAGGTAGAGAGAGAGAGGTAGAGAGAGAGGTAGAGAGTGATAGAAAGAGAGGTAGAGAGAGAGGTAGAGAGAGAGAGGTAGAGAGAGATAGAAAGAGAGGTAGAGAGAGAGGTAGAGAGAGGTAGAGAGAGATAGAAAGAGAGGTAGAGAGAGAGGTAGAGAGAGAGGTAGAGAGACAGAGGTAGTGAGACAGAGGTAGAGAGACAGTAGAGAGAGATAGAGAGAGAGGTAGAGAGAGGTAGAGAGAGGTAGAGAGAGAGGTAGAGAGAGAGTTAGAGAGAGAGTTAGAGAGAGAGGTAGATAGAGGTAGAGGGAGGTAGAGAGAGGTAGAGAGAGAGGTAGAAAGAGAGGTAGAAAGAGAAGTAGGGAGAGAGGTAGAGAGAGAGGTAGAGAGAGAGGTAAAGAGAGGAAAAGAGAGAGAGTTAGAGAGAGAGGTAGAGAGAGATGTAGAGAGGTAGAGAGAGAGGTAGAAAGAGAGGTAGAGAGAGAAGTAGAGAGAGCGGTACAGAGAGAGGTAGAGAGAGAGATAGAAAGATAGGTAAAGAGAGAGGTAGAGAGAGAGGTAGAAAGAGAGATAGAGAGAGATGTATAGAGAGAGGTATAGAGAGAGAGGTAGAGAGAGAGGTAGAAAGAGAGATAGTGAAAGAGGTAGAGAGAGAGGTAGAGAGAGAAGTAGAAAGAGAGGTAGAGAAAGAGGTAAAGAGAGAGGTAGAAAGAGAGGTAGAGAGAGAGGTAAAGAGAGAGGTAGAAAGAGAGGTAGAGAGAGAGGTAGAGAGAGAGGAAGAGAGAGAGGTAGAGAGAAAGGTAGAGAGAAGTAGAGTGAGAGGTAGAGAGAGGTAGAGTGAGAGGTAGAGAGAGAGTTTAGAGAGAGAGGTATAGAGAGAGAGGTAGAGAGAGAGGTAGAGAGAGAGAGGTAGAGAGAGGTAGAGAGAGAGGTAGAGAGAGGTAGAGAGAGGAAAAGAGAGAGATAGAGAGAGATTTAAAGAAAGGTATATAGAGAGGCAGAGAGAGAGGTAGAGAGACAGAGGTAGAGAGACAGAGGTAGAGAGACAGAGGTAGAGAGAGAAGTAGAGAGAGAGGTAGAGAGAGGTAGAGAGAGAGGTAGAGAGAGAGGTAGATAGAGGTAGATAGAGGTAGATAGAGGTAGAGAGAGAGGTAGAGAGAGAGGTAGAGAGACAGGTAGAAAGATAGGTAGAGAGAGAGGTAGAGAGAGAAGTAGAAAGAGAGATAGAGAGAGAGGTATAGAGAGAGAGGTAGAGAGAGGTAGAAAGAGAGGTAGTGAGAGAGGTAGAGAGAGAGGTAGAAAGAGAGATAGAGAGAGAGGTATAGAGAGAGAGGTAGAGAGAGAGTCAGAAAGATGTAGAAAAGGAAGAGAGAAGTAGATAGAGGTAAAGAGAGAGGTAGAGAGAGATAGAGAGAGGTAGAGAGAGAGGCAGAGAGAGAGGCAGAGTGAGGTATATAGAGAAAGGTAGAGAGAGAGTTAGAGAGAGAGGTAGAGAGAGACAGGTAGAGAGAGGGAGGTAGAGAAAGAGGCTGAGAGAGGTAGAGAGAGTTAGAGAGAGGTAGTGAGAGATAGGTAGAGGGAGAGGTAGAGAGAGAGGTAGAGAGATAGAGAGAGGGGTAGAGAGAGTTTGAGAGATAGGTAGAGAGAGAGGTAGGGAGAGAGGTAGAGAGAGAAATAAAGAGAGGTACATAGAGACTGAGGTAGCGAGAGCTAGAGAGAGGTAGAGAGAGGTAGAGAGAGGTAGAGAGAGAGGTAGAGAGAAGTAGATAGAGAGGTAGATAGAGAGAGATAGAGAGAGAGGTAGAAAGAGAGGTAGAGAGAGAGGTAGAGAGAGGTAGAGAGTGAGGTTATAGAGAGGTAGGGAGAGAGGTAGAGAGAGGTAGAGAGAGATAGAGAGAGTTAGGTAGAGAGAGAGAGGTAGAGAGAGGTAGAGAGAGATAGAGAGAGTTAGGTAGAGAGAGAGGTAGAGAGAGGGGTAGAGAGAGGGGTAGAGACAGAGGGTTAGAGAGAGGTGTAGACAGGGAGAAAGAGGTAGGGAGAGAGAAAGAGGTAGGGAGAGGTTGAGAGAGAGTTAGACAGAGGTAGAGAGAGGTAGAGAGAGAGAGGTAGAGAGAGAGAGGGGTAGAGAGAGAGGTAGAGAAAGGTAGAAAGAGGTAGAGAGAGAAAGAGAGGTAGATAAAGGTAGACAGAGGTAGACATAGGTAGAGAGAGAGGTAAAGAGAGGTAGAGAGAGGTAGCGAGAGGGAGGTAGAGAGAGAGGTAGAGAGAGAGGTAGAGAGAGGGGGTAGAGAGAGGTAGAGAGAGAGGTAGAGAGAGAGGTAGTGAGAGAGGGGGTAGAGAGAGAGGTAGAGAGACAGGTAGAGAGAGGTAGAGAAAGAGAGGTAGAGAGAGAGAGAGGTAGAGAAATAGTATATTCAACTGATGTAGAATTGAAAACCAAATGTAGAGTTGTCTAGCCAGATTCTAGCTAGGAACTGTATAAACTCATGTCTGACTGATTTGGTAGTACCAATTTTCCAGCGACTAGTCTACAGTTCAGTGTTACAGAAATAGTTAATCAAACGTGAAAGTAATCATAGAAGATTTGATAATTTTATAAGTGAAAAAAATTGAAGAAGAATAAAGCAAAATTGAAAATAGATACATTTTAATTCAACGCTTTAAGCTTTAATGGTAACTGTGGAATAGTGTTTTCTGATCAGTCAGTCATGTTTAAACGATAGACGTACGATTTGTTACTGCACCAATAGATCATCAATTCTTTGTCTTTGATCTGTGAAAACGACTGGTACATGTCCACGTGTCTATGAAGCTTTCTTGTACAATATTTATATAGTTAAGTTTTTTTTATCTCCGGGTAAATGTTCTCATTAGAGATTACAATTTCTTTCTTTCTTTCTTTCTTTCTTTCTTTCTTTCTTTCTTTCTTTCTTTCTTTCTTTCTTTCTTTCTTTCTTTCTTTCTTTCTTTCTTTCTTTCTTTCTTTCTTCCCACTAATGTGTTATGTACGTTTGCAACAGTGTTATTATTACTATCGTAGCCGCCTCGGCTAAGTGGTCAGTGTACCCTCTGCTGACAATAAAGGTGTGGCTATTCCCACATATAGCGATTGTTTTTGGTCAATGACCAACGCGGCTTTGGGGTGAGCCTAACATAAACAAATGAAATAGATACCAGTGATGTATTATGAGAAAGTAGGACGACCTGACGTGATATCATCGAATAAATCATAATATGTGCTGTTAGTAATCGAATATTAGGCGCTAACACCTTTTGCCCACACACCGTAAGATATAGAGGGAACCCTACCATCGCTTATTATTCTTATTGCTTTTTATTAACATTAATAGAGCAGCAGAGCTCTCCCGTATTGACACAGGGAGCATACATTTAGTTCTAAAGGTAGTAAATTTAACTCAGACCGGTACGACTCGTGGTTCCACGCAGTCTTTGAAAATGTGTACCAGACAATTATTATTTTTTTTTTATAAGTAGGGCATGGTATCAGTCGCGTGTCCCACCCTTTTGACGATGCTCGAGGAGGATAATATAGTCCTCATATGTCAGCACTTGTGACGGGTGCTCTACCATTATTGTACATTTTTGTAAATTACCCAAAAATAGCTAATAGATTTAAATGACGTATTCTGGACTGTCGTGCATGTCGTTGTATATATATATATATATATATATATATATATATATATATATACACACACATATGTATGTATATATGTATATGTATATATATATATATATATATATATATATATATATATATATATATATATATATATATATATATATATATATATGTATAAATATACCTGTGACGAAGTCCCTAAAGACTAGGAACAGAATTGTGTGTGTTAATTCGTTTTTCACTGGCAGCCGTGTGTACAGGGGATCCTCGTCTCACAGGCAGATAACTCCACCTTCGGAGGTACTAACACTCTTTCCGTCTATGAGTAATTGACTTTTCAAACCGGGCATTGGTGTTGAGACCAGCGATGGTTGCCACATACAGAAATCATAAATAAAAATCCCAACTGATGCAGCCGGAATTTGAAACCACAACCTCTCTGTCTCGAGGCCGGCGTCTTGCCTCGAGACCAACCAGTCCCCCAAACTCATATCTGGTTTTGTAGGTTTGCGTACACTTTGCTAACCATGAGTTTGAGGCATCATCTTGTTTTCGATATGATCGAGTAGCTAACAGTAACTAGTGCGCTCTATCGGTTAGAGCTGCTCGTGAAAATAGCACAGGTGTTTGTATGTTAACAAACATCATCATCAAGTACCGGGCCTGCTGGCGTAGGTGATCATGTCTCTCCACAACTTTCGATCTCGACAGTTATTTATCATTTCTGTTGTTGACCTTCTGCCAAGCCATTCTCTTGAACTGTCTGGTATATTTTCTCTTTGCTTCACTCTATTTCTTCGTTCCTCAATTTTTCCAGTTGTTATAATATTCCAGTTGTTCTCTTCTCATTACATGGCCAAAAAATGATGATTGTTAGCAATAGACTGGCCGTAAATGTGATAAAAAATATTATGAACACAAAATTGGTAGTAGGCTATCTTTAAAGTAGAAACGACACATGAGGCTTTGATTGATTTTTGGTTTGGGTACGACGACTTTATATTTCCAGCGAAGTCATAAGTAGCTTCAATGTTGCCTGGACAGCGATCATTTTAGGCTCACACTTTTCGATTTCAAAATGTCAAGAGTTCTTCAACGTGCGGAAAAGCACACAATACCCATTTTTTGTCGTCATCCGATGGGTCTAGACATCTGACTACCCAGAAACCTGTGGATGGTAAAACCACGAAGAAATCACTGATTCGAAGTCAAGAAAATGTCCACCTCCCTGTAGTAGGATTCGAACTCGAGGCTTTCTTGTCCAGATGTCGTCCTCTAATCTATTTAAATCGGATTAGCTCATTAATTCCTAGATTGAGTCTTTAGAAAACTGTAGGAGTTCTTACAAGATTGCGGCATTTCTAGCTAGATTATAGAAGCTCTAGGTAGATTATTGCCACCTTATTAATTTTATGCTAGCTCTAGTTAGATTACAATTCTAGCCGGAATATAGCAACTCTTACAAAAGATTTTACCAGCTCTAGCTAGATTAAAGCCAAAATATAGCAACTCTACATAGATTTTACCAGCTCTAGCTAGATTAAAGCCAAATTATAGCAACTCTACGCTTATGATGGCAGCTCCAGCTAGATTACAGCATCTTTAGTTCACATCAATTTTGTTCTTTTAGATTACGTCACCTCTAGCTAGATTATACCTACTCTAGAGTAGATTATAGCAACTTAAACTATATTACTACAGCAAGAATAAACTTTTAGAAGTATACACAGAAACGAAAACATTGACCAGCCTGTATTCATGCACATAATTAAGTATTTAAGAAAAAAATGTCCAACTCTATTTCCATTTGTTTAAATACATTAAACTCAATGACTGTTTATTTGACAACATGTACATTGAATGCAAATATTAAGTTACGTTCACATTGCTTCAGAAATATACAGAAACGGGTATTAAGATGATGTGATGGTAACAATGTAAAAAATAAATAAATGGAATTAAACAATACACTACAAACAAGCTTAGCATTTCTATAAGAAATCGATGGCCCCTGAAGACAAGTATCAATAACCTACGACAGTGGTTACCAAACATTTGACCCCCCGGGACACCCTTTTCTCTGCTGATCGTTTACTCGGGGGCGTCTTCGTGGCAGTTACGATTGTTAAACATTATATAAGATAATGAATTACGACAGAATTAACAATATTCTGTAGAAATTCGCCTATGTGCTAAACAAATATGAATCATATGTGGATGTCGTTTTATTATCTGTTACAACTGAGTAGGCACATGACAATATTTCTCGGCGCGAAGCTCTTGCCAAGGTGTGACATCACCTCTGGAAGTCAAGGTGCACACTTTTGAAACCTCTGACCTACAAGAATCAGTTTTTTTTATTTGACTATTTAGTGGAAATAAAAATTAAGGTTAATTGAAAGTCTGTTTTTTTTTTTTAAATCAAGAGAAACAACCATTATTTTGATGACACTTAGTGAGAAAAGAGGAACTGAAATATATTGTGACAATAGGAAAACACGAGGGAAAAAGAAATTAACATAAAAAGAAAGAAAAATGCCACAGTTTAAGAGAAAGTTTTTGTGGGAAAACAACAATATAATTAATTAACAGTTACAAAGATAGAGAGATATAGAGAGAAAGAAGTGGGGGGGGGGGGGCAACATGTCTACCAGGTGAGACTTAAATTATCTTCTATTTAGTTTTGGACCTTTCTTGTCACAAGTTGACATTTTTCTATTTAGTTTTGGACCTTTCTTGTCACAAGTTGACATTTTTCTATTTAGTTTTGGACCTTTCTTGTCACAAGTTGACATTTTTCTATTTAGTTTTGGACCTTTCTTGTCACAAGTTGACATTTTTCTATTTAGTTTTGGACCTTTCTTGTCACAAGTTGACATTTTTCTATTTAGTTTTGGACCTTTCTTGTCACAAGTTGACATTTTTCTATTTAGTTTTGGACCTTTCTTGTCACAAGTTGACATTTTTCTATTTAGTTTTGGACCTTTCTTGTCACAAGTTGACATTTTTCTATTTAGTTTTGGACCTTTCTTGTCACAAGTTGACATTTTTCTATTTAGTTTTGGACCTTTCTTGTCACAAGTTGACATTTTTCTATTTAGTTTTGGACCTTTCTTGTCACAAGTTGACATTTTTCTATTTAGTTTATATTTCAGGTAAATATATGTCTAGATGAGGCCAAACCGAACACAAAGAGACCATAACCAACAACTGGTCATAATCATCGCTTTATGGCCACGTTATGAAGAGAGAATTGCTTGTATAAATTGTGACAACTAGAAAAATGTGGTGGAAAGACAAAGCAGAGGAGAAAAGAGAGAAAATATTGCACACAGATTTAAAAGAAAGAATTATTATTGAAATTAACAGAAGTTTGAATAAAATAATTGTGGAGATTGAAAACTGCAGAGAGACATGATCACTTATGCCAGCAGGCAAAGTATTTGATGATGATGGTGGCGACACACAAGCGTACACAGAATCTGCTGTTGGTGCTAATGTTTCATCATGACTATCAGTACATTTATGGGTGGTGTGTGTAGCACAACACCAGGCCTATCTTCTCTCCATGAGAAAAAAATCACTGGCAGCCACTGAAAAAGAGAAAAAAGTAAAAAAGTAAAGTACCCCCGTCACGCCAAGTGGCGTATAGGGAATATGGTGTTAGTGACCATAAATTTTACAGACCTTCGGCACATGATTTTTGGGGTAACGTGGTTGGTACTACGCCTTCACTTTTTCAGAAAAAAATTCGGTACCCATTAAAGGCTGGGTGAACCCGGAAGCCGTCGTTTGGGATCGAACCCTACCCCTTGTTCTTTATAGTCCAGTTCACTAACCACTGAGCTATCGCGGCTTCCACTTTGAAAAAGAGAAAGCCAAACTTCAAAGTGTCACACGGAGACAAAAGAGACTCACCACAGCTGGGGAGTTGAACCCAAACATTCGATGTGATCAGACAATTGAACAAACTAAATCGCCTTCGAGATTTCCAGCCTAATTTATCTTCTTCTTCTACCTTTCAGCTCCCTGTGGAACATAGGTCTTCAACAAACACTTTCCAAGTCGTTCTGTTTCTTGCCATTCTTTTAAGATCATTCCATGTCTTCCCCATCATCTTCATCTCTGCTTCTATCTATTTCCATTCTTTTATTCTGCGTAAGCATCCATTAATGAAAGTCTGTATCTGCATGATTGTCATTTTTGTTGTTCTCCATGTTTCACGGCCATATAGTAAGACTGACTTAACATTGGAGTTGAAAATTTTTATTTTAGTATTTAACCTAATTTCTTTAGACTTCCATATGTTTCCCAGTGCAACAAATATTCCTCTTGCTTTTGATATCCTTATTTTTGTATCATTTTCTGTTCCTCCCTCTTTGTCTATATTACTGCCCAGATATATGTCTAATTTATACTTATACCAAAGCATATTATTCACAAGAATTGAGAATAACTAAAATGGAATGGGAAAATATTCCGTTAGTTGAAACATATACCAGACGTTAACTAAACAATTATATATTACACTATTTCATCGTCGAAATTTTCGGGTATGTTAAAGGAGAGAAGGTAGGGGAGTAGAAAATTCTGGTAAGTGCGTTTTCTCAGCGATACTGAAGAAAATGGCATAATTTCCGGCCCAGACTGTAACAAATCACTTTTATCTGGTTGCCGCACTGTCTGCCATCTTGTTTGTCGCCATGACTTCTGCGTGACCTGTCTTGAAGGTTGATTGATGTACGAATCTTTACTAACAGAAGTCCTAAATTTACGGTGACTATATCTGTCTTATGTCACAGGAGCGCTATGGGGACTCTTGAACAAAGCAATATTGCCCTCCGTTTATGCATATATATTATATCTATTATATTATTGCCAGCGTATGTGTGGATGTATGCTTGTATGCATATGTGTATACAGAGCCGCGATAGCTCAGTGGTTAGTGAGCTGGACTACAAAGGAAAAGGGGTAGGGTTCGATCCCAACCGACGACTTCCAGGTTCACCCAGCCTTAAATGAGTACCGAATTTTTTTCTGGGAAAGTAAAGCGACACGGGCGTAATACCGACCATCATCAAAATCATGTGCTGAAGGTCTGTACAATTTATGGTCACTAATATCATATTCCCTATACGCCACTTGGCGAGCACGGGGGCTCTTTACTTGTATATGTGTATACACGAACATCTGTCTTTGGGAGTTCGTGCACGGGGGTCAGGATTCTCCTCGGATTTTCTCGAGATTCCTGAGGGTGGTATCAGAGCACTTGTTGATTCGTTCAGTGTGCAGTGATGATCCTAACATAAAGAACAATAACATCTATCGTTAGGATTAAGACAAATACAGTTCATATTAGCTATACTGCAAGACCAGAGAAGATTGCAAGTGCCTGTTCGTGAACTTTCCGAGATTATGTGTCCTGCAAAATTGATGGCTGAAGAAAAAAGAAGAAAACAATTACAAATTATTCCAGGTGGTTTAACACGCATGACGTTCTCGTAAGAATAGTGTCCCAGTCCTAGTGAAAATTAGACCTCATTGGTATAGTGCCTCCAGTCCTGACAGAAATAATGGATCTTCTCTTTTGTATAGTGCCTCCAGTCCTGACAGAAATAATGGATCATCTCTTTGGTATAGTGTCTTCAGTACTGACATAAATAATGGATCTTCTCGTTGGTATAGTGTCTCCAGTCCTGACAGAAATAATGGATCTTCTCTTTGGTATAGTGTCTCCAGTCCTGACAGAAATATTGGATCTTCACGTTGGTATAGTGTCTCCAGTACTGTCAGAAATATTGGACCTTCTCGTTGGTATAGTGTCTTCAGTACTGACAGAAATAATGGATCTTCTCGTTGGTATAGTGTCTCCAGTCCTGACAGAAATACTGGATCTTCTCTTTGGTATAGTGTCTCCAGTACTGACAGAAATACTGGACCTTCTCGTTGGTATAGTGTCTCCAGTACTGTCAGAAATATTGGACCTTCTCGTTGGTATAGTGTCTCCAGTACTGACAGAAATATTGGACCTTCTCGTTGGTATAGTGTCTCCAGTACTGACAGAAATATTGGACCTTCTCGTTGATATAGTGTCTCCAGTACTGACAGAAATATTGGACCTTCTCGTTGGTATAGTGTCTCCAGTACTGACAAAAATATTGGATCTTCTCGTTGGTATAGTGACTCCAGTCCTGACAGAAATATTGGATCTTCTCGTTGGTATAGTGACTTCAATCCTGATGGAAGTTCTACTTTCTATTTGTTATAGTGTTTTCCAGTCCTGACAGAAATAATGGATCTTTACGTTGGTCAACAGTTTCAGTTTTACTGGAAATTGTCGTCTTCTCAACTCTTCCATGGGCAAGGAGTGAGTTTCTTCTCCACCCCACAACCCTCATTTATTTCTGCGTGTAGTGAAATAATGATTTTGCTTTGAACTATTGGCTGTGAACCGCTGTTAATATATTTTTAAGATAAAAGGAAATTCGAGATGAAACATAACATATTAATATTTCAACAAAAGACACATAACTTCTCTAGAATAAAAGATAAAAATGTCTAATTCATCCATGTTTTGTGAGTCCGTAAAAGTCGATAATGTTAATGCTGCAAACTACCAACAAGCGACAGTGCAAAACGATTTTGGTATCGATTTCATGGGTTTACCAAGAGCAACCTGTTGGTCAGAAGGGTTCTCCATTCGTGTCTTGCCTTATTGTGCGCCAATAAATGCCGCTTGGTTGTCGCCACTTTCGTTTTGATACTGCAAAGTCTCCAATTGTTCAGCATTGAACTCAAGATGAAGTTAACTCTGTTTCGCAATCTATCAATGATTAATGTGTCCGGAAGTCCGTGAAAATAAAACACGAGGCACTTAAACGAATTCCAATCTGAAATAAACTGGATCATTGAAAAAAATGGAGCGTAACAAGGACGGGTAAATTTTATCAACACTTGATAGAACTTGATTATCAACACTTGATTGGAGAGACAGAACAGCCAAAGCTGGATGAAACACTAACTACTTCATGGAGTGTCTCATTGTCTGCTTTCTTGTCTCTATGTTAATTTCACGGTTGATCTTCTAGGTAATTTCCTGGTCATGACGGCCAATGTATATTTTTCTTGCATTTTAAAATTAACAGAAAGCTTAATTAAGTAAGAAATTATCTTACTTGGAATGTGTTCATCGAATATTTAGTATAATACAAAATTACACAAGGATTGAAAGATGTTAGAGAATTAGTAGAACAAAATAGAAGAACTGATTATGTTATATTATGTGCTTATTTTTTTAAACAAAAATATACCACTAAGTTTTTAAAATAAAATAAAAATAAACGAGACAAATCTGAAACAAGTGCCACGTTTCAAATACTTGGGCACAATAATAACATCAGATGGGAGATGCACCACAGAAATAAAAAGCAGAATAGCTCAGGCCAAAATAGCATTTCAGAAGGTTAAAAATATCTTATGCAACAAATCTATGTCAATAAAAACGAGAAAGAGAGTTCATCGGTGCTATATAGAACCAATTCTGACCTATGGAAGCGAATCAAGGACAGTGGACAAACAAATGAAAAGACGATTGGAGGCCACAGAGATGGGATTTCTCAGAAGAATGTTGAAAGTTCCCTGGACAGCTAAAAAGACCAATGAGGAAGTTCTCAAAGTGGCCAACACAAAAAGGGAGCTCTTAAAAAACATCAGAAAGAAGCAATCAACATTTTTCGGGCACATCATGAGAAGAGGAAAGTTGGAATACTTGGTTACAACTGGCAAAATAAAAGGAAAGAGAGATCGCGGGCGACAAAGAGAGAAAATACTGGATAGCTTGGTGTCATGGCATGGAAAACAGTCAACAACAGGACTGATAGATAGAAGATTGTGGAGAGACATGATCACCTACGCCAACCGGTATGGCACATGATGATGATGAAGTTATTAAAAATAATTTGGGGGACAAGACACTAGACAGCACTGGGGTTACACCAGGGTCATGGACCAATGGCTGATCAAGATCCTACTCTACCTTTTATTGGTGGTCCTAAGTAAAAACTAATCAGTCCGACTGAGCGTGCAGAGATCGATAGAAGAGACAACCCGGTTCTAAGTAAAAACTAATCAGTCCGACTGAGCATGCAGAGATCGATAGAAGAGACAACCCGGTTCTAAGTAAAAACTAATCAGTCCGACTGAGCATGCAGAGATCGATAGAAGAGACAACCCGGTTCTAAGTAAAAACTAATCAGTCCGACTGAGCGTGCAGGGATCGATAGAAGAGACAACCCGGTTCTAAGTAAAAACTAATCAGTCCGACTGAGGTAGTAGGGATCGAGAGAGAAGAGACCCCACCCCGGTTCTAGGTAAAGACTAACCAGGAAGACAACCCGGTTCTAGTTAAAGACTAACCAGTTCTACTGAGCAGGGATCGAGAGAAAAGACAACACCGTTGTAGATAAACACTAACCATTCTGACTGAGCGCGCGTGGACCAAAATAAAGATAGCCCGGTTCAAAGAAAATATCATGCTAGAACTGGATGTGTTCGACCGAACTGCACAGATATCGCAGCTTGCTGTAAACTATAACAGAGCTTACCTAAAACCGTGTATGTCCTATTAGGGGTCTACGACATCGTGGGCTATCGTCGGGCAAAACACAACAGTAGAAGACACATGTTTTAAACGTTTTTTAACGCAACATTTTTCTGCAACCGAGTCAATGTAAGGATCCATACTCCAAAACATAATCCCTTAAAATGGTTAAGAAAAGTAGCTGCTTAATGTTAACATTTAAAGTTAAAATGGATAAATTTTAATTCGTATCTTTACTTGGGTGGGAGACTGCTTGGTCTCGATGCAAGACGTCGGTCTCGAGACAGAGAGGTTGTGAGTTCAAATCCCGGCTGCACCAGTTGGGATTTTATTTGTTATTTCTCTCTGCTGCAACCACCCCCTTGGTCTCAGCAGCGAGGCCCGGCTTGAAACGTCAATTATTCATCGACAGGAAAAAATATGAATATCCCCTGAACTATCTGCCTGTGTGGCGGGGGACCTTTGAACACACGGCTAACAGGCTAAAATACAAAAATTAACACGCAAAATTCAGATCCTATTCGCAAAATCTAGTTTCTAGTCTCTAGGGACTTCGCCAGAGGTGCAAATTAGCGAACGAAAAAAAAAGATATATATAAATATTTATTTGGATGGGATGAAAGATATTTTTAAAAAATATAATCAGAACTGAAAAATCTTCTGTGTGCACTTATTGCTTTTTAGGACTGAACATACTTAAAGACAGTAAATCATATCTCCAATCGTACTGTTTTCTTTACGTTATTGACAATCTATATAAAGAAAACAGATCATTTCTTCAACCATACTGTTTCTTTGTGTTATTGACGATCTATATAAAAACCAGCTCACAATGCTCGCTTAATCATAGAAGAAGAGCTCATCACAAGGTACAAACTCTGCAGCGCCGACGAGGGTTCCTTTATAGTTCATTTACATTTGAAATTGCTGCAGAAAACAAACAGCTTCTCCCAAAATTACAACATTTCTAAATAAAAGATCAAACACATATTTTATCTAACAAAAACAACTTGAGTTGTACGTAACAGATTAATGAAATATATTTTCTCACAAAAGAAATATATATATAAACAGGGAATAATAGAACAAAGAAGTATGTGTTAGCACTCGGAAAAATTGACAGACAAACAACAATAGAAAAAAACGAAGAACAATATATGGTCCGAAGTGGGATCGAACCCGTACTCAGTGGCACCGCGCCTTGCCACGAGAAGCCGAACGCTTGGTACACTGCCACGCAGCCAACTAAAAAATTGGCTATTGCAGTAGTGTCTTCCACGAAAGGCGATCTCAATGACTATAGCATAGGGTAACGATCACAGACCGGAAATAAATTGTATATTTGTACTTTCCTATTAATGCAAGTATCTCCCAGTAGGGCTGAATACTTGTGTTGTAGACAAACATTTATTGGACGAAACAGCACGAATAGTAGTTCCCAGTGCTTATATACTGGGTACAAATAATAATACATAAATATTATTATATGGGGAACTTCCGAGGCGATAATAGGGAATAATAGAACAAAGAAGTATGTGTTAGCACTCGGAAAAATTGACAGACAAACAACAATAGAAAAAAACGAAGAACAATATATGGTCCGAAGTGGGATCGAACCCGTACTCAGTGGCACCGCGCCTTGCCACGAGAAGCCGAACGCTTGGTACACTGCCACGCAGCCAACTAAAAAATTGGCTATTGCAGTAGTGTCTTCCACGAAAGGCGATCTCAATGACTATAGCATAGGGTAACGATCACAGACCGGAAATAAATTGTATATTTGTACTTTCCTATTAATGCAAGTATCTCCCAGTAGGGCTGAATACTTGTGTTGTAGACAAACATTTATTGGACGAAACAGCACGAATAGTAGTTCCCAGTGCTTATATACTGGGTACAAATAATAATACATAAATATTATTATATGGGGAACTTCCGAGGCGATAATAGGGAATAATAGAACAAAGAAGTATGTGTTAGCACTCGGAAAAATTGACAGACAAACAACAATAGAAAAAAACGAAGAACAATATATGGTCCGAAGTGGGATCGAACCCGTACTCAGTGGCACCGCGCCTTGCCACGAGAAGCCGAACGCTTGGTACACTGCCACGCAGCCAACTAAAAAATTGGCTATTGCAGTAGTGTCTTCCACGAAAGGCGATCTCAATGACTATAGCATAGGGTAACGATCACAGACCGGAAATAAATTGTATATTTGTACTTTCCTATTAATGCAAGTATCTCCCAGTAGGGCTGAATACTTGTGTTGTAGACAAACATTTATTGGACGAAACAGCACGAATAGTAGTTCCCAGTGCTTATATACTGGGTACAAATAATAATACATAAATATTATTATATGGGGAACTTCCGAGGCGATAATAGGGAATAATAGAACAAAGAAGTATGTGTTAGCACTCGGAAAAATTGACAGACAAACAACAATAGAAAAAAACGAAGAACAATATATGGTCCGAAGTGGGATCGAACCCGTACTCAGTGGCACCGCGCCTTGCCACGAGAAGCCGAACGCTTGGTACACTGCCACGCAGCCAACTAAAAAATTGGCTATTGCAGTAGTGTCTTCCACGAAAGGCGATCTCAATGACTATAGCATAGGGTAACGATCACAGACCGGAAATAAATTGTATATTTGTACTTTCCTATTAATGCAAGTATCTCCCAGTAGGGCTGAATACTTGTGTTGTAGACAAACATTTATTGGACGAAACAGCACGAATAGTAGTTCCCAGTGCTTATATACTGGGTACAAATAATAATACATAAATATTATTATATGGGGAACTTCCGAGGCGATAATAGGGAATAATAGAACAAAGAAGTATGTGTTAGCACTCGGAAAAATTGACAGACAAACAACAATAGAAAAAAACGAAGAACAATATATGGTCCGAAGTGGGATCGAACCCGTACTCAGTGGCACCGCGCCTTGCCACGAGAAGCCGAACGCTTGGTACACTGCCACGCAGCCAACTAAAAAATTGGCTATTGCAGTAGTGTCTTCCACGAAAGGCGATCTCAATGACTATAGCATAGGGTAACGATCACAGACCGGAAATAAATTGTATATTTGTACTTTCCTATTAATGCAAGTATCTCCCAGTAGGGCTGAATACTTGTGTTGTAGACAAACATTTATTGGACGAAACAGCACGAATAGTAGTTCCCAGTGCTTATATACTGGGTACAAATAATAATACATAAATATTATTATATGGGGAACTTCCGAGGCGATAATAGGGAATAATAAGTTCCCCATATAATAATATTTATGTATTATTATTTGTACCCAGTATATAAGCACTGGGAACTACTATTCGTGCTGTTTCGTCCAATAAATGTTTGTCTACAACACAAGTATTCAGCCCTACTGGGAGATACTTGCATTAATAGGAAAGTACAAATATACAATTTATTTCCGGTCTGTGATCGTTACCCTATGCTATAGTCATTGAGATCGCCTTTCGTGGAAGACACTACTGCAATAGCCAATTTTTTAGTTGGCTGCGTGGCAGTGTACCAAGCGTTCGGCTTCTCGTGGCAAGGCGCGGTGCCACTGAGTACGGGTTCGATCCCACTTCGGACCATATATTGTTCTTCGTTTTTTTCTATTGTTGTTTGTCTGTCAATTTTTCCGAGTGCTAACACATACTTCTTTGTTCTATTATTCCCTATTATCGCCTCGGAAGTTCCCCATATAATAATATTTATGTATTATTATTTGTACCCAGTATATAAGCACTGGGAACTACTATTCGTGCTGTTTCGTCCAATAAATGTTTGTCTACAACACAAGTATTCAGCCCTACTGGGAGATACTTGCATTAATAGGAAAGTACAAATATACAATTTATTTCCGGTCTGTGATCGTTACCCTATGCTATAGTCATTGAGATCGCCTTTCGTGGAAGACACTACTGCAATAGCCAATTTTTTAGTTGGCTGCGTGGCAGTGTACCAAGCGTTCGGCTTCTCGTGGCAAGGCGCGGTGCCACTGAGTACGGGTTCGATCCCACTTCGGACCATATATTGTTCTTCGTTTTTTTCTATTGTTGTTTGTCTGTCAATTTTTCCGAGTGCTAACACATACTTCTTTGTTCTATTATTCCCTATTATCGCCTCGGAAGTTCCCCATATAATAATATTTATGTATTATTATTTGTACCCAGTATATAAGCACTGGGAACTACTATTCGTGCTGTTTCGTCCAATAAATGTTTGTCTACAACACAAGTATTCAGCCCTACTGGGAGATACTTGCATTAATAGGAAAGTACAAATATACAATTTATTTCCGGTCTGTGATCGTTACCCTATGCTATAGTCATTGAGATCGCCTTTCGTGGAAGACACTACTGCAATAGCCAATTTTTTAGTTGGCTGCGTGGCAGTGTACCAAGCGTTCGGCTTCTCGTGGCAAGGCGCGGTGCCACTGAGTACGGGTTCGATCCCACTTCGGACCATATATTGTTCTTCGTTTTTTCTATTGTTGTTTGTCTGTCAATTTTTCCGAGTGCTAACACATACTTCTTTGTTCTATTATTCCCTATTATCGCCTCGGAAGTTCCCCATATAATAATATTTATGTATTATTATTTGTACCCAGTATATAAGCACTGGGAACTACTATTCGTGCTGTTTCGTCCAATAAATGTTTGTCTACAACACAAGTATTCAGCCCTACTGGGAGATACTTGCATTAATAGGAAAGTACAAATATACAATTTATTTCCGGTCTGTGATCGTTACCCTATGCTATAGTCATTGAGATCGCCTTTCGTGGAAGACACTACTGCAATAGCCAATTTTTTAGTTGGCTGCGTGGCAGTGTACCAAGCGTTCGGCTTCTCGTGGCAAGGCGCGGTGCCACTGAGTACGGGTTCGATCCCACTTCGGACCATATATTGTTCTTCGTTTTTTTCTATTGTTGTTTGTCTGTCAATTTTTCCGAGTGCTAACACATACTTCTTTGTTCTATTATTCCCTATTATCGCCTCGGAAGTTCCCCATATAATAATATTTATGTATTATTATTTGTACCCAGTATATAAGCACTGGGAACTACTATTCGTGCTGTTTCGTCCAATAAATGTTTGTCTACAACACAAGTATTCAGCCCTACTGGGAGATACTTGCATTAATAGGAAAGTACAAATATACAATTTATTTCCGGTCTGTGATCGTTACCCTATGCTATAGTCATTGAGATCGCCTTTCGTGGAAGACACTACTGCAATAGCCAATTTTTTAGTTGGCTGCGTGGCAGTGTACCAAGCGTTCGGCTTCTCGTGGCAAGGCGCGGTGCCACTGAGTACGGGTTCGATCCCACTTCGGACCATATATTGTTCTTCGTTTTTTTCTATTGTTGTTTGTCTGTCAATTTTTCCGAGTGCTAACACATACTTCTTTGTTCTATTATTCCCTATTATCGCCTCGGAAGTTCCCCATATAATAATATATATAAACAGCCCTGATTCGATAAATACGAAATATTAATAATAAAAGAGCTCAAAAAACAAAAAGAGAACTAATATCCAATATTATGAAGGAACAATCATCATTTTTTGGCCATGAATTGTGAAGGGAACAGCTGGAATATATTGTAACAACTGGGGAAATTGAGGGACTAATAGATAGAGGGAAGCAAAGAGAAAAGATACCAGAAAGCTAAAGTGAATGGCTTGGCAGAAGGTCAACATACAAATGATAAATAACTGTCGAGATCGAAAGTTGTGGAGAAACATGATCACCTACACCAGCAGACACGGTACTTGATGATGATGACACGATTAATATACGAAATGTTATGAAAAGCTATGTTAAGATCATCATCGGTGTGCTTCAATATATCCATAGGTGCTTCGATCTTTTCTGTTCAATATTCATCAGTACGCAGTCACTAACTATACAAGTTTGTTGTTGGTTGACCATTCCTCTACAAAAATACGTAAATATAAAGTAGGGGTGGGCAACCTTTTATTTTCTGAAGCCATGATCTGAAAACTATGAAGACTGCGCAGGCCAGATACCATTACCTAATGAAACCATTCCCATAACAAAGATCTTTTAGCATTCGCGACAATAACAACAAATGACTCATGTGAGATGCGATGCTGGAGAAAAGTAACTAACACAAGAAGAGATAGAATACCAAATGAAACCATAAGAAAAATGGTAGGAATAAAACCATGCCAAGAATATATAGAGCAACAACAACTTTAATGGTTAGGCCATCTGGTAAGAATGAATCCGCACCAATCACCATCAAGGGCGTTCTTCTCAAGAATGCATGGATAAAGACCAAGAGGAAGACCTAGAAGAAGATGGATAGACGCAGTGACAGAGACATGTAACATACAACTTTTCTCAAACATCTGGTTTCTGTGATAACTTTCTTGTCTTACTTGTGAGTGGCCATCTTTTGTACTGATAACCTATAGTGGGGATAAATGTGCATTATATGAGATACTTCTTTATCCTAATTGGAACTGTATCGTGTTGTAGCAGTTGGGCAAGCTGTACCAAAATTTGAATTGCTTTACTGCACTGAATGTTAATTTGATTATCAAATTTGTCATATTGGGAGAATTTTGCTTTTCTAGATTTTTGAGTTCTGATACGTCTACCTTTTTGATACCTGTGGCCTGTATTCATATATATAAATAATAAAAAAAAAAGTAAAGAGCCCCCGTCACTTATAGGGAATATGGTGTTAGTGACCATAAAGGTTACATACCTTCAGCCGTCGGTCGGGATCGAATCCTACTCCATGTCCTTTGTAGTCCAGTTCACTAACCACTGATCTATCGCGGCTCCTGATATATTTAAATAGGCATATATATATATATATATATATTTATTTATTTATTACATGATTATATGGTGGCTTACAGTAAGCGCGATATCTCCATCTGTCAGTCAAATTAATCCAGTTAGCACAGCATATCTCAGTAACGGATTGCCTTTTTTCGTGGAACCCTATTCAATTAGTCAGATGTTTTTAGTTGAGCATCCAAGTCCACGGCTGAAAGGTGGAGCAGAATCTTACTCTGTTCTAATCCACTCACCCTAATGTAAACAGTCTTCTATGTGTTACTTTTATCTCTGTGACTGTTGGTTGTTCTACTGTTTCGCTTAATGACAACTATTCACGTTTATAATTCTTCCTCTTCTATTCTGCTTCTATCCTTCCTCTGTTGCCGTTGGCGTCGAGGGGAGAAACAATCTGCGATTCTTTGCTCTTCTGTTGGCATCTTCTGATGTTATTCCTCCTAGTGACTCTAGTATTCCATTTATCCATCTTTTTCTCGGTCTTCCTCTTAATCTGACGTTTTCGTAGCGTTTGTTTATGGCTCTTTGATTCATTGTTAGTTCTTTCTGTCTTGTTATGTGGCCGAACCAATTTATCTGTTGTTTCTTTATGTATTCGATGGCTGGTTAAATTTCGAGTTTCTTCCTCAGGTCAGTGTTTCTTACTCTGTCCCTTAAGCTGTTTCCTGTCATTCTTCTGACACATTTCATTTCTGTGGTCGTTATCTTCCTTATTGTTCTAGAGTCCAGCGTCCAATTCTGGCACTGATAGCACAGAGTTGGTAGAAAAATTGATTTGTATATTGCCCTTTTTGCTTCCGTAGTTATTGCTTTGTTTTTCAATAGTGTTGATACTTGGCCTATAACTTGGCATGCTTTGTTACACCTTATATCTATCTCTGTTTCTTGGTTATTGTCTTGTGTTAGCGTGCTACCCAGATATTTAAAATTGTCAACTTGCTTCAAAGATGTATTATCTATTATGATGTTTAGTTTTTCTTTCTTTCTCGCTATTGCCATTACTTCGGTTTTGCTTATAATTACATTTGCTATTTTCAAGTAAATGTTATTAATCTTAATTTTAACAGTTGAATTATACTTTCGCACAGGCAGAGCTCTCCATTGATAAAGTAATGAACGCTGTTATAAACCTCTTCAATTCGACTTTCTATTTTTGTTAATATTATTCCATTGTTTTTTAGCGCTACAACCATACTATATATATATGTATTTTTTTTTTGGTTGTAACACAACTTTCTTGTCTTTGTAACACAACCTCGTGGTCTTTCTAACACAACTTTCTTGACATTGTAACACAACTTCCTTGATATTGTAAAACAACTTCCTTATCTTTCTAACACAACTTCCTTGACATTGTAACACAACTTCCTTGATATTGTAATACAACTTCCTTTTCTTTGTAATACAACTTCCTTTTCTTTCTAACACAACATCCTTTTCTTTATAACACAACTTCATTGTCTTTGTAACACAACTTCCTTTTCTTTGTAACACAACTTCCTTGACATTGTAACACAACTTCCATGTCTTTATAACACACCTTCATTGTCTATGTAACACAACTTCCTTGACCTTGTCGCACAACTTACTTGACATTGTAACACAACTTCCTTATCTTTCTAACACAACTTCCTTGACATTGTAACACAACTTCCTTATCTTTCTAACCCAACTTCCTTGACATTGTAACACAACTTCCATGTCTTTATAACACACCTTCCTTGTCTTTGTAACACAACTTCCTTGATCTTGTCACACAACTTCCGTGTCTTTGTAACACAACTTCCATGTCTTTGTAACACAACTTGATGGCCTTTGTAACTCAACTTCCTTGTCTTTTTGACATTCCAAATTTGCTTTTGTGGTATCGCTCATTATTTTTTTTTTGCACCTCTCCTTGAATTTTTGTGTGTGACACATTTCAATTGCATTTGTGACACCTCTTCTTTGTCTTTAATGTATTCCTTGCTTGTCTTTGAGGCATACATTTCTTGTGTTTGTGACACCTCTCTCTTGTCTTTGTGGACATTTCTATCTATATCTTGATATCACGCCTTCTTAATCTTCGTGGTGTTCCTCCCTTGTCTTTGCAGTACCCCTCTCTTATCAGCATGTCAGCCTCCCATATCTTTGTGCTTCCTTCCTTATCTTTGCCGTATCCTTCCTTATCCTTATCGTATCCTTCCTTATCCTTATCGTATCCTTCCTTATCTTTGTCGTATCCTTCCTTATCTTTGTCGTATCCTTCTTTGACTTTTAGAAACTCTTCCTTTTTCTTCGTGGTACTCCTCCCTTATATTCATGACACCCTTTTCTTGTCTTGTAGCACCCTTCTCTCTATCTTAATGACTTTCTTCTCTTATCTTCTTGGCACCTTTCCCTTGTATTATAACACCTCTCCCTTGTCTTTGTAGCACCCTTCTCTCTATCTTAATGACTTTCTTCTCTTATCTTCTTGGCACCGTTCCCTTGTATAATACGACCCCTTTCTTGTCTTTGTAGCACCCTTCTCTCTATCTTAATGAGATTCCTCCTTTATCTTCGCGACACCCTTTTTTGTATTTTGACACCCCTTCATTGTCTTGAAGGTGTATTTATAAAAAAAAATATTTTTTTGCTCTTTATAATGATGCTTGACAATGGTAATGTGCCTTTTTTTCACTCGTCCTTTTTTAACTCTCCTCTCCACCTGTCTCTCTTTTATGTATTTTTAGAACATATACCATATACCTCTCCCTTGTAGACAAAGGTCGGACAAACCAATAATAACAATAATATAACTTTTTAGTCCAATTCATTTGTCATATACAGGCCTGGACTTGCAACATGGAGCGTGTCTTCTCTTTGACGTCTCTTCCAAACTATTTGTTCTCACTGGTCACTCCCTCCTCCTACTCTTTATCCATACCTCTGTTTTCTACTTCTAATTATTGTTGTATCTTCTTCTTCTTTCCTTCCTCATCTGCCTTTCAGCGTCGAGGGGAGATATAATTTGCGGTCTTTTGCTCTTCTGTTCGCCTCTGCTGCTGTTATGTTTCCTAGTGCTTCTAATATTCCATCGAGCCATCTTTTTCGTGGTCGACCCTTGGGTCTGGTGTTCTCACAACGTTTGTTGAAGGCTCGTTGTGTTGTGTTTTGTCCTTTCTGCCTTGTCACGTGGCCAAACCATTTTATCTGTTGTTTCCTTATATATTCTATGGCGGGGGCTATTCCTAGCTTTTTTCTCAGTTCTTCATTTCTGATCTTATCTCTCAGACTGTTTCCTGTCATTCGTCTAACACATTTAATCTCTGTAGATGTTATTTTACTTATTGTTCTTGCATCTATGGTCCAGGTCTGGCATTGGTAGCACAACGTTGGGATGAATATTGCATTGTATAGTGCTCGTTTTGCCTGCAGAGTTATTTCCTTGTTGGACATTAGTGGTAATAACTGTCCGATGATTTGACAAGCTTTGTTGCATCTTGATTCTATCTCTGCTGTTTGAGAATTATCGTTTGTCATTAGACTTCCTAGGTATTTGAATACCTCTACTTGTTTTAGTTGTCTGCCGTCTATAGTTATGTTGATGTTCTGTTTATTTTTGGCGACATTCATGATTTCTGTTTTGTTGATGTTGATTTTCATGTTGTATTTTGTGCCTGAGATGTTGAGTCTATTTAGATGTTGAGTATATTTGTCTATTGTTGTATCATTCCTCCTATTTCTAAATCCAATTATGTTTGTATCATTCCTCCTATTTCTAAATCCAATTATTGTTGTATCATTCCTCCTATTTCTAAATCCAATTATTGTTGTATCATCCCCGTGTATTTAACTATAATATCAATTATTGTGGTATTATTTCTCCCACTTCTAAATCAAATTATGGTGGTATCATTTCTCGAAGTCTCATCCTCAAAGAGCCTTTATTCTTAGTAGCACACCCTCCCCCCCCCCCCCCCCCCCCCCAAAAAAAAAATCCCCTATTATCCTTGACCCATGTTTATTGTCTGTATCACCAAACACCCTTTTTAGAACCACAACTCCTATTCTCACGACTTATCATCGATTCTCTTCTTATTGTATCATTACCCACAATAATCCTTTATTTTAGTAATACTCACTAATCCTTGACTCTAATGTCATTGTCCCCTTTTTTCTTGTATTACTTACTCTCCGTACCGACAGCCAAAATTAAATCTATAGTCGGCTGTGTGTGTCATACCCGTACTCTATTATATTAGCTCCCGTATCTCTAAATATGACGCAGACTTCCTTCCACATTGCACAATTCCCCCCCCCCTCTCTCTTTCTCTCTCTCTCTCTCTCTCTTACCTATAAAACGATAACCTAGTTATCCTTGCCCTGATTCGTACACTTTTTCCTGTCCGCCATCTTGATTGTATTTATTTTCCCCAGGAATGGGTGGACGAGTTTTTGGTGTGGGAGCCTCTTAAATTCAACAACATCACGAAGATGCGGATTCCGTGTCACAAGATTTGGCTCCCTGATATGGTGCTATACAACAAGTATGACTGAGGTTATTGCATCTATGCTAACAAAATAATGCATAGTTTACTAGAATTATAAATTCATTATTTAGCTTCAGTTAAAGTTTCTTTTCTGTATTCTTATTTGGTGTAAAATTTTTATTTTGTTCTTTATCTTGCGTTCGAAAGCTTTTACCTCTAACGAAGTCCCTAGAGACTAGGAGCTGAATTTTGCTTGTTAATCCGTTTTTCCCTGGCAGCCGTGTGCACATAGGTCCCTCGCTGCACAGGCAGATAACTCCGTATTCGGAGGTACTCATATTTTTTCCGTCCATGAATAATTGACGTTTCAAGCCGAGCCTCGCTGCTGAGACCAGGGGTGATCGTCGCAGAGAGAAATCATTAATAGCAATCCGAACTGGTGCAGCAGGGATTTGAACCCACAACCTCTGTCTCGAGGCCGGCGTCTTGCCTACCAGTCCCTTGGTGCAAAATTGAAGCCTTCCAAATGTGAATTTGTAAAAGCTTGGGAAGTACTGTTTTAGAGATTAAAAACAAAATGATGATTTCAAATAGCTGAAAATAAAGAAAGAAAGAACTGTATAGCACGATAGTACACGACTCAAGTATGTTTTAGATACATAAACTAAGGATACAGAATAACCGACTGAAAGCGATCTTGGATAGAATAACACAATATAAACTAGATAGAGACGGACAGATAGACAATCGTACGTGACTGAAAGCATCAAGGAATGTACAGAACCTATGACATCGTGCACCATCAAGACAAAAGAGAGAGAGAGAGAGAAATGGCGATCACAAGTAGCATACAGAGACAGCACAATTTGAAGGTGCTTATTTGCTCTATTCAGAAGTGGATCTATTAACATTTCTAACAGGGTAAATCCAATTTGACATATTTAAAAACAAAAGGTTGAAGCTGTTGTTTGTGTTAAGGATATTGTGTGACGTGCACGATTCATTTAAAATGAGTCACAATTTTGAACATTTACTGTCATTATTAATAAGCAACTAAAACATCACTAGCACAAAGGCGAACAAAATCAGGACATTAGCATCTTCTTCAGGTGCCCAGTTTGATCATCATCATTGAGTGCCAGCTCCGCATCGGAGGTTAGCAAACATGGAGCGCTATTCTGCTGTCTCTTTCTTTGATATTGCAGGTTGTCATAGGCTGAATTGTCTATCTTTTGATGCTACTCGACCATGTTAGTTTTGGTCTCTCTCTGCCTCTTTTATCATATATTTTCCCTTCCAAGATTACTTTTAGTAGGCTGCTGTACCTTTTGACATGACCCACGCATCTTATTTGTCTTGTTTGAATTGTATTTAGTAGTTCCTTTTTCATGTTTAGCTGTTTTAAAGCGTCATGGTTTGTTTACTTTTCTTTCGATCCAATTCTACCTATTCTTCTATAAATTCACATTTCATAGACTTAAATTTTCAGTTCTTTTATCTTGTCCAATGTCCATGTTTCTGTACCGTACAGGAATGTTGAGAAGATATAACATTTTGCTATTCTAAGTTTTAGCCCTGGTGTTATTTGTTTTGATGTTAGTATATTTTTCATGACATTAAAATCACTTTCTGCCATTCCTATTATTTTGTTTATTTCAGTTGTACATTTTCCATCACTGGTTATAGCATGCCCAAGGTAGTTGTAGTTCTGAACTGTCTCCAGGTCTATTCCTTCAATTTTGATATCCACTTGTTGGTTTTGAGTATTTTCTTTGTTTATTATCATAGTTTTAGTCTTTTTGATATTTATATCTAATCCATATTTTTTGCTTGTCATGTTTGTTTCATTAAGTAATTGTTGTAGATCTTTAGGATTTTCTGCTAGTAATACAGTATCATCAGCATATCCAAGGTATTTTATTATTTTTCCATTAATGCTTAGGTCTGGCATCTCTGTGATGTTTTTAAAGATTTGCTCAGTATATAGATTTAACAAGCTTTAGTGATGCATCCCTGTCTTACTCCTCTTTTAATACCAATAGGCACGAGTTTGATATCATTGCTAAAAGCTTAAATGTTATAAGACAACAAATGGTGTTGGGAGATATATGCCAGTGAACATGCACATGAGGCTAGACTCCATGGCTGAAACCAGAATAATAACCGTCTATATGTTGAAATAAACTGTTGGTGTAGGTGATTTTATATCTCTCCCTCTTTCTCTCACTCTATCTCTCGTATCTGCCTTTTTATGCCTGAGGGCGTCGAAGGAAAATCGAGTGCTCTTGAAAATGCTCTGTGGTTTCCTTCAGACATGACAGTTTGTGTGAACTTTGATATTCCGCTGATCCACCGTTTCGAAGTCTTTATATAATTCCACTGGTTCCTGTGTCTAACAGTTCGTGCTTGATGCAAGATGGTATTTATTGGTAGGTTTTGCATTACGTGTCTAAAAAATTTGATTTGCTGTTAATATGTGCTTATCAGAATTGCTGTTACTATGTGTATCTCAGAATTGCTGTTACTAGTTGCATCTCAGAATTGCTGATGATGGAAAAAGCGATATACAAATAAACAAAACAGTACGAAAGGCGTAACAAATTTCAACAGCATGAAAGAAATGTTAGCATAAAAGCAAACAACACCAACAAAGCAGAGAAAAATAAAGTTTGTACTCAACAAACCGTACAAAATGAATGCGCTTGAAACGTGAATTATAGATAATGTGAAATATTGGGTCGACAGAGGAACCAACAACAAATAATGAGGATCTGAAATAGCAAAAAGTTTAGCACTGTAAACTGTTTTACGCAATTCCAACAAGTCAAATTAAATTTTATGGAGCAAAGAGGCACACGCTACTGAACGTTTTATTGGAGGGAAAATACAAGGTAAACAAGGCAGAGGTATACAAAGACTAAAATGGACTGAAACAACAAGAGATTGACAAGGACATCTATTACAGCGTACACGATCACGTCCTGACATGGTAAAATCTCCCTTCATGATAATCAAGATGATGCTGATTATGACAATAACTTACATATTTATGTTATCCATATAGGCATTGGGTGTCTAATTATTTGCCTCGTTACATATGCTTTTATTGCCTCGTTACATATGCTTTTATTGCCTCGTTACATATGCTTTTATTGCCTCGTTACATATGCTTTTACTTCAGCCAGCACTTTCCCTTTCGATGACAGTCAGGGTTTTATGTGCTGGAATCTTTCTCTTTCTTCAGTTTCTTGTTTTCACTTATTTTCTAATCAACACAGTGTCTTGTCGGCAGTGAATATTTTTTCCGTGTTAGTCATGATATTTTGATCCTTGCATTCTCAATCCAAAAATAGTGGTGCTGATATATTTTTTTTAGCGACTAACGGAACGTTGTTACGATCAGTGGTTCCCAGCCTTATTTGACCTATCGCTCCCTCCATATATGACACAAATACACACACACACAAGCACACACAACGATCTTTCACAAGTAAACTTGATCAGTTATATTAAAATGCTTGTGTACTACCGACATTATTGCATATCTAATATGCAGAATCACTGACTTTGAGCTACTGATAGATGGCGTTGACAGGCCTGCGCACGCATAGAAACCTGGAAATTACTTTGTCCGGTAGGGAGCTCTCCTGCAACAGTTCACCACGCAAGAGCAGCGAAATGTTGTGAGATTTGTGTTCAGCGAAAGTTTGACACCAGCGTTACCATCAGTTGAGAATTCAATGACAGGTGTGTCGTATTCAAGTGAATGACTTGACTGTGAAGTTCAAGATCAACATTACAAGGGATTCTCGTAAGGGGTTATGGCAAAGAAATGCAAATGAATGCATACAAGTGCGAAGCTGCAGTAAAGCTAAATGTGAGGAAGAATTGAAAAAAAAAATAGAAAAAATGGTATGATAAAAGCTTTACGCGATTGATAGACGACACAGATTTGAACGACGTTTCGGCTCAATGGGCCTTCAGCAGGAACAAACCAACAACACGCAACACACAGATATGTAAGTAAATCAAACTAATCCTACAAAGCTAACTTGTAATGAAACACCCAAAATAAAATAATCGAATGTCACAAATGGTGGAAATGGTAATCAAATAATGGCAGTCTAGTAATCGGTCTAATAAGATATATGTACTAGAGTCAACACTAAGGACGAACAACAAACATTAAGTAGCAGCGGTATTGTACTAGTAAGGGGTTACGGCAAAGAAGGGTTCAGGAATAACAGAAGACGACATCTCAGCAGTGGGGAATATGATACAGGAAAACTGGTGCGTCACAGTCAAGCATGTGGCATAACTATGAGACATTAGGACATTAGTGTTGGATCACAGTCAAGCATGTGGCATAACTATGAGACATTAGGACATTAGTGTTGGATCACAGTCAAGCATGTGGCATAACTATGAGACATTAGGACATTAGTGTTGGATCACAGTCAAGCATGTGGCACAACTATGAGACATTAGGACATTAGTGTTGGATCACAGTCAAGCATGTGGCATAACTATGAGACATTAGGACATTAGTGTTGGATGAGCTAATCCTATCATTCTTGACGAGCTGAAGTTCTGAGAAGTGTGCTTAATGGGTACCCAAGCCGCTGTGCATGAATGCCCACGCACCCGTCCGAAATAATTGTCTTCCCTCGTTATCTCGGCGCTTGTCAAGTGCTGGTTAAGTGTAATCGTCTGGAGAGGAAATATGTTCAGCGGTGATGATGTAATTATTTTAATGTTTATAATAAATAATCTGTAAATAAACGAAAATATGATTTTCCACTGAACGCATCGTCTGTGTATATATTATAGATCTGTATGCATGTATTCTTTTGTATTTTTCAGTGCTGCTGAGTATACAGATGGGCTAATGCCAGCCAACGCTATGGTAGAACCTAATGGGAATGTCTTCTGGCCCGTACCCACAAAGCTGCAGAGTTCATGTAAAGTAGATGTAACTTATTTCCCCTTTGACAGTCAGCTGTGCTCTCTTAAGTTCGGGTCTTGGACTTATGACGGATATCAGGTCGACATCACCAACAGAACATCGGAGGTGCGTCTGACCTAAAACTCGAACATGTTTGTTATTAAATGACAAAATATAGTATAATTAATCACGTGGATAATCGTGAACTCGAACAGGGCAATCTTTAAATATATATTAGCTCAAATTTATAGGAGTATAATGTTTTATATTTGTTAGTTGTATAACTCAAAATAAATGATATTCCAGTATGAAAGCTACTGTGACAGGATAATTTGTAAATATTTATAATTCTGTATCTGATCACAATTATGTTTTTGTTAGCATGATTGCTCATTAACATCACAATTCAGTTGCTGATCAATATTATAATAGTATATATAAATTATAACTTTATAGTTGGTAATTGATGCAATATATTTTCCTCCACGGCAAAAAGTGTAGGAGTAAAAAGCATTTTTAAGCTCTTGATTGCACAATGAAGTATTTATTTCAATTTCATGTCATTTCCCCTGTGGCACTTTATCATATATTGTTTATCAAATGAAAAGTAACAATGTTATTTGCTGATGATTTCTTATCTTATAATATCACAGATAGACTTAAGTAATTACATTGTCAATGGGGAGTGGGAGCTACTGTACGTCAAATGCGTTCGTAATGTGGTGAGGTATGCATGCTGCGACGAGCCATTTCCTGATGTTACTTTTTACATAAAGGTAAGGGAGTTTCTGCCGTTCACTTTCAGTTCGTCTATAGTAAACCTATTACCTGACTTTGAGTTCATCTCCAGTAAAACTTATTATCTGACTTTGAGTTCATCTCCAGTGAAACCTATTACCTGACTTTGAGTTCATCTCCAGTAAAACCTATTACCTGACTTTGAGTTCATCTCCAGTAAAACTTATTATCTGACTTTGAGTTCATCTCCAGTAAAACTTATTATCTGACTTTGAGTTCACCTCCAGTAAAACCTATTACCTGACTTTGAGTTCGTCTCCAGTAAAACTTATTATATGACTTTGAGTTCATCTCCAGTAAAACTTATTATCTGACTTTGAGTTCATCTCCAGTAAAACCTATTACCTGACTTTGAGTTCGTCTCCAGTAAAACTTATTATATGACTTTGAGTTCATATCCAATAAAACTTATTATTATTATATTTACCCCTACGACCCGCCCCCTAAAGGAAAGAAAAATAACTTCCCTGTGTCGTGGACCGTGGTCAGAATGGGAAAGGAATGGTCACACGGTCCCATTCTGACCACGGTCCACGACACAGGGAAGTCATTTTTCTTTTCTTTAACCAATTTCGATTATTTTGTTTTGGATGTTTCGTTACTAGTTAGCTATATAGGATTAGTTTGATTTACTTACATATCTGTGTGTGCGTGTTATTTGTTTGTTCCTGCTGAAGACCTATTGAGCCGAAACGTCGTTCAAATCTGTGTCGTCTACTAATCACGTAAAGCTTTTACCATACCATTTTATATATATTTGTTTCAATTTTCCCTCACATTCAGCTTTACTGCAGCTTCGCATTTTTATGCATTCATTTGTATTTCTTTGCCTTAACTCCTTAACCCATGACAAGGCTTGAGAGAAACGACCCGTTGCGATAGATCTTGCAGTACATGTCCGTTTGTACTACACACTCATCAAGTCCTATTCCGGAATGGCTCATTTGGTATACAGGAAAGCTTCACACGTGTACCTAGGAATCTTATATATGCTATAATCTGTCGGCGTTGTCTTAAAACAAATATTGGCTAAACGGGAACATGTTTAAAGATAGGGTTCGTGTACAGCATCGAACGCGATTCCGGTACTCCTGTCTCATCTAATTTCAAATCTCCAAGTCACAAGATTTCTGAGGACTTCCAGGTTACTTTTATCGTCTCTTGCTCCTCAGATACCCACAATCGGTTCGCTTTTGAGAACCGACTGATAGCTCGCATAGACACTCTCCATCCGAGGGAGTTAAACTCTTTTCACTTATTCCTTTAATTAACTGGCTTCCTCTTTTACTCTCGAATCCCCTGCCTTTCTCCTCTCTACCCACCTATACTTTCTATTTTTCCTCCTCCCATATGGGACCCTTCATTTCATCCATTCTTAGGGGTGCCCTACTTTGTTTGGCTCTTTTTTGACCCTTGAGTTCCTATATGGCCTTTTGACCACTTATCATTTGACAAACAGGCACTTTGGTCCTGGTCACTCCCTCTTCCAGTCATTCCGACTTGAATGAACCGCTCCATGTTGTTCTTTTGAGATAGATAAGTACTTGCCTTTTGTTTGTGTTTTTGTAGATATATTTGTTCTGTTGTACCCAAGGAAGGCTTTAATCGAAACAATTGTTTGTTTCATCTCTCCTTAGATTCAGCTGCTTAATACCTTTTTACCTATTTATTGTATGTTTTATCTGTAGCTTTACTCGCTTGGTATTTTGTGTCAAAAAGTAATGCACACCAATTTTTTTCTCGGCTAATAATAAAGATAGGAATATGAAATTTTGCACACTTGGAATATGACATGTTCCAATTATGTCCACCAAATTGCACAGCATTCTGAAAAATATTACGCAATCTATGAACCGTTAAAATGGAGCTTGTCAACAATGTCCGTTACAAACAGCGAATTGTCATAGAATTTCTGGTTGCGGAAAAAGAAACTGTGGCAAACATTCATAAACGACTGTGTGCAGTGTACAAATGTTCTGCAGTCGATAGGAGCACAGTTAGTCGCTGGGTTCAGAGAATTAAAGCTGCAGAAAGTGTACGAGTGGAGCTGCATGATTTACCGCGTTCTGGACGTGTTGCCTCGGCTACCAGCACAGACATGTTAAACCGAGCTGATGCCATTATTCGTAAGGATAGGCGTATCACTAATCAGCAATTGGCATTGCAGCTTACAGTCAGCAAGGGAAGTGCAATCGCAATTTTTAAAACTCTCGGATATTCAAAGATTTGCGCTCGATGGGTTCCTCGGTGCCTAACAAATAATCACAGAGTTCAAAGGAAAACATTCTGTTCTGAATTGTTGGAGCGTTTCGGTGTTGAAGGAGAAATGTTTTTGTCAAAAATTGTTACCGGTGACGAAACGTGGGCACATTATTATGAGCCTGAAACAAAAATGCAGTCAATGGAATGGCATCATCCGCAGTCACCAAAAAGAAAAAAATTCAAAACATCTCCATCAGCCGGAAAGGTGATGATCACTGTCTTCTGTGACATTGATGGTGTGATTCTTGTTGATGTAATGACAAGAGGTGAGACAATCAACTCGACAGCTTACATCAATACACTGACAAAACTCAAAAATCGGTTCCACAGAGTTCGGCCTAATAAGCCATCTGCAGATTTGTTGCTTCAACATGACAATGCACGCCCTCACACAAGTCTGGTAACACGGGAAGCAATCAACAAATTTGGTTGGACTGTACTGCCCCATCCTCCTTACAGCCCTGATCTGGCTCCCTCAGATTTCCATCTGTTTGGACCACTCAAAAAATTCCTGCGTGGGAAACACTTTGACAATGATGAGGATGTGATCCGTGCAGTTAAAAAATGGCTACGCGAGCAGGACAAAACTTGGTACAAACGAGGCATTCATGACCTAGTTTCTCGTTGGCGTAAGGCAATACGCTTGGACGGAGATTATGTTGACAAATAGGTAGTGTAAAGGGGATGTTCATTTACAATCTGTGAAAATTTCACACATTTTGCCCGAATAGTTTCCGAGAAAAAAATTGGTGTGCATTACTTTTTGACCTCCCTTCAGTATATAATGTATTTGTGCTTATCTCCATGGATATGTATTGCTATTACATAAATGGATGTAAGTGTTACGCTCAGAGATGTTACTATTACATGAATAATTGTATATGTTACAGGAATTAAAGTAAATTTGCTAATTTTGAGAATTGATATTACATGAGTGAAAACATATACTATTACGTTAGATAATGTTGGTGAAATTAAATTTACACACACACACACACACACATATATATATATATATATATATATATATATATATATATATATATATATAATGTATGTACATTGAAGTAGATTATACATGAAATTTTTGTAAATGTTATATAAATGAAAATATGTGTTATAATAACAGAAATAGTGTGACATGAAATGGATTAGATGTTACATAGACGAAATAGTGTGACATGAAATGGAGTAGATGTTAAACAGATGGAATAGGTTTACGTTAAGTGTGAAGGGTTGTTTCATGAAATATGAAGAGGGGATTGGCGAATGAACATAAGTGTTATAACAACAGAAATAGTGTGATATGAAATGTTAAAAATAATTGGTCAATGAAAATATGTAATGCATTAATAGTGTGGCATGAAATGAAATAGTATGTCTGTTTTCTCCAATGACAACTATATCTCACGCCCGCGGGCAGAGAGGGTTCACCAAAAACTTGTGACGTTTTCTGTATAGCTCGCACAGCTGAAGACGTCACAAACTTTAGGTGTTTTCGAGAAAACCACCTCAGCCTGCCGGCCTGAGATGTAGTTGATTTCCTAGTACGTCTCCGTGGTCCAAAAAAAAAAAAAACAAGAGTAGACAGATGCTTGGTAGAGGGACAAGGGTGGCGTTTCTGTGAACATCTTTCGCCATTCCGGTTTCCAAATGAATAAGCACTTCAATCTGTCAAGATAGACTGACTGCAAATATTTCATGATCATCAAACATCAGCAGTCGGGTCACCCTAAAGAACATTAAGACAACTCACGTTAGTATTGTTTCTCCATGGGCCATTAATCAATCTATAGACCTCATTTGTTTACGTTGTGTGTTTCCGCCTCTGCCAAACCTTGTCCAGTCGCCCCTGCCCACAGCAACGTCAGTAGAGCTTTAAATTTGTCTGGCTTGATACAGTCTCATTAACGTTCGTCGGCGAAAGTTCTTCTTCAGTTCCTTCTGTTGCTCCAAAATGCTGTTACTGTAGGGCTGTAGGGTATCTATATATTTTGTCTCCAGTTTTATGCCACCATAGTTTAAAGAGAATGCCTGGCGATTTCCAATGCAAAATATTTCAAGTTAACTGTGTTCATTTTTAGCGTTCGGATCGCGCAATTGACGTCTATACAGTGAAATGGAGTGCTTCTCTGTGGTTCATAACAGGCATTGAAAAATAAAAGACGCATTTTCCCACTAGAAAAGTGGAGATCTGAGAGAGTACGTAGCATTAATCTTCTATCGTGCATAAGTCATTACGTTCGCATTGGTCAGACTCTTAGGGGACACAGTCTATTGATCTTGACGTGTATCGTTTATTTACGCAGCACTCGAATCGTTTCTACTGGCATTGTGTAGCTGCTAATCAGGAAGCTGACGTATTAATGCCATTCAAAAGCATAACGTAAACGGTATAGATGTATGTGAGTAGTCCACATCGACAATCTAGCACATTGATAATATTACTGAGGGAGGGAATCGTTACACGAGATTGCTACTCTTCTACGTTCGTGCTCTTCAACATTGTATGCTTGGCGTCCATTATTTAACGGGTAAACATTACCTTACCGCCAATTATTCAAACTGAAGAAAAAGGTTACGACACTTTCATAAAGAGATAAATAATTGGAAATCACTTTCACTTTATTTGGATCATTGAACATGATATTGATAAATTAAATTTTGGATATCTGGATGGATATAAATGTTATTTGTTATTTCAACATAAAATATTTGCACATAAAGTAACTAATGTTTGTGACATTTTTAGCCAACTAGATCTAGTACACAAATATAGGGTTTATCTGTTTCTCCTCTTTTGATCGAATTATAATCCTTCCATAAAAAGTAGAATAGCTCAGGCCAAAATGGCATTTCAGAAAATGAAAAATATCTTATGCAACAAATCTATGTCAATAAAAATGAGAAAGAGAGTTCATCGGTGCTATATAGATCATATTTTGACCTATGGAAGCTAATGGTGGACAGTAAACAAACAAATGAAAAGACGATTAGTGGCCAAAGAGATGGGATTTCACAGAAAAATGTTGACAGTTCATTGGACAGCTAAAATAAAAACCAACGAATAAACTCATAAAGAGGCCAAAACAAAAATGGAGCTCCAAAAAATATCATAAAGAAACAATCAAAATTTTTCGGGCACATCATGAGAAGAGGAAAGTTGGAATACTTGGTTACAACTGGCAAAATAAAAGGAAAGAGAGATCGCGGGCGACAAAGAGAGAAAATACTGGATAGCTTGGTGTCATGGCATTGAAAACAGTCAACAACAGAACTGATACATTGCACTGTAGATAGAAGATTGTGGAGGGACATGATCACCTACGCCAACCGGTATGGCACATGATGATAATCCTTCCTTCCTTTCCTTTTGTGCAGTAACTAAGACAAAGTTAGCATTTCAAAACTTCAGAAATGCCAGTATATAAAATATGAAGTCAGACAAGGTTGTGCTCTCTCGCCGAATTTGTTCTCACTTTGTGTTGACAATGTAAAATCAGTTGCAGACAAAAAAAAAGGAATAATATTCAGCAGACAAAACATAAACAATCTGCGATATACGGATGACACATTGTTAATAACAATGACTGAGAACGTACTGCAAGGAAACATAGACATAATAGTGAAAGAAAGCAACAACAACGTTTCAGTCTAAACAGTAAGAAAACATGGGGAAAAAAATGGGCATGTCGAAGAAAAGACTATCACAATATTGCAACATTAAAATAAGCGGGACAAATCTAAAACAAGTGCAGAGCTTCAAATACATGGGCACAATAGTAACAACAGACGGAAGATGCACACACAAAACAAAAAAGCAAAATAACAAAGGTCAAAGTAACATTTCAGAAAATGAAAAACGTCTTTTGTAACATGTCTATGTCAATGGAAGTGAGAAAGTGATTTCATATGTGCTATTTAGAGCCAGTTCTGACCCCGGAAGCAAATCATGGACAGTAGACAAACAATTGAAAAGACGATTAGCGGACATGGAGATGAGATTTTTCAAAAGAGTGTTAACAGTCCCCTAGAGTGCTAAGAAAGAAACGAGGAGATTCTCAAAGAGGCCAACACAAAAAGAGATATCATAAGAAAGTAACAATTGATTTTTTTTTCGGGCATATCATATTAAGAGGGAAGTTGGAATACCTGATTACAACTGTCAAAATACAGGGAAGGAGAGATCTGGAGCGACAAAAAGAAGATACTCGATTGCTTGGTGTCGTGGCACCGTAAATAGTCAACAACAGAATTGATATGAAGCCCTGAGAACAAAGAATCGTGGAAGGACATGATCTTTTCGTGTAAACCTTTATGGCGCTAGGCACAACAATCTATGAAGAATAAAGAGATGTGATGTTCACAGAAGAATGTTGAGAATACCACGGCAGCTCAAAAAGAGTAACGAGAATGTTCTGAAAGAGACACGGGAGAAAACATCATTTTATTATCATCCTCAGGAGAAAACAGTAGTCATTTCTGGCCACACAATGAGATGGGGAAAACTGAAACACAAATGGTACCATCTGGAAATAGCAGGAAAAAAAATAGAATAAAATTTAAAGGAAAGACATATCAGACAGTTTATTAGAGTGTTACGACAAGAAAGTATGGTGAAATAATGAGACGAGAAGTGCAGGAATGCATCGTGGCAATGAGTACAATTTATGTAGGAAAGACATGAAAAAAAAAATATAGGCTTAGTTCATATTTTAAGAGAATGTTTCGACAGAACATCAACAACGAGGCGATAAGTCATTTTATGTCACATTTTTTTTGCTAGTATGATATTTCACATTCTAGTGAAACATATTTATTATAACTGCCTAATCAAGAAAACTATCTACATTTGTACGCAATCAATCAATCCAGTACACCCTTTGATACACATTACACACAATCCTTGTTATAACATTTTTGTATTAGCGTTGTCGACATTACAGAAGAAATGAAAGATCAGTTCTTTTTTCTCACATCTTCTCGCCTCAAGGTTGTCATAACAAACCACTAGAATGGATTACGATATGTCTAAATTAATCTTCGTGAAAAACACAATTTGCAATAGTCCGATACATGAAGCTTACAAGTGTAGACATCGTATGTAAGAGTCAACTGGAGTTCAAGGAACAGTGCTATTTTTTATAAAGCGAGAGCTAAGAAAAACCAGGAGCCGAACAAAAAAGAAAGAAGAGGCAAAGGAGGAAGAAAGAGAAGAAGTGCATAGAAAGTAAGAAGAAAGGGAGGAAAACAAATTAACAGCAATAAAAAATAATAATACTAATCTCTCTCTCTTTCTCTGCGATCAAGACTCAATCAGAGTAGGATTCCAGATTCTCTAATGAAGTCAGCTGTCTGTTTAAGCGGTCCATTCTGATTGAATACCTGTTAAAACGTTGCACTGTGTTCTGCGCCAGTGGCCCAGTGCATCCGATTTCAGCCAACATTTTATTCAGGTTCGCTTTCCTTAGCCTTTGATTGTCCCCAATCTTCCTGCAAGGCAGCAGATTGTCATTTTATACTATTGTCCTTTAATACTAATCTAGAAACACATTTCTTATCATATACTCGTATCATAATCTTCTTACCATACACTTTTCTTTAAAACTAATTCAACTTTGCAATTTAAAGAGTTGTACCATTATTATCACCTAGTATTTGTAATGTTTGACTATTTTCCTTACGCATCCAGCATTGAGTCTACTAGCACTGTCTGCTGAAAAATATATTTAATTTGTCTTCTCCCCCTCCTTTCCTAACAAACAAAATAAAAATAAATAAAAATCCCATACATTGATCACAGATTCGAAGGCGGACACTTTACTACATGTATAACGTCGTGTTCCCATGTGTGATGATGTCGGCTTTGACTCTCTTGGTGTTCTGCCTGCCTCCGGACTCTGGCGAGAAGATTGCTCTGGGCATAACCGTCCTCCTGGCCTTTTCCGTCTTCATGCTGGCGGTGGCTGAAAACTTGCCGGAAACATCGGAGTTTGTGCCACTTATCAGTAAGTACATCTTGTTGTCATATCCTGACTTTACTTGGCCTATCACATCCTTGTTAAGCAATCGAAGTTATCACGATAATAGACAATCGAAGATATCACGATAATAAGCAATTGAAGGAGTCATAATAGCAAGCAATAGCAGTTATCACAATAACACGCAGTAGAAGTTATCACAATAACAAGCAGTAGAAGTTATCACAGTAACAAGCAATCGAAGGTATCACAATTACAATCAATAAAAGTTATCACAATAACAAGAAATCGAAGGTGTCACAATTACAATCAATAAAAGTTATCACAATAACAAGCAATCGAAGGTATCGCAATTACAATCAATAAAAGTTATCACAATAACAAGCAATCGAAGGTATCGCAATTACAATCAATAAAAGTTATCACAATAACAAGCAATCGAAGGTATCGCAATTACAATCAATAAAAGTTACCACAATAACAAACATTCCAACATCAACGATAGCAAGGCAAATACTACTGGAAGACACTATTATTAATAAAAACATCTTCATGTGCCAACATGGTTGGCGTATGCGATCGTGTGCTTCCAAAATCTTCTATCCACAGTACATCTTATCAGATATGTTGACTGTTTACTGAACAATGACACCGAGCTATTTTCTCTCTTCGTCGTATGCGATCTCTCTTTCCCTGTAATTTGGCTGTAGTTTTTTTTTTTATTTATGATGTTTGTTAGCACCCTTTTTGTGCTGGCTTCTTTGAGAATGTCCTTGTTGGTTTTTTCTAGCTGTCCAAAGAACTCTCAACATTCTTCTGAGAAATCCCATCTCTGTTGAATCTAATCGTCTTTTCATTTGTTTGTCTATTGTCATGATTCGCTCCCATAGGTCAGAATTGGCTCTATATAACACATATGAACCCTTTTTTTATCACTTTCATTGACATAGACATGTAATTAAAGACGTTTTCATTTTCTGAAATTGTATTTTGACCCGAGCTATTCTACTTTTTTTTTTATTTCTGTGGTGCATCTTTCACTATTAAACACAATTCAAACAAGACAAATGCGATTTTTGGGTCATGTTAAAAGATACAACAGCCTACTAAAAGTAATCCTGGAGGGGAAAATACAAGGTAAAATAGGCAGAGGCAGACCAGGACTAACATGGACGAGTAACAACAAAAGATGTTACATCATAGGCTGGTTTGAAGACAAACCAGCCTATGACAACTTGCACCATCAAAGCAAGAGACAGAGCAGAATGGCGCTCCATGGTAGTCAACCTTCGATGCGGAGATGGCAGTCGATGATAATGATCTTCCGTCTAATGTTATTATTGTAGCCAAGTATTTAATAACATTGCGTAATAATGTATTACATGTACAAGAGTAAATGTAAAAGTAGAAAGTGTTGTTCGAAGAAATGTTACATTACAATCTGGGTCTCTCTATCTGCTGGGGTATGAACAAGATGTTTTCAGTCACCACATCCAGTATCAGGGAGCCGCGATAGCTCAGTGGTTAGTGAACTGGACTACAAAGGACAAGAGGTAGGGTTCGATCCTAATCCACGGTTTTCGGTTTACCCAGCCTTTAATGGGTACCGGATTTTTTTCTGGGAGAGTAAAGCGGCACGGGCGTAATATCGATCACATTACCCCAAAATTATGTGCTGAAGGTCTATCAAATTTATGACCTAATTATTGTACTTATTTTTACATCTAGTACCATCTTTCCTATATGAGTAATATTAGTTTGTTATTACAAACCCCAAACAAAACTGATTAAATAAGCAATGAAATGATTCTGCCTCCTGGCAAAGATGGAGTTTTGTTTTCTTTATTCTTGCTCTGGGCAGTTGATCAGAGAAATAATACGCTGCCATCTTTAAATATCCATTGAGACCTAACAGGCTGCCATCTTTAAATATCCATTGAGACCTAACAGGCTGCCATCTTTAAATATCCATTGAGACCTAACAGGCTGCCATCTTTAAATATCCATTGAGACCTAACAGGCTGCCATCTTTATATATACATTGAGACCTAACAGGCTGCCATCTTGAAATATCCATTGAGACCTAACAGGCTGCCATCTTTAAATATCCATTGAGACCTAACAGGCTGCCATCGTGAAATATCTATTGAGACCTAACAGGCTGCCATCTTGAAATATCCATTGAGACCTAACAGGCTGCCATCTTGAAATATCCATTGAGACCTAACAGGCTGCCATCTTTAAATATCCATTGAGACCTAACAGGCTGCCATCGTGAAATATCTATTGAGACCTAACAGGCTGCCATCTTGAAATATCCATTGAGACCTAACAGGCTGCCATCTTGAAATATCCATTGAGACCTAACAGGCTGCCATCTTGAAATATCCATTGAGACAACACGGGCTGCCATCGTGAAATATCCAATGAGACCTAACAGGCTGCCATCTTGAAATATCCATTGAGACCTAACAGGCTGCCATCTTGAAATATCCATTGAGACAACACGTGCTGCCATCGTGAAATATCCATTGAGACAACACGTGCTGCCATCGTGAAATATCCATTGAGACAACACGTGCTGCCATCGTGAAATATCCATTGAGACAACACGTGCTGCCATCGTGAAATATCCATTGAGACCATACGGGCTGCCATCGTTAAATATCCATTGAGACCTAACAGGCTGCCATCTTGAAATATCCATTGAGACAACACGTGCTGCCATCATGAAATATCCATTGAGACAACACGTGCTGCCATCGTGAAATATCCATTGAGACAACACGTGCTGCCATCGTGAAATATCCATTGAGACCATACGGGCTGCCATCGTTAAATATCCATTGCTACCGAACAAACAATTGACTCTTAAATATAAATGAAGAAAGAAGAACACTCATAACAAAGGCAACGACAGCGGGCATCAACTTCCAAACAAAGATTGAGAGACTCGTTCGGACGAGTGGCGAGACTCACTGCTGGTCGTATGTCAAGTATGATGGGGCTGAAAAGATAACAGCAAAGAATCCTCGGACATGAAGGTTAGATTTTTACCTTCATTTACCGTCTTCTGCTCAAAGGGGCAAAAGATAGATTGATATTTACTGATGACGAGAACCTAACATACAGCAGTGAAGGTGAACTAGTAAAATGGCAAGAGAATAGGAAAGTGCAAATCTCTTGACAGTATCTTTATCATTGACAATGGCAAATTTGATAAAGTGGTTGAAACCAGAACCTAGAAAACAAATAATATAAATTACCAAATAACAACAATTGAAAACATTCAGATGTTACTGTACAAACAAATGAGATATTAATCGTGTATCGTTTGTGTACACACTGTTACCAACGCCAAACATAGACACTTTTATATACAGAACAATTTCATGCGAAACATTGTCATAGATAACATGTCAGGATAACAACTTACGACATGAGACAATATTAGAGAGATCGAAGAAAGGTGGGAAAAGGAGATGAGAAGAGACAGGAAGTTAGGAAAATACGTTTCGTTGAGCACATTTTGGTCACTCGAGTAACAGCTCTTGCGTGAGACGAGGAGTTGTAGGGAGGAAATAAAGTTAGTGGGACTTGGAGACGGTAGAAATGTGACTGGAGACGGTCACGCAGAATAATTAATGGATAAGTTGGAGAAGGTTAGTAAGAGTAAAGAGGATGTAAAGGAGGAATCAAAGAATTCTGGGATGAAACTGTGGCTTGAAGTGAAGATACGATGTTTGTCTGGACATGAACAGAGTAAAGAGAATGGATACCACTGGCTTAAACATATTTTATGGCGATGTTAGTGAAAGTTGACATCCAGGGCGAGAGAGAGAGAGAGAGAGAGAGAGAGAGAGATACAGACATGCCTTACGAATGGATAGGCAGCAGACACATGTTAACATGTCGTTAAATAGACGTATAAATGAATGGATTACTGGAAGGATACATTCTTAAAGGTAGAAAGGTTTGTTGGTAACATAGTATTTAGTGTTTATAAGGAACATGTAGACACGTTTGTGAATGTTGTCTACACACGATGTTCATAAATAGAATGTCCTTACTTAGCATGAACTGAAAGTCCTCACACACTAACACCACAATCTAATTAGATGCAGCTAAGAAGACCAGCCAGGAAATTCTCAAAGAGGCCGACATAAAAAAGGTAGAACCTAAAGAGCATCAGAAAGAAGCAATTGACATTTTTCGAACACATCATGGGAGGAGGAAAGTGGAAATATTTGTTACAACTGGCAAAATACATGGGGGTTGAAGAGAAAATATTTTAAATAGCTTGGTGTCATGCACGGAAACACAGTCAACAACATAATTAATACGGTGCACTGTGGATAGAAAATTGTGGCAGGACATGACTGCCTACACCAAGGGTCTGGCACATGATGATGATGTAGTAAATAAACTATATAACAATGAACAATATAATACTTTATTTGCGGTATAAATTACAGTTTTCATCTCATTATCATCATCATTATTGAGTGCCGTCTCCGCATCGAAGGTTGGCTACCATGGAGCGCCATTCCACTCTGTCTCTTGCTTTGATGGTGTAGATTGTCATAGGTTGACCTGTCCATCTTTTGATGTTGCTAGTCCATGTTAGTCTTGGTCTGCCTCTGCCTCTTTTACCTTGTATTTTAACTTAATGTATAACATTTTGACTATAGTTTCAGTATAGCTGGCTGGGGTGTATAGCTGCAGTTCTAAGCTTGTTAGCATTACGTTCTACAGTAGCCCACAGGTACAACATTTGAAATCCGCATGTAGCGATCTTGTTTTGTTTTCAGCTACCCCTGACATTAAAGTAGGTGAGGTGGATTGTAAACTGATGCTCATGTTGAGGATATAAAAATCCATTGGTACATGCAAAAAGAAAAGACCATTGCCCGAGTTATATTTCAAATAGTAAAATTACTTCCGCAATTTAAATGATATCAGCCTGCTTTCTTAAAATTACTCCATGGAAATCCACCAATGCTATGGAGTTATTTAATTTAGTCTAGATAATTAGTAAAAAAATTATAAATAACAATAATGAACGTTGCTTCTTTGTAATGATTATAGTGGTCTTTTTATGCAATAACACAAGGACGATTCATTTCTTTATTGCCAGTTACTTTTCGTGATATCCTGTTTCCAATCAACAATTCTGGTACTATTAAGATTTGGACTGTGAGGGCCATGCGTTGTTTTAAAGAAGATCACAGAAGCTTTGTCCTCGAATATAGAGGCGTACCTGAAGATAGAGTAGGAACCGCACCTACTATATGTATATACTATGCTATATAATATATACTTTATTAAAGTGTCGCAGGAAGAATAATACAAGGGTTGACTAAAGAATAGAAACGAAAACTGAATATTGATAGCAAAATGGAAAAAAAAATGATGACAAGAATAGAAAAGGGTACTCTATATATGTGTCTGTCTAACTGTCTAAATATTATCTGTCTATTTCTCTATCCGTCAGTCTGTTTCTCTGTCTGTCTGATCATCCATCCATCCGTCCAGATCCACTAACCAATGTGTAAGCCTGCCCGGAAGGAAAAAAAAATGAGCCTAAAATAAATTAAAAAAAAAATAGGAAGTGCAAATGTGCTGTCAGAAAAAAAGCGTTGGTTTCTCTAAAGGAAGTTGGAGCAGTACAAATATAAAGTGTTTATCAAATATTTAAAGTGTTTACCGATCTGTCTCTTATTTCAAACACTTTTACTCGCCTTTTTTGAAGGGAAATTGAAAACCTTTTACCTTATGAGGAGCACAGCCTCCTCAAAACAAAACACAAAAAAACAAACAAAAATGATCTATTCATTCAGAAGTATAGAACATAGAAGAGATAAACCGCTAGAGCCAACTTAAGATGACACCCCAGAAGATGATCAACAAACGCAACTCATCCATATGGACCCATGTCTACACATTCAGATCCTCAGACGATGTCAATTATTGATGTGGGACATCTATATAAAGTGTAGTAAAAAATAAAATGGAACTGACACAGAAACAGGCAAAATGAAGCTGTTGAACTGAGTCAGTAGCTTTACTTACAAGAAAACAGGGGCTCCACTTGGAATCTTCTTTACAATTCCTAACATCATCAATAAATTCCCAAGCCACTATACAAGACATCTGTTCAGACATCAACTGCTACAGTTCACAAAAGTGGAATTTCTCGAAGGTGGCAACTGATCCCCTCTTCAGAATCGATAGCAGAGAAGCTTCCAGACAACGACAACACGAGCTACGGAGAGAGACCAAGACCGTCATTTGAAATAAATAAAGAACAGTTTGGAAAAAGGATACAAATAAAAGACCAGCAGGGCCCAAGTCAAAATCTTCCAAAGCAAGCTGAAACCATCATTTACCTACACAAAATGTGCTACTGCAGATTAATGATTCCACCGACCAAGAATAAACCACACCGATGAATGACACTCTAGATTACTGATTCTACCGACCAGGAATAAACCCTAATCAATTAAAGGCACTCTAGATTAATGATTACACCAACCAGGAAAAAACCACACCGATGAATGGCACTCTAGATTACTGATTCCAACGACCAGGAAAAAACCACACCGATGAATGGCACTCTAGATTACTGATTCTACCGACCAGGAATAAACCACATCGATGAATGACACTCTAGATTACTGATTCTACCGACCAGGAATAAACCACACCGATGAATGACACTCTAGATTACTGATTCCAATGACCAGGAATAAACCACACCGATGAATGACACTCTAGATTACTGATTCTACCGACCAGGAATAAACCACATCGATGAATGACACTCTAGATTAATGATTCCACCGACCAGGAATAAACCACATCGATGAATGACACTCTAGATTACTGATTCTACCGACCAGGAATAAACCTCCATCGCTGAAAGGACTCTATATTATTGATTCTACCGACCAGGAATAAACCACATCGATAAATGACACTCTAGATTACTGATTCTACCGACCAGGAATAAACCTCTATCGCTGAAAGGACTCTATATTACTGATTCTACCGACCAGGAATAAACCTCCATCGCTGAAATGACTCTATATTACTGATTCTACCGACCAGGAATATACCACATCGATGAATGACACTCTACATTACTAATTCCGCCGACTAGGAATAAACCCCCATCGATGAAATGCACTCTAGATTACCGATTCCACCGACCAGGAATAAACCACACCGATGAATGACACTCTAGATTACTGATTCTACCGACCAGGAATAAACCACATCGATGAATGACACTCTAGATTACTGATTCTACCGACCAGGAATAAACCACATCGATGAATGACACTCTAGATTACTGATTCTACCGACCAGGAATAAACCACATCGATGAATGACACTCTAGATTACTGATTCCAACGACCAGGAATAAACCACATCGATGAATGACACTCTAGTTTAATGATTCCACCGACCAGGAATAAACCACATCGATGAATGACACTCTAGATTACTGATTCTACCGACCAGGAATAAACCTCCATCGCTGAAAGGACTCTATATTATTGATTCTACCGACCAGGAATAAACCACATCGATAAATGACACTCTAGATTACTGATTCTACCGACCAGGAATAAACCTCCATCGCTGAAATGACTCTATATTGCTGATTCTACCGACCAGGAATAAACCTCCATCGCTGAAATGACTCTATATTACTGATGCTACCGACCAGGAATATACCACATCGATGAATGACACTCTACATTACTAATTCCGCCGACTAGGAATAAACCCCCATCGATGAAATGCACTCTAGATTACCGATTCCACCGACCAGGAATAAACCACACCGATGAATGACACTCTAGATTACTAATTCCACCGACCAGGAAGAAACCCCCATCGATGAATGCTACTACAGAAGGAGAGTCAAGACGCTGAAACACCCTCACTAGGAGTGCAACTGTAACACCTTTATGACATATTCTTTTATTTGAATAGTCTGATGTAGAACGGATCGTATCTCGCCAAGAAGAAGCCAAAAACTGGAAGGCGCCAATTCTCAATCGTCAGTTCAAACTCAGCAATATCTCATTTTAAATCTGACATCGAGCTGGCTGAGTTCTTCCGGTCCATATAGGATTATTTGTCTTCTATTTATAAACAAAACAATAATGAATATGTTGATGACGAGTTAAATGAAGATGAAGTTAGTAGTACTGTAACCTTGAATGTTCGTCCTCCACGCACACTTCATTCAAGAGGGTCTTTAATATTTCAAAAGTCAACAGTTTATTAAATCAATTGACAACACAATCGTCTTTGAACAATCCTATAATAATGTATATATCAACAGTAGAGGATCTCTGGTCACACGAGTCCTCCACGCACACTTCATTCAAGGTGAACAGTTTATCAAATCACTTTACAACACAAATCGTCTATGAACTCACTGAACAACCCTATGAATCACGTTTATATCAACGGTAGGGGGATCTCTGGCAGCCCGAGTCTTCCATGCACGACTCGCGGAAGTGATCACTGATCAGCTGCCCTTTTCCCTGTTCATCTCTGGCCAGCGGTCTTCAACCGTCAACCCACTCTCTCTTGGCCAACTTTCTAACTGCCTCTCAAACTACGTCATCGTATTTTTACGTCACTTTTCACTCTCCGCGCACTGTATTGCACTACCTATTGTGGCGTGCAAACAGTTTATCAATTCCATCTTCAATTCCGTCTCTTAACCTTTTAGTGCACAATCTCGCGTCTACATAATGACCGTGCCGAACTTCGATGTGAAACCAAGCTCAGAGACATACAAGGTAAACTCTCTTACGAAGACTCGGAGAAGGCTACCATCTTTGTCTTCTTGATAGGAGAAGCGACATCGTGTGACCAAAACTTTTCGAACGATGACAAATGGAGTCCGCTTAAGACTTTATTTTTAATTTATGTGCGTTATGTGATCCCTTGTGGAACATTAATCGGTGATGGAGTACTTGATTTGTGCTGATATGTCCCAATATATGCATGCAAGATATGAAAGCGCTAATGAACAATGTCTGAATATAGCGATGATGGTCATGTACACAAGAACAAGAATGAAACGTACATAAACTTTATTTGTGACTTGAGAAATAGAGCAGGACATCTCAAATGTGGATGAAAACACTCCCAAATTTGGATAGTTTAAATCATAACATACAATTTAAAAAAAATTAATACAAGAAGAAAATTGCATGAAAAATAGCACACATAAACTGCGATATAATAAGAAAGGAAACATCAAAAGATTGACAAGAAGTAGTTTAAAGATGTCTAGGGAACACTTGATCAGATCTTCAACAGCCATTCATCCCATCGCTCACACCTTTTTTCAAGACTGTTTACAAATGACGTCAGCGGAAGTGGGGCCTTCTTTCAAGATTTCTTTTCCGTTGCAAACCTTTTAATGACGGACAGAGATAAATCGATCTCCTCGCCAGCCCCTTCTCCGCCTCAAATTAGGAAACCTCTTGCAGAGCTTCAGTGATTGATTCAAATATTTAGGCACATACTTCTCTCCCCCCCCTCTCTCTCTCTCTCTCACTCTCTCTCTCTATCAATGTCTCTCATTCTTTCTCTCTCACTTTCACGTTCATTATATCAATCCTGCATCTTCTTCCTCATTCTTCCTAAATAAAGAATAAAAATAAAGAATGTGAACGTGCTTATAATGAAGAGAAGGAACAGACGTAATAATCATTAGATTATCTTGTGTTTTTTGTTGTGAGCTAAAGAGCACTTTAATAATGGTAATTGATGTTGGCAATAGGAAAGAGAAGTAGAAGAAAAAATAAGAAAATGAGCAGAGACATAATGGAGAAAGAATTGTGGAAGGTGAAGAAAGTACTGGAAACAATTAAACATCAATTATTTATATTCAACAATTGTAAGAGATGAATTAAACATTTATAACCTAAATACAAGTATGATATATTGTCTAAACTTTAGTAATTTTTTTTTCTTCGTACGCCAGCTTTTACCTCTGACGAAGTCCCTAGAAACTAGGAACTGAATTTTGCATGTTAATCCATTTTTCCCTGGCAGCCGTGTGCACAGGGGTCCCCCGCCACACGGGCAGATAACTCCGTCTTCGGAGGTACTCATATTTTTTCCGTCGATGAGTAATTGACGTTACAAGCCGGGCCTCGCTGCTGAGACCAGGGTTGGTTGCCGCAGAGAGAAATCATAGATAAAAATCCCAACTGGGTGGAGCCGGGATTTGAACCCACAACCTCTCTGTCTCGAGTCCGGCGTCTTGCCTCGAGACCAACCAGTCCCCACTTTAGTAATTTTATCTCTACCTCTAATCTTTTCAAAATGTTCAGACCAGGACATTGGTGTGTGAGAAGTAACAGATTAGTTTTAAATTGTAAATTGTGTGGACTTTATGCTCGTCTAGAAGAATATAAAACATGAATCTATTTATTGGTGAATACAGCTTCAACTAACAATAACCCACGTGCTGTTCATGCAGTAACGGTGCACTCTATAGAAGTAATCACGGCTGTCTGATTGTAACCTTTGTTCGACGTACCTTTCCTAAATAGCTGTAAATTAGGGCAAATATTTGCACACACACGTATCCCCTGTTACTCTCGTACAAATAATCTCTCTATTGTGTCATTATATCAACTAAAATACGTTTTCACAAAATTAAAATTGGGAGGAGACGTATTAAAAGAATCAATTTCCCTCGTCTTTAGAGTGTGATATTAAGACAATCTGAATCCAAGAATTAAATAAATAAAATTTATCCAAAGGCTTATAAAGGCTGTGAGTCATTTTGTAGGGTTTTCAAAGCGAATCTACCTAAAATAAGTTCTCTCTCAGACTGTTTGAAGAAGATGTCTCGAATACCAGCTATTTCAACGCTCGATAGTCTCCACTTCAAATCGAAATTGATTTTGTTCAAAATCTGTTGACTATGTAAAGAAAAGTTTTAATTTGTTTAAGAAGATTTACATTTCCATTTCGCAAAATTCAAAGCCTGAAGAAAAAAAAAAAATATATATATATACCTAGACAAATTATAATTTTTACATTTATAAACATGCTGTGTCCCAGATTTACAAGTAAAATGACATATTTTAATTACTGAAATTATTTTACAATGAAACAAGAATATATAAAATGGAGTATGTATATTTGGATTTTGGGATTTATTGAATCCCTGTGGGGATTACATGGCAATTATTTTAAATTTTAGCGCTGAACTAGACTGTAGCCTTATGCTATATTGATGTCTACATTCTATCTGTTTATATATATATATATATATATATATATATATATATATATGTGTGTGTGTGTGTGTGTGTGTGTGTATGTATGGGTGTGTGTATATATATACTGTGCGAGGATTGTACATTTTTTGTTCCGATTTTGCACACTTTTTGTGTTTATATACTTATGAGGGATTTCGTCGCTCTTTTGAGGTTTTATCCCCTAAAAGTTTGTGACATTTTTATTCTTCTGCATGTTTTGTATGGTTTCCGTACTCTGTGTAGAGCTCTACACTCTTTGTGCTCTTAGGTCAGAGCTTGCTATGTTTCTACACTTTGTTGGAGAACTTCTGCACTCTTTTATTTAGGTCTTCCATTTTTGAACAGTTTGTATACCTCTATATGTGTTTGTGCACACATATTATATGCCGTGTTTGCAGAATATTTGTAGAGTTTCCTCAGTGTATATGTGAAGTTTATAATTCTGGGGTTTGTACTTTTCTTTGTTGAGTTTCTACTTCATTTCATTTTGGTGTCTAAATACTATTCACGTGTTTAAAACGCTCAGCAACAATTGAAAGCACTTGTCCCTTTCGTTCAGCCATTTTAAAAAAATAGTCATATTTGCACAACGTCAGCTGAACGAGCACTCAAGAGAATACACTGTTCTATAGCATCTCTGTCTATGTAAATGTTTCACTTGGCTTTACTATCAGACAGTCAATATTACTATAATCATTTTTTTGTCACATGAAAGGTATAGCTGAAAACAGAGGGAAAAGAATCAAGGCAGTTTAGAAGAATAGTTTGATAAGACTCAGTCATTTATAGCATCAATAAAGCCTGATGGTTGAAAGGAATCAAGGCAGTTTAGAAGAATAGTTTGATAAGACTCAGTCATCTATAGCATCAATAAAGCCTGATGGTTGAAAGGAATCAAGGCAGTTTAGAAGAATAGTTGATAAGACTCAGTCACCTAGAGCATCAATAAAGACTGATGGTTGAAAGGAATCAAGGCAGTTTAGAAGAATAGTTTGATAAGACTCAGTCATCTATAGTATCAATAAAGCCTGATGGTTGAAAGGAATCAAGGCAGTTTAGAAGAATAGTTTGATAAGACTCAGTCATCTATAGTATCAATAAAGCCTGATGGTTGAAAGGAATCAAGGCAGTTTAGAAGAATAGTTTGATAAGACTCAGTCATCTATAGTATCAATAAAGCCTGATGGTTGAAAGGAATCAAGGCAGTTTAGAAGAATAGTTTGATAAGACTCAGTCATCTATAGTATCAATAAAGCCTGATGGTTGAAAGGAATCAAGGCAGTTTAGAAGAATAGTTTGATAAGACTCAGTCATCTATAGTATCAATAAAGCCTGATGGTTGAAAGGAATCAAGGCAGTTTAGAAGAATAGTTTGATAAGACTCAGTCATCTATAGTATCAATAAAGCCTGATGGTTGAAAGGAATCAAGGCAGTTTAGAAGAATAGTTTGATAAGACTCAGTCATCTATAGTATCAATAAAGCCTGATGGTTGAAAGGAATCAAGGCAGTTTAGAAGAATAGTTTGATAAGACTCAGTCATCTATAGTATCAATAAAGCCTGATGGTTGAAAGGAATCAAGGCAGTTTAGAAGAATAGTTTGATAAGACTCAGTCACCTAGAGCATCAATAAAGCCTGATGGTTGAAAGGAATCAAGGCAGTTTAGAAGAATAGTTTGATAAGACTCAGTCATCTATAGTATCAATAAAGCCTGATGGTTGAAAGGAATCAAGGCAGTTTAGAAGAATAGTTTGATAAGACTCAGTCATCTATAGCATCAATAAAGCCTGATGGTTGAAAGGAATCAAGGCAGTTTAGAAGAATAGTTTGATAAGACTCAGTCATCTATAGTATCAATAAAGCCTGATGGTTGAAAGGAATCAAGGCAGTTTAGAAGAATAGTTTGATAAGACTCAGTCATCTATAGCATCAATAAAGCCTGATGGTTGAAAGGAATCAAGGCAGTTTAGAAGAATAGTTTGATAAGACTCAGTCATCTATAGTATCAATAAAGCATGATGGTTGAAAGGAATCAAGGCAGTTTAGAAGAATAGTTTGATAAGACTCAGTCATCTATAGCATCAATAAAGCCTGATGGTTGAAAGGAATCAAGGCAGTTTAGAAGAATAGTTTGATAAGACTCAGTCATCTATAGTATCAATAAAGCCTGATGGTTGAAAGGAATCAAGGCAGTTTAGAAGAATAGTTTGATAAGACTCAGTCATCTATAGTATCAATAAAGCCTGATGGTTGAAAGGAATCAAGGCAGTTTAGAAGAATAGTTTGATAAGACTCAGTCATCTATAGTATCAATAAAGCATGATGGTTGAAAGGAATCAAGGCAGTTTAGAAGAATAGTTTGATAAGACTCAGTCATCTATAGTAACAATAAAGCCTGATGGTTGAAAGGAATCAAGGTAGTTTAGAAGAATAGTTTGATAAGACTCAGTCATCTATAGTATCAATAAAGCATGATGGTTGAAAGGAATCAAGGCAGTTTAGAAGAATAGTTTGATAAGACTCAGTCATCTATAGTATCAATAAAGCCTGATGGTTGAAAGGAATCAAGGCAGTTTAGAAGAATAGTTTGATAAGACTCAGTCATCTATAGTATCAATAAAGCATGATGGTTGAAAGGAATCAAGGCAGTTTAGAAGAATAGTTTGATAAGACTCAGTCATCTATAGTATCAATAAAGCCTGATGGTTGAAAGGAATCAAGGCAGTTTAGAAGAATAGTTTGATAAGACTCAGTCATCTATAGTATCAATAAAGCCTGATGGTTGAAAGGAATCAAGGCAGTTTAGAAGAATAGTTTGATAAGACTCAGTCATTTATAGCATCAATAAAGCCTGATGGTTGAAAGGAATCAAGGCAGTTTAGAAGAATAGTTTGATAAGACTCAGTCATTTATAGTATCAATAAAGACTGATGGTTGAAAGGAATCAAGACAGTTTAGAAGAATAGTTTGATAAGACTCAGTCATCTATAGTATCAATAAAGCCTGATGGTTGAAAGGAATCAAGGCAGTTTAGAAGAATAGTTTGATAAGACTCAGTCATCTATAGTATCAATAAAGCCTGATGGTTGAAAGGAATCAAGGCAGTTTTGAAGAATAGTTTGATAAGACTCAGTCACCTAGAGCATCAATAAAGCCTGATGGTTGAAAGGAATCAAGGCAGTTTAGAAGAATAGTTTGATAAGACTCAGTCATCTATAGTATCAATAAAGCCTGATGGTTGAAAGGAATCAAGGCAGTTTAGAAGAATAGTTTGATAAGACTCAGTCATCTATAGCATCAATAAAGCCTGATGGTTGAAAGGAATCAAGGCAGTTTAGAAGAATAGTTTGATAAGACTCAGTCATCTATAGTATCAATAAAGCCTGATGGTTGAAAGGAATCAAGGCAGTTTAGAAGAATCGTTTGATAAGACTCAGTCATCTATAGCATCAATAAAGCCTGATGGTTGAAAGGAATCAAGGCAGTTTAGAAGAATAGTTTGATAAGACTCAGTCATCTATAGTATCAATAAAGCATGATGGTTGAAAGGAATCAAGGCAGTTTAGAAGAATAGTTTGATAAGACTCAGTCATCTATAGCATCAATAAAGCCTGATGGTTGAAAGGAATCAAGGCAGTTTAGAAGAATAGTTTGATAAGACTCAGTCATCTATAGTATCAATAAAGCCTGATGGTTGAAAGGAATCAAGGCAGTTTAGAAGAATAGTTTGATAAGACTCAGTCATCTATAGTATCAATAAAGCCTGATGGTTGAAAGGAATCAAGGCAGTTTAGAAGAATAGTTTGATAAGACTCAGTCATCTATAGTATCAATAAAGCATGATGGTTGAAAGGAATCAAGGCAGTTTAGAAGAATAGTTTGATAAGACTCAGTCATCTATAGTAACAATAAAGCCTGATGGTTGAAAGGAATCAAGGCAGTTTAGAAGAATAGTTTGATAAGACTCAGTCATCTATAGTATCAATAAAGCATGATGGTTGAAAGGAATCAAGGCAGTTTAGAAGAATAGTTTGATAAGACTCAGTCATCTATAGTATCAATAAAGCCTGATGGTTGAAAGGAATCAAGGCAGTTTAGAAGAATAGTTTGATAAGACTCAGTCATCTATAGTATCAATAAAGCCTGATGGTTGAAAGGAATCAAGGCAGTTTAGAAGAATAGTTTGATAAGACTCAGTCATCTATAGTATCAATAAAGCCTGATGGTTGAAAGGAATCAAGGCAGTTTAGAAGAATAGTTTGATAAGACTCAGTCATCTATAGTATCAATAAAGCCTGATGGTTGAAAGGAATCAAGGCAGTTTAGAAGAATAGTTTGATAAGACTCAGTCATTTATAGCATCAATAAAGCCTGATGGTTGAAAGGAATCAAGGCAGTTTAGAAGAATAGTTTGATAAGACTCAGTCATTTATAGTATCAATAAAGACTGATGGTTGAAAGGAATCAAGACAGTTTAGAAGAATAGTTTGATAAGACTCAGTCATCTATAGTATCAATAAAGCCTGATGGTTGAAAGGAATCAAGGCAGTTTAGAAGAATAGTTTGATAAAACTCAGTCATCTATAGTATCAATAAAGCCTGATGGTTGAAAGGAATCAAGGCAGTTTAGAAGAATAGTTTGATAAGACTCAGTCATTTATAGTATCAATAAAGACTGATGGTTGAAAGGAATCAAGGCAGTTTAGAAGAATAGTTTGATAAGACTCAGTCATCTATAGTATCAATAAAGCCTGATGGTTGAAAGGAATCAAGGCAGTTTAGAAGAATAGTTTGATAAGACTCAGTCACCTAGAGCATCAATAAAGCCTGATGGTTGAAAGGAATCAAGACAGTTTAGAAGAATAGTTTGATAAGACTCAGTCATCTATAGCATCAATAAAGCCTGATGGTTGAAAGGAATCATGGCAGTTTAGAAGAATAGTTTGATAAGTCTCAGTCATCTATAGTATCAATAAAGCATGATGGTTGAAAGGAATCAAGGCAGTTTAGAAGAATAGTTTGATAAGACTCAGTCATCTATAGCATCAATAAAGCCTGATGGTTGAAAGGAATCAAGGCAGTTTAGAAGAATAGTTTGATAAGACTCAGTCATCTATAGTATCAATAAAGCCTGATGGTTGAAAGGAATCAAGGCAGTTTAGAAGAATAGTTTGATAAGACTCAGTCATCTATAGTATCAATAAAGCCTGATGGTTGAAAGGAATCAAGGCAGTTTAGAAGAATAGTTTGATAAGACTCAGTCATCTATAGCATCAATAAAGCCTGATGGTTGAAAGGAATCAAGGCAGTTTAGAAGAATAGTTTGATAAGACTCAGTCATCTATAGCATCAATAAAGCATGATGGTTGAATGGAATCACCCAAGGAATGTGTCGGTTTCACCATTGCGATGGCTGTGGGTAAAATGACGTCCACCGTCTTTAACTCGCATAGATGAAGACGTCATAAGCTTTGGGTGATTTTGAGAAAAAAAACTCTCATTCCGCATGCCTTAGTAATTCTATAGTTTGCTGTGGGCAGGAAATCTTCAACTGAATCTTCAACCGAGGTCGTGCACAGTGATGAAGTCTTAATGTGGGGTCAGGAAGTAGGCAGAAGTACTAATGCTGTGTGTAAACACCGCCATCTGTAGAAGTAAGCTTGATGGCTGAAAATGAAACATCGGAAAATCACCAAGCGTGAGCGTGACATTTTGAGCTTTGCGAACATGGGGGTTGGGGGGGGGGTGTTGAGGGTAGCCTGACGTCAGCCGGCTATATCACCTGTAGCTGAGACCGTCATGCTAGTAGGGGCGTTTTGAAGTTTCCCTTTCAGCACTCACACTTCTATAGATAACGATAGTGGTACTATACACAGCATCAAATATTTACATACTCCTGTGATCATACATACATGATACTTCTGTGGCTCAACGGTTTAATGTTCTAACTACTGACCTGAAGGTTCCGGAGTTCAACTCCCTGATTTTGCCAAATTTTCCCATTGGCCGAAATGAATTTGAGATTTATTAAATCGCCGAAAAAGGGGTGTCAGAAATATATTTAGGAGAAGGTATGGCGGCCTATCAACGTAAAAAAAAAGTAAAGTACCCCAGTCACGCCAAGTGGCGTATAGGGAATATGGTGTTAGTGACCATACATATAACAGATCTTCGGAACATGAGTTTTGGGGTAATGTGGTCGGTATTACGCCCGTGCCGCTTTACTTTCCCAGAAAAAAATCCGGTACCCATTAAAGGCTGGATGAACCCGGAAGCCGTCGGTTGGGATTCAACCCTACCTCTTGTCTTTGTAGTCCAGTTCACTAACCATTGAGCTATCGCGGCTCCCGTGGTCTATCAACGATATCCACATAAATTGTGCCGTTGGCCGTTGAATAATATGGACACTGGCATGGACGGATTCCTTTTTACATACACACGTTGAAGAGCGTGTAGTTCGAAGCAATGGACCTGCCGATTTCCTATTAAATGCGAGTTTTGTTATCCATATGGTACAGTAAACATGTCTTTATTAAAAATCTATCGGAGATAAAATAAAACCCCTGACCTGTGCAAGGAGTGGAGTGGAAACTGATCTGGGGCATGTGGCCTGCACAACCACCACCCCCCCCCCTTTTCCCCCAACCTTTCCGCATAAAACCTCCTCATAACCAAGAAAATGAAATAATTCCCTTAAATAATGATTTTTTATAAATACATTTCTTCACTAAAATTGTCATTGCAACATTTATAACCCCAATAGCGTCTAAAACGAGAAGAGTTCATTAATATTTACGTGAATAACAACAATAGCAAAAGCACAGAAACGAGGCAAGCTAAACGTAAACCACTTTTGATCAATTATAACGTTATATGTACTCATCTAAACCTTTACTCCTACGTCAAACGAGCCACAAAAGCTCGAAAGGAAAGCAAATATTTCTAGCCTCTGGTGATGCATGTTACGATGACGCAGACCAGCTGTGCAGTTAGAAAGGGGCGCGTATTTTCTGCAACAAATCAATGATGGCGGAATTTTTTAGATTGTTAACACCCGGTACATAAATAAAAGCTACAATAGGCCTTCGCTCTTGAGTGTTGTGATCAATCAACGACCCAGCCAGCTTTGTGTCCTGCTGTTATTAAATATACACAATTTGTCACAGGCGCAAGGTCACTCCATCGAACTCATTTCCACAATATTTTGTGATTAAGATTAACGATTTTTGTGTGTTTTGTTTCACTTTCTCACAAGTAATCTTAGGAAGAATACACGAAGGTACTTGTTTCATGAGCACTTAATCTTCCTGGGTGCTTGGATTAATGTTTATGAGAAATGACCCACAAGAACACTTGAATATACTTACCAGCAAATGCACTCAAAACAACATGAAAATCAACACCAACATGACAGAAGTCGTAAACATTGCTGAAGAAAATATCAGCATAAGAATAGAAGGCAAACAATAAAAATAAGTGAAGGAATCTAAAAACCTAGGAAGAAATGACAAAGGATAATTCACAAGCGGCATAAATATGCTCAAGATGAACAAAGCTTGTCAAACCATTGAACATATGTCACCACTGCTGTTCAACAAGGAAATAACACTAAAGGAAAAACGGACACTTTAAAACACAGTTTTCATTTCAAAGTTGTGCTACCAGTGCCAGACCCTAGATCCAATAACAATAGGAAAAATAATTACTATTGTAATGAAATGTGTTAGACGTATGACAGTTAACAGCATAACAGATAAGATCAGAGCTGAAGAACTCATAAAAAAGTTGGGAATAATTCCTAGCATTGAATACAGAAAGAAGCGATACACAAAATAGTTCGACCGCGTCAAAGACTGATCAAAACACAACAAGGAGACTTCACTAAACACTGCGAGAACACCAGACCCAAGGCCCAACCACGAGACAAGATTAATTGAATTAGTGTTAGAAATACTAGGAAATGTAACAACAGGAGAGCAAAAGACAGTAAAATATATCTTCCCTCGATGCTGAAAGGTAAACGGAGGAAGAAAAGAAGAGGGAGAATGTTTATAAGTAATTAATATTCGTAAGTATATAATGTTTCATTGCTAAGTATAAAGATTGTTCTAAGTAAAATGCTAGGTTGTTCAAGTTTGCTAAATGATGTGCATCGGATATGGTGTATGGGCAGGTTAGACGACAAGTCTTCTGTAGGCGACATCTTCTATGGTCAACATATTGTGAACTTTCAGGTTCAAATGCAGAGGGAGATCGACACCCGGGAATCACGAGTCAGCCACCCGTACCTCCCCTGGGCGTGCCCCCTCCCCCTACAGGAATGTCGGAAAAAGCTAAAGTGCCGAGATGATTGCTTGAGGGACTACGCTTGATGGTCAACCTTCTGCTGCGAAGCTCTGTACAAAGACTCTCTTGTCAATCATTATTTCTTATACTTTCATTTAAGGCATGGAGGAACCCCAAACACTTAAGAAAGAGCGAGTGGTTGAGAAGAATGGACTTTAAAAGTGTGCAACATTTAAGTAGCATACAGGCATTGCCAGCAGTGAAAGCATGACAAGTTGGTTACTATTACTTGAGTCAAGTGTTGCCTCCCCCTAACCTGCAATTAAAAAAAAACAATCTTTCATTACAATTTGTCTATTTTTCTTCTTCGTATTATTATTCTTTTTCTATTATTTAAATATGTTTCTTCTTTGAACGTTTTACCTACCTATAAGATGGTGGCGTTCCGTGCAATAGTCTATAAGGTCCCTTTACGCTACGCCAAGTATGGTTGTGTAGAACTCACTTTGATATATTGACATATCTCATTGCTAAGTTGAGCGAGTACTACAACCTACAGCATCTTGAAACAACGGATGTACCACAAAAAGTACTGATAGCCGTGTACAGGTGGCTGTTCGTGCTCTGAACTGTTTGGAGTCATTTTTTCAGTTAAAAGTAATGAACAGTGACTTATTCCGTCACATACCCTAAAAATATACACATTTTTATGAATTAAATAGCAATGCACATAATGTAATGTTAAGATAACATAGATAAATGTTATAAAGAAAATATTAAAACAATGGAACAATAAATAAAGTATTAAATGTTATATAATTAAATGAAAATTGCACTTACTGTAACTTAGGAGGGAGTGATGATGTCCCGTGTGTTTGGTGGAGAGGAAGACACAAATTACTATTTTGAATGGGGTGTTCCCTTCCATTAAAAACAATTGTGCTTGTTGTGTTTGTTGTTTTTCCAGCCCCATGATTATATTTCTCGCTAAGTCTCAAGGGACTGAATCATGCTTGACTATAACGCTTTTTTTTTCCTTTACACCGACAACAGTGTGTGCAGGTGCCCTCGTCCACATAGACTGATATTCCTCGACTTCAGATGCAATCTCATTTTATATCTTCAAGAGTTTGTCACCATTTTGGGTAGATTTTGTCATATAAATTTTTCCCCGGGCTGCAGTCATTTTTTTGGCCCATTTTTTTTAGATTTCTTACAGTTAACGGTTCTTTAACGTTCGTAGAATGCACACGAGGCCTTCTGTTTTGTTCTTTTTGCATTTATCAGAGAGAACTAGACATCGAATCTCACTATCCAGAGAGAGCTAGACATCGGATCTCATTACCCAATGAAAACTACACATCGAATCTCACTACCCAGAGAGAGCTAGACATCGGATCTCATTACCCAATGAAAACTACACATCGAATCTCACTACCCAGAGAGAGCTAGACATCGGATCTCATTACCCAATGAGAACTGCACATCGAATCTCACTACCCAGATACTAGGGGATGATAAAGCCATGAAAAAACCAAGGGTTTGAAGAGGAGAATTCCCACCACCTCTAGCGGAATTCGAACTCGGAATCTTCCTATCTATATGCTGACGTCTTATCTCGAGACTCTAAACCACACAACCCCAAATTGCATTTGAAATCATTCACTCACCCTCACAAACATTTGCCTCTAAGCACGACATGTTGAGGGTTTTTCATCACTTTCCCTCTTCTTTTTGAAGTGGTACCTTTTCATGCTGCACGATACGTTCCTCTTTCGCCTCAATCGTCAATATCACGATCTTCTTGTTAGTAGTCGTTGATTCAACTGTCCTCATGATTGCTACAGTTAATAGAAAATGGTTATATACACCCCAACACACACAAAATAAGAGGGTGAAACAAAAAGATAAAACAACCACCGTAAGCACACAAGCATAACGCAAGAGAAGACCTGGGCAAAAACAAAATCATCGAATAAATTTACAGATTATATTATTTGCGTATAAACGTTGAAGCATAATTCGAACTCTGGATCAAAATTCTTTAAATTTATTGTTCAAACTCTGGAACGTCCGAAATTAGAGTCGTTAGGAGTGCGAAGCTTCTCTGTCTCATGATTCATGAAAATAAATTAGCGTTTACTCAAAATAAACTACTCTGAACCAAGTGAACCATCAAAAATGATCAATTACTTCAGTCAAAACGACAGTGAATAATTCCTCTTATTTTTTTGGGTAGAAGCAAGTAGTTCAAAACGACAAGAAAACAAGTGTATTTTTTGGGGGCTTACGTTTATTTGCTGCTGAGATTGATCAGTCGCAAACCAAAGGGGCCAAGATGAGAGGTCAATTTCTGGGGATTCTGTCCGTGCAATATAACGTTATTGTTTGGTGATTGATCTGGACAAAATCACGAGTCCGTTGAAGATATGATGATTGTGTCCGGGATTATACAGCTGCTGGGAAGCTACAACGGAAGGCACTTAGTGTGGGACATGCTGGTTTTGTTTCGTTCCCTCTTCTTTTAGTTTTTAGTTTCTTTTTTCTTTTTTTGGTGCGGGGAGGTAAAAGATAGTCTGGCGTCTGTTTGTCTTAAGAGAAGTGAAGTTATAAATGAACGTTGATGTACTTGCAACGGGAGGTATACATCTCATAATTCTGAAGTTTGAAAAGGAAAGAATGTTTTCTTCGTCTTTTTTCCTCATTTATCTTTCAGTGTGTGTGTGTGGTGGTGGGGAGGGTTATAGTTTGCAGTTTATTGTTTTTCTGTTGGCCTCTACTGCTGTTAGGTTCACTATTGTTTCTAACATTTCATCAGTCCATCTTTTTCGTGGCTAACCCTTTGATTCTCGCATCGTTCGTTAAAAGCCTGCTATGTTGTATTTTTTTTTTTTTGCTTTCGTTAGCTTTCACTTCAAGTAAAGTCTCTAGAGACTAGGAACTGCATTTTACGTGTTAATCCGTTATTCCCTGGCAGCCTGTGCACCGGGCCCCTCGCCTTACAGGCAGATAACTCCTTCTTCGGAGGTACTCATATTTTTTTCCATTGATGAGTAATTGACATTTCAAGCCTCGTCTCGCTTGAGACCAGGGGTGGTTGCAGCAGAGAGAATAACATAAAAATCCCGACTGGTCCAGCCTGAGATTTGAACTCATAACCTCTCTGTCTCAAGACCGGTGTCTTGCCTTGAGAACAACCAGTCCCCCCTGTGTTGTATTTTAATCTTTCTTTATCACGTGGCCAAACCATGTATCTGTTGTTTCATTATGTATTCAGTGGCAGGAATTATTCTTAGCTTTTCTCAGCTTTTCATTTCTAATCTTATCTCTCTCTGACTGTTTCCGGCCATTCGTCTAACACATTTTATTTCGGTAGTAGTAATTGTATTAATGTTCTTGAGTCTATCGCCCATGTCAGGCACTGAAGAGAAATAATAATTGTATTAATGTTCTTGAGTCTATCGCCCATGTCAGGCACTGAAGAGAAATAATAATTGTATTAATGTTCTTCAGTCTATCGCCCATGTCAGGCACTGAAGAGAAATAATAATTGTATTAATGTTCTTGAGTCTATCTCCCATGTCAGGCACTGAAGAGAAATAATAATTGTATTAATGTTCTTGAGTCTATCTCCCATGTCAGGCACTGAAGAGAAATAATAATTGTATTAATGTTCTTGAGTCTATCGCCCATGCCAGGCACTGAAGAGAAATAATAATTGTATTAATGTTCTTGAGTCTATCTCCCATGTCATGCACTGAGGAGAAATAATAATTGTATTAATGTTCTTGAGTCTATCTCCCATGTCAGGCACTGAAGAGAAATAATAATTGTATTAATGTTCTTGAGTCTATCTCCCATGTCAGGCACTGAAGATAAATAATAATTGTATTAATGTTCTTGAGTCTATCGCCCATGTCAGGCACTGAGAGAAATAATAATTGTATTAATGTTCTTGAGTCTATCTCCCATGTCAGGCACTGAAGAGAAATAATAATTGTATTAATGTTCTTGAGTCTATCTCCCATGTCAGGCACTGAAGAGAAATAATAATTGTATTAATGTTCTTGAGTCTATCTCCCATGTCAGGCACTGAAGAGAAATAATAATTGTATAACTGTTCTTGAGTCTATCTCCCATGTCAGGCACTGAAGAGAAATAATAATTGTATTAATGTTCTTGAGTCTATCTCCCATGTCAGGCACTGAAGAGAAATAATAATTGTATTAATGTTCTTGAGTCTATCGCCCTTGTCAGGCATTGAAGAGAAATAATAATTGTATTAATGTTCTTGAGTCTATCGCCCTTGTCAGGCATTGAAGAGAAATAATAATTGTATTAATGTTCTTGAGTCTATCGCCCATGTCAGGCACTGAAGAGAAATAATAATTGTATAAAAAATGGTTTTTGTCGTCTTAACAAAAACGGTCGGTAGCAAGCAATCATGATTTGTCAGTAATTTGATAATACATTAACATTGGATGCTATTTTACTGATCAGTTTCTTTCTGACTGAATCTTCCAATGCTGAGTGAACAGACAAGCGAGAAAATAAGACAAATCTATGGCCTGTATCTAAAACTATGACCAAAAATGCGCAAAGTAAAATAGTTTGAATGAGAAGTGACAACATTCATTTTAAACTGTCACATAGAAACAGATATATAATATGTATTTTTTAAAAAGCATGTACAACTACATTGATAGCTCAGTGGTTAGTGAACTGGACTACAAAGGACAAGGGGTAGGGTTCGATCCCAACCGACGGCTTCCGGGTTCACTCAGCCTTAAAATGGGTACCGGATTTTTTTCTGGAAAAGTAAAGCAGCACGGGCGTAATACCGACCACATTACCCCAAAAATCATGTGCTGAAGGTCTGTAAAATATAGGGTCACTAACGCCATATTTCCCTATACGCCACTTGGCGTGACGGGGGCACTTTACTTTTTTTTATATACAATACATTAATAAATTGGCTAAACTAACGACATGGCCAATATGAATTACGTGCTCTTTTAAAATATATATTGGTTTGCTATAATTTGTTACTTTCGTACAGCAAGGCACGTACTGTCTAACAACAAACACAAAATCTCGTGGGCTGGGCTTGTATAGAGAGCACACACTTTAAGATTGTATGTAGATTGTCTTCTGCCCGGAGAAGACCTGAGTATAGTCAGCCTGGGTACCGTGCTTTGGCCGAGATTTACTGCGTCTATCTATGCACATTTGGAGAGAGACCGAAGTTTGGTTTGCGAGTCTGCTGCTTGGAGATCGTGATTTATTGCACAAGAAATCTACTAAAAGTTTACAACTAATATTTGTTTATAATCTTCTTTCCCCGCTGATTTTAATGAGAGTGTCTTTTATCAATCTCATTCTTGAATTGCAAGTTGCTTTACATTATGACTTCGCAGGCTGTTCTGTGACAATAAGAGAATGTATACTCTTTTATCTTCATAATCAGCCCTTTATTTAACTTACATGTAGTCTCATCTAACGTAGTCATTTTATTTTATTTTTTTTTATATGTGTTAAATGACGCCCTCTCCCCACCGATTAATTGTACTTATTCTCAACACCACAACTAAATTCATGAAACTTCCTGGCAGTAATATTTTGTTGGCTGTCCAACTCTTAAATGACTTACGCTGTATTCTTTGCATCTTCTCGGAAACGACAAAGTTGTTGCGGAATAGAACACATATTGGTTCTTTGTCAGCTTTCAACTATTGGCACGCAGAATTTTTTATATAGAAATTATTGTTTCTTTCTAATGTGAGTCTCTTAAAAAGTCTATTGTTGAATTGTGAACATATTACTTCATTTTATTTATTTATTGTTCATTTTGCTTATTTATATCACGTATACGTGTGTTCTTTGTGTTTTATGCTTCATTTACCTCTGACATACTGTAAATGCAACTGTCGGTGCACAAATAGATAGAAAGGGCTATTGCAGATTTAGAAGACTGTTCAGAATGTAAGGAGTGCTGTAGGAGAGAAAATAAGTTTTAGGCAATAAATAACATTGAAGATATGGAAAGCAAAAAGACGGAAATAATAATCGCGTCGTAGAAAAAGATATCTCATAAATGTATGGTTCAGGTAGATGGAGCAGTGTTCTCCTATGTAAAGCTGACACATTCATCATCATCTAGTACCATGCCTGCTGGCGTAGGTGATCATGTCTCTCCACAACTTTCGACCTCGACAGTTATTTATAATTTCTGTTGTTGACCTTCTGCCAAGCTGTCGGGTATCTTTTCTCTTTGCTTCTCTCTATCTCATTGTCCTTCAATTATTCCAGTTGTCACAATATATGAAGTAAAGGCATCAAGATGCACCAAGATGCAAAGAGATGCGAAGCTGCTGTAAAGCTGATGATAATACCAATTTAAAAAAAAAAGAAAAAGAAGTGGTATGGTAAAAGCTTTACGTGGTAATTAACAAAACAAAAGTCGACGTTTCGGCAAGTAGGCCTTCAGCTGGAATAACAAACAACAACACAAATATATATATATATATATATATATATATATATATATATATATATATACATATATATATATATATATATATATATATATATATATAAGGATATATACACAAATTCAACTACATAGCGATAATATACTAGATACACAAGAAAGGAAATATAAAAAAAGGCCACTTCCCTGTGGTCCAGAGCGTGGTCAGCTTCTGAATGAACTAAAATAAGTGGACGGGATGACCATCTAAGTATCTCACTGACCAAGTGGTCAGGTGAGAACACGGAGGGTTCTAAATAAATGGGGAGGTGGGTATGAGATACGTATAAACTGTGCATATCTAACTACGTGTGTGCACAACGAACAGATGTGTAAAAAAAAAGCAGCATGTGTACTTAACCATACATGCGTACAAGCATAAGCGTATACATTACCAAAAAACACACAAAAGAAAACCCGAAGGTGTTTAAATGTGTAGATACATATGCAGACAAATATACCAACATGTATAGGTTCGGTAGCGTATGGGGGTAAGAAATGTATGGTAGGTGTCCTATGAGTTTGAGAGCGATATCTTCATGCCTTGGGGGGACAGCGAACCCAACTGGGCAAAGAGGCGATTCTCAAGGGCGAACCGGCTGCGATTGCTGGAGTGACACGAGACAATGCCAGTAACTTGCATGTCAGGTTTACCACTATGGCCAGGGGAGTTGAAATGAGCAGACACTGGTCTGCCAATCTCTTGCTCAACATGACAAAAATCCTCACAAAATCTGTCTCTCAAGCGTCGTACTGACTCGCCCACATACGTCATCTGGCAATGCTTACATATTATGGCGTAGATGATATTCCGGGACACACAAGTAAACCAATCCTTGATGTCAAATCGCCTATTAGGGAACAAGACCGAATTGATGCAAAGCATGTAGTCACAAGTTTTGCAAACTCGACGTCCACAGCGAACAGTACCAAGATATTTGTGGTTTGAGCAGAGGAGGTGGATCGTGACAAGAATGTCTCTCAGACTCCTGTCGCGTTTCAAGACAACCAAAGGAGTTCACTGATAAGTAGGCGGATAGTAGGATCTGAGTGGAGAATGGAGCGGTACCGGTTAAGGATCCTCACCGCAGCCAAGTTGTGAGTGGTAGGTGAGGGTAAATATGGTCCTATCAGAGGAACGGCGGGTGGATGGGGTGAGTGACACAGGACGGGACATATCGAGAGCTCGTTGGAAGGCAGGTTGAAGAATCGAGTCAGGATAGAGACGACGCCTAAAGAAACTTAACATTAGATGGGCCTGTTGGAGAAAATCTTGATCATCCTGGCAGATACGACGAAGTCGTAATAATTGAGAATATGGAATCGAATCTCTGTAATGAGATGGATGGATGGATGAGACGAGGTATAGAGAAGATAACAGGTGTGGGGGGGGGGTGTTTCATTATAGAAGACGGAAGTGTGGAGGCTGGAGGTACCCAGGGAGACGACCAGATCAAGAAAGGTGACGGACTAGGTAGAGATATGTGATGAAGTTTTGATGGATTTATGAAAGTTACCAATGTAGTCGATGGACCTGGAGATGTCATCTTCCAGCAAGTCAGTCAGTCCAAAACCGTCATCGATGTACTGGAGGTATTTAAGGGGAAGGGGGATACGGTACGAGTTCAGTATTTGATGTTCAAGGTAACCCATGAACAGGCAAGCATAACTAGGACCCATCTTGGTTCCCATACTGACCACTGACTTGGTCATAGAACTGACCATTGAATTCGAAAGTATTAAGGTTAAGAACAAGTTCAGTGAGGCGGAGGAGAGTAGAGTGGACGAGAGTGTGCCTGGCACAATATATTCCAGCTGTTCATATCTCATTACATGGCCAACAAGTGATGATTGTTTCTTCTTAATATTGGAAATTAGCTCTCTTTTTTGCTTTGACCTTTCAGAACGTTTTCATTACTCTTCTTAGCTGTCCATGGTATTCTCAACATTTTTCTGTAAAACCACATTTCTACAGTCTCCAGTGATTTTCTTGTCTGCTGTCCTATTGTCCATGATTCACATCCATATGTTAAGACTGGCTCTACATAACATTTAAGAACTCTTTTGCCTGAGTCATTCTGCATCTCACCTCTGTTACACATCTACCATCTGAGGTTAACATAGTTCCCATATATTTAAATGTATTTACCTATTTTAATATTGTTTCACTTGTCTTTATTGTGCATTGAGCGGATGTCTTTTTTCTTTGTTGCTACAATGACATCTGTCTTTTCGCTGTTGATGCTAAGTCATTTATTTTTGCTTTCCTTCACAATGTCTGACATTTTTTTGTAACTCATTTTCGCTCTTAGCGATTAAAACTGTATCATCAGCATACCTGCGGTTACTTATATTATGACCTCCAATTGTTATGTCAGGCATGTCCTTTAATAATCTCACTATATATATATATTAAATAAATATGGTGATACCACGTAACCCCGCCTAGCACTCTGTTTTACTTGTTGAAACATTCCCAATTGATTTCCAGTTCTTATGGCAGCTGTTTGCTGCCAGTACATGTTCTTTATTATTCTTAGATCTTTGCTGTCCACGTTTATGCCTTATACAATTTAGATTATTTCTTGGTGCTTTACTTTGTTAAATGCTTTGGTATAATCTACGAAAAATAGGTATAGATCTGTTTTCACCTCTATGGCTCTTTCTACTAAAGATCTTATGATGTATATGGCATTGTTCGATCCTTTACCTCTAACAAAACTACACTGTTCATCACTAACTTCTGGACTGATTTTGTTTCGCATGATGATTCTTAGTAATAGTCATAATATGAGTCATGTGACTGATAAGGCTTATTGTGCGATGATCATCGCATTCAATCGCACCAGATTTCTTTGGTAGGACAATAAATATTGTTTTCAGCAGGCCTTCTGGTATATATCCGCTGTTGTAAAAATCATTCAATATTTCTGTTATCTATCTATCTTTCGTTCGCCTAAAGTATTTTATATATCTGCAATGTCGTTTCCTGTATAAATGTTACCGTCTTTTGTAATTCGTGCAGTGACCCATATATTTGTGTCTGTAGTGTTTTGTCTATGAGCCAATTGATTTTCCTCAGTCTTCTATATTCGGTGCAGTCTTGAAGTATGTGTTCAGCAGTCTAAGGCGTCTGTCCACATGTACATGTAGTTGAGGTGCCGATCTTGAATTGTGTATACATGTGACTGTGGAGTCGATTGTGTCCTGTTCTGATGTGTATAATGATAACTTGTTCATATCTATTCATATTATGAAAGGCATCCTGATTTGGAGCTTGTGGTCCTCTGTTTGATTTGATTTTCTGTTTCTTATAATGGTATGTAACCGATGCATCCTGTTGTGTGCCTGTTGAACCGTCCTTTGTTAACTGATCTACTTTCTCATTTCCTGGTATTCCACAGTGAGATGGGATCCACTGCAGGGCAACCCGGTGGTGCTTGCAGAGTTCAATCAATAAGGTCTGCAGATGTGGCAATTTTCTGTGGGGATTGTACTGCCTGGAGTACTGATCTTGAATTTGTCAAAAAACACTACAGGCTGTTGGCGAATATTACTGTTCAACAGTTTTTATATTGCCAACTTTATTGCATGGATTTTTGCATTATAATTGTGACAATATTTCACTGTTGCTATTTTATTCATATCCCTAGTGTTATTTGGATACTCTATGTATGCACCTGCTCCCCCATTCTTTACTGCATTCTGTGCTGATCGATCTGTATACACGAATCCATAGGTCTTGTGGGTATTCATCATCCAAGAAACTGAGAGTTATTGTTTTACGCTGTGGACTATTCGGCTCCTATTTGTCAAGTATTCCTTTCACTTCTGTCCGTATTTGTATTGATAATCCTGATTCCTCTGTCCAGGAAGTCTGTTCTGGTATGGGCAGTAGGGGGTTAACAACTCTTGGCATGTCTGGTATTTTTCTACAAATTCGCTTGGCTTGGTCAATAAAATTGCTTCTCTTAAGCCGTCCCAATGCAAGATTTTGGAATCGGTCCTTCATTGGATGTCTCGGCATGCATAACATTTTTTTTGCCTGTGTCAGCACCTTTGTGTCCCTCCGTTCTCTCAGTGCTGGTATCCTCCACAATTTCTCCATCTCCAATATTGGTGTTGATTTCATTGCTCCTGTGATGACCCTAAGTGCCTGGTTTTGTACTTTATCCAGCTCTTGCAGTTTGGTGTTTGATGCTGAGAACTATGCAGATGATCCATATTCTAAATGTGGGCGTATACTCTGTTGGTAGACTTTACTGAGTATTTCCCACTCGTACCCCACGTGGTTTCTCAAAGCTTTCTTAGAATAGCCAACTTCCTCCTTGCTTTTTGGGTTGCCTTATTTATCTGCTGTTTCCAAGATAGTTTGTTATCAAATGTAACTCCGAGATAAAAAGCTTGTATATCTTCTTTCACAGGCTCATTGTTTATGTAGATGGCTCCTGCTTTTTGTTTTGGGGAGAATGAGTAAAGTGTAGTACTGCATTTGTCTGTGTTTATGTTGATACACCATCTATTTGTCCATGAATTCAGTGCATTCATAGCTCTTTGCAACAAATTGGAGGTCACTGTTGCATACTTCTATGTGCACCACATTACCAAGTCATCTGCATACATTGAAACTTTGATACTATGTGGTAGTTCAGTAACTAGGTCATTGATGTAGACTAGAAAAAGTGTTGTAGATAGTACCCCTCCCTGTGGAACGACCTGGCGTAGTAAGACCTTCGTACTCTTAAGACCATCCAGTTGCACTCTGGCTCTCCTGTTAAGCAGGTATGCTTTGACCCATTTGTACATTCTACTATTTACTCCGTAATTTCTCAGTTTCTTCAAAAAGTCCATTCCTTCCATACCTTATCAAATGCTTTATTTAGGTCTATCCATGCTGCTAGTACCAGTTTATTTTCTTGAAACGCATTCTCAATGTCCTTAAAAAAATAGGTTGTCTGATCTTCGGTAGAGTAACACTGTCTAAAGCCTGCTTGTTGTGGGACAAAGAGGTTTTCACTTTCCAGGTACCACTGCAGTCTGAGATTGATTATACGTTCCATTGTTTTACACAAACAGCTTGTAAGGCTGATTGGTCTATAGCTGGATGTCGTTGAACCATCTTTTCATGGCTTTAGTAATGGTATCATAATTGCTTCTCTCCATGCCTGTGGCACACTACATGTGGTCCAGCAAATAGTGTAGATCTGCAGTAGGTTTGCTTTAGCTGCAGTTCCCAAGTTCTTAATCATTTCATTGGACACTCCATTATTGCCTGGTCACTATATCATTTTTAATTTGGATATTGCCAGCTCTAGCTCTCTTTGTGTAATGGGTATTTCCATGACGCATTTTGTTGTTTTAAAAGGGTTTCTTGTTGTTTCTGTATACTAATTTCAATATTATTGTCTTTAGCAAAGGAGTCTGCAAAGCGATTTGCTGCATACTTACATGTTAGGATGTTTCCATCTTTCTTCAGTGTAATTTTAATGTTCCTTTCTGTACCCTCATCATTCAGCTGTTTTACAAGCTTCCACACTTTTGTTGTGTCTCGTTCAAGATTCAAGGACTCTGTTTTCTCTTTCCAGCTTCTCCGTCTGGCTTGTAGTTTAGCCCGTTGAAATTTGGCTTTAGCATGCTGATAGTTATTGTGGTGTTCCTGGCAATGGTTATTTTCTGCTTGCTTTCGAGATATTTCCATGTCATTGTGCAGTTGCTCTAGCCTACTACTCCAGTATGATTTGTAGTGTTTCCGTGCCCCTCTAGGTATTGTTTTCCTGGCAGATTGTATTATTAGTCTACTGAATTCATAAACTATTTTGTTGATGTCTCTGTCACTATTTAGATCTTTAGTCAGTACACGGGTGTAATGTTGATACATTTTCCAGTCTGCCTTTTTGTAATTCCATCTGGAGAGGGTGCTGCTCTCCCTGACGGCCTCATTTTGCACCACTAAAAAGACTGGTCGATGGTCGCTGCCTCCATGTTGTTTCCCAACAATACATGTGATATTCCAATCCAGGTCTGGTGAATGGAAAGCAAAGTCTGGAGTAGATGTGGTATGCTATGATCTGGAATAGAATGTTCGTGGATCTGTTGTCTGGTTTAGCAGTATGAGCCCATTGTCGTCCTGCCAATTTTCAAGTTCTTCACCTCCTTTGTCCATATGTTCATAGCCCCAGCTCTGTGAATGACTGTTAAAATCTCCACATACAATTATTCTTTCTTTTAATGGAATTGTGTCTAGTGCTAGTGGGCGGTCGCTCGGACAGTAGTAGTTAAGTAGATGAAAGTTTGTATTTTCTGTCATGAGGTGCAATATTTGATATTCTGCCCCATCCATATACACTTCAAGCTGAGATGCACTGATGTTGTTCTTTACAAGTGTCAGTATTCAGCCCTTGTGTCTGTTTTTTTTTTCTGTCAGATTGGTAACACTGGTATGTCCTAATCTTCAAGGCTATGTCGTTGTTTAGATGGGTATCCTGCAAACAACACATGCTTCCCTGTTCTTCATGCACGATATTTTCTAACTTAGTCATTTTACTGTACCCATCTCTTTTGCTGGGAGCCGCGATAGCTCAGTGGTTAGTGAACTGGACTACAAAGGACAAGAGGTAGGGTTCGATCTCAACCGACGGCTTCCGGGTTCACCCAGCCTTAAATGGGTACCGGATTTTTTTCTGGGAATGTTAGCAGCACGGGCGTAATACCGACCACATTACCCCAAAAAGCATGTGCTGCTGTAAAATGTATGGTCACTAACACCATATTCCCTATACGCCACTTGGCGTGACAGGGGCTCTTTACTTTTTTTTATCTCTTTTGCTGTTGATGCCTTGAGCATTCCAGTGCATTATGTTGAGTGGTCTTAGTTTGGATTGACCACTAGCTCTATTCTCTCGCCCCCTGACTCCACAGAGTAGTTGAGAAGGACATCTAGTAATAGTGGTTGGGCCCTTTCGAGGCTGAGGGCCCGGCGCTGCACCTGCTTGAGTGTCCATCACAGGGCGAGTGCCAGATCGATTCGCAGTTATAGACATACTTACCATTGGCGTGAGTGCGTGGCATCCTGATTGCTGTAGTGCGCCTTTTGGCTGGTTGCCTCCGACTTCAGCACTTGAACTTGCTAGAGCAGACTTTGGTCTTGCTTGTAGGAAGGCCTGGCCAGTCTTGGTTTTCTGTCCCTGGTGACTGTTAAGCCCCATCCCCACGACAAGAAGCTGTCCTTGATGGGACAATCAATATTCTTTTCAGCAGGTCTTCTGGTATATATACGCTGTTGTAAAAATCATTCAATATTTTTGTTATTATTTATATTCCAAAATCACCCATGGCTTAAATCTATTCTTTATTTATAATATCTGGTCCAGGAGCTTTTCCTGTTTTCATATTGCGCAAGGCGTCATCCACCTCTTCTTTGATTAACTGTGGTCCTTCCCTATTATCCTTAATATTTACTTCTGTTCGTTCACTATTATAAAGATCTTTTATGTTTGCCGCCCATCGTTCCCGTATGCTTTCTTGTTCAATCAACAGTTCTCCTTCCTTTGATCTTAAAAATCCATTTTATTGTGTTTTTCTTGCTGTTAATTCTTCATTTTGTTTGTATATAGCGTTTGCATCTCCTTTTTGTTGCATTTGAATCTCTTTGCATCTCTGTTTTAGCCATGCTTCTTTAGCTCTTTTGCATTTTATTACAATTTTTTTTAATCTTTTATACTCATCTTTGTTATTTCTTCTTCTTGTATCCATTAGCTGTAAAATGGCATCTGTCATCAATTTGTTTCTTGAATTTGTCCTAACTGGTGGTATGAACTATTTTAATGTTTGCTGCATTGATTGTTCATGCATTTCCCACAGTTCATCAATGCTTTATATCTTCTCTATTGCATTGTACCGGTTCTAAATTGTAATGTTATATTTGTCTTGTAACTTCTTGATTTGAGTAGATCTAAATTTAACTTGATATTAACTGAGGCTTGTTTTGCTGTTTTTAATTTTACTCTGAGCTTTCCCACAACTGGTGCACGATCACCATTGTAATCTGCCTCTGGTCTAGTTTTCACACACACCAGATTGCTTCTAAATCTGTTGTTTATCATAATGTAGTGAAATTGATTTGTCTCCTGGGCTTTTGCATGTCCACAGACATCTTGGACGTTTGCTTAAACCAGGTGTTTCCTGTCATTATGTTGTGTGTGCCCACTCAAGAAATGTATCACCTCTTTAACTTCTCTCGCTTAAGTTAAGCTATAGTAACCTACTACTTCCTCAACTCTTTCCTTTCCATCTTTTGCGTTGAGATCCCCTATATCCTCTATGGTGTTTTCATGTGGTTTGCATTGGCGAATTGCCATACTAAGCTCGTGATAAAATGTATCAACTGTTTCCTCTGGACTGTCTGCTGTTGATGCACAAACTTGCATGAAATTAATATCTATTGGCTTTCCATTCACTAGTAGGACTCTGTGTCAGATATTGCCTTAAAGCCTTTCACTGTTCTTGCTCTTTCTGCATCCAAGATGATACCCACTCTTCTTTGGTGTTCGGTACCTCCAGAATAGGTTATTTTATGTTCACCGGAATATATCTCCCATGATCCAGTTTATCTCATTTCACGCAGTCCCAATAATTGTAAACCTACCATTTTCATTTACTGTTTCATGTTTTCCATTTTTCCCGTTTGCATGACTGTTCTTATCCTTCCCCGTTCCAATTTTCAGTCTGTTTGATCTTTATCTTACTTACAATACCATGATGACGATAGAGTATCCTTTATAGCACATGATGTCACCTACTGAACGGGGGTATTCCATTCACAGATCACATTACACAGTGTTTAACTCGTTCCCTGACCACCAGCTTTCCCGCAACTCCGCAATTACTTGCCTATTCCCTGTTTATTTCTCACCGCTGTTGCTGTTTGGTGTTGCGTCACTTCTAAACTTGTCTCTAAATTAGTTTAGAAAAGAGAGAGACACACAGACAGGATAACAAACGAGTTTGGTAGGAAGTTAAAAGCATTGATAAAAAAAAAAACTAGAGAGACATGAGCAATGTGCACTGGCAGGCGAGGCACATAATAGTGATGGCAATATTTTTTCTAAATTACTAATTAGTAAGATAACTATACACTCTTATAAGATTAGATTTCTAGAAATTGCTATAATGTTTAATTGTTACACATTGCTGTTAGCTAGATTAATAAAATTAGTTCAAGTATTCTCAATATATTACGGTTAGGCTGGATTTATTCATTCCATCTCTATTATAGAAAACAAACAATTGTTGCAGTTTTCTGCTTGGTTAAATATTCTTCTGTCGTCAATAATAAAAATGAATAAATAATATTTTTTTTTTAAATTGAGAGGGGAAAACATTCAGTCAAATGCAGAAAATGGCAAACAAAAGAGAAGAATGAAGAAAGATTGTGCGCAGCTCTATACTACTGAAGGGAGGTCAAAAAGTAATGCACACCAATTTTTTTCTCGGAAACTATTCGGGCAAAATGTGTGAAATTTTCACAGATTGTAGCTGAACATCCCCTTTACACTACCTATTTTTCAACATAATCTCCGTCCAAGCGTATTGCCTTACGCCAACGCGAAACTAGGTCATGAATGCCTCGTTTGTACCAAGTTTTGTCCTGCTCGCGTAGCCATTTTTTAACTGCACGGATCACATCCTCATCATTGTCAAAGTGTTTCCCACGCAGGAATTTTTTGAGTGGTCCAAACAGATGGAAATCTGAGGGAGCCAGATCAGGGCTGTAAGGAGGATGGGGCAGTACAGTCCAACCAAATTTGTTGATTGCTTCCCGTGTTACCAGACTTGTGTGAGGGCGTGCATTGTCATGTTGAAGCAACAAATCTGCAGATGGCTTATTAGGCCGAACTCTGTGGAACCGATTTTTGAGTTTTGTCAGTGTATTGATGTAAGCTGTCGAGTTGATTGTCTCACCTCTTGTCATTACATCAACAAGAATCACACCATCAATGTCCCAGAAGACAGTGATCATCACCTTTCCGGCTGATGGAGATGTTTTGAATTTTTTTCTTTTTGGTGACTTCGGATGATGTATTCCATTGACTGCATTTTTGTTTCAGGCTCATAATAATGTGCCCACGTTTCGTCACCGGTAACAATTTTTGACAAAAACATTTCTCCTTCAACACCGAAACGCTCCAACAATTCAGAACAGAATGTTTTCCTTTGAACTCTGTGATCATTTGTTAGGCACCGAGGAACCCATCGAGCGCAAACCTTTGAATATCCGAGAGTTTTAAAAATTGCGATTGCACTTCCCTTGCTGACTGTAAGCTGCAATGCCAATTGCTGACTAGTGATACGCCTATCCTTACGAATAATGGCATCAGCCCGGTTTAACATGTCTGTGCTGGTAGCCGAGGCAACACGTCCAGAACGCGGTAAATCATCAGCTCCACTCGTACACTTTCTGCAGCTTTAATTCTCTGAACCCAGCGACTAACTGTGCTCCTATCGACTGCAGAACATGTGTACACTGCACACAGTCGTTTATGAATGTTTGCCACAGTTTCTTTTTCCGCAACCAGAAATTCTATTCGCTGTTTGTAACGGACATTGTTGACAAGCTCCATTTTAACGGTTCATAGATTGCGTAATATTTTTCAGAATGCTGTGCAATTTGGTGCACATAATTGGAACATGTCATATTCCAAGTGTGCAAAATTTCATATTCCTATCTTTATTATTAGCCGAGAAAAAAATTGGTGTGCATTACTTTTTGACCTTCCTACGTATATTTCCATTGGAACTAAGAAATCAGGAAGTTAGGTGAGTAGTTTACAACAAAATGTTACTTATAATGTAAGTTGCTAACAAAGTCTTATATGTATGAAAGTACGGTCCCCTCAAAAATTCTGTGTTTTTTTTTTCTATTCCAGGCATCTACCTGACGATTGTGATGTTCCTCACATCAGTGTCTGTCATCATGACAGTGTTTGTACTGAACCTTCATCACAGAGGTCCACATAAACATCCAATTCCGTCTAGGCTACGGAAGTTATTTTTAGGAAGGGGGGATTCCAAGCGGCGATCTCGCTACCACACAGGAGACCTGCATGGGCATCTGCATTACATGGGTCACAATAGGGGAATGGCAAGAAATATGTCTTTGAAGTTGACCTTAGACAATCTGGCACAGGAGCTTCGAGACGAGCTGCAGCTTGAAAACGGTGGTACGGACTTTGAGACCTCATCGGCGTTCTTATCTCAAAACAACATCGTGGAGACAGTTGAAGAGAGAAACAATGCACCAACTAAAGCACAAATTAAAAATAACGCTTATACTAGTGATATAGGCAATTCTACAAACTCATCTACAACGCAAGGAAGCATCACAAACAAAAGATCATATCTTCGTCCTACGTGTCAGCAGTCTTCAACACGAACTTCTACCCAACAGCCCAGGAGATCACAGAAACCTCGAGTTCCATACGAGGACGCCCTGTTGTCTTTGACCAAGTTACTAGAAGGGCATGAAATCGAGGAGAGAGAGTATGGGGAGATACAAGACTGGAGGCGGCTTGCTCAGATCGTCGACAGAATTCTTTTCGTATTTTTCTTTATCGCTACAATATCGTCCACCGTTGCTGTACTTGTAATTGTTCCGGCTTCACAGGAAACGTGACGGCTTATAATACAAACAGAGCAACCATCAACAGTAATGTTCAGTCGATTGTATAGAAGCTTAACTTCTCGCGACTTCACTTGTTCGGATTAACAGATGCTCGATACATCCATCAAAACCTGTCAAAAGCACTTTTTCCTGATGAAACATCAACACTAAATACAACAATATAAAACATCAACACTAAATACAACAATATAAAACATCAACACTAAATACAACAGTAGAAAACATCAACACTAAATACAACAATATAAAACATCAACACTAAATACAACAGTATAAAACAATATAAAACATCAACACTAAATACAACAATATAAAACATCAACTTTAAATACAACAGTATAAAACATCAACACTAAATACAACAGTATAAAACATCAACACTAAATACAACAGTATAAAACATCAACACTAAATACAACAGTATAAAACATCAACACTAAATACAACAATATAAAACATCAACACTAAATACAACAATATAAAACATCAACACTAAATACAACAGTATAAAACATCAACACTAAATACAACAGTATAAAACATCAACACTAAATACAACAGTATAAAACATCAACACTAAATACAACAATATAAAACATCAACACTAAATACAACAGTATAAAACATCAACACTAAATACAACAATATAAAATATCAACACTAATTACAATAGTATAAAACATCAACACTAAATACAACAGTATAAAACATCAACACTAAGTACAACACTATAAAACATCAACACTAAGTACAACACTATAAAACATCAACACTAAATACAGCAATATAAAACATCAACACTAAATACAACAGTATAAAACATCAACACTAAATACAACAATATAAAACATCAACACTAAATACAACAATATAAAACATCAACACTTTCAGTTATATTTTAATTCCATTAAAAATACTTAGTTAATACTATTGTTGGAGTATGGAAAGCTAGTCAATGAGGTTTGATTATGAGCTTAATGAAAGCAAACGACACGTAAATGTGAAGATCTTTTGTGTTAACAAACAGTAACATCTGCTATATACTGCCGTCATCTTGAAAGGCTGCAGTGTATAGATCATAACGTTGTTGACATACCTCACACATATATGATGTGAGATACGGATGGGTTACTTTTACCTTAATGAAATGGCTATTGAAATAAGATGCTAAATCATCATGGTTTACAGAGTGGAAACGACAAAAAGCGACAGTTAATCACTTTGACAAGTGGAATAGCAATGGCCACTATTGTAGGTGGAGCTGGCTTTTATAACTACTTGGACAGCTACCGCTCTCTGTAGCCAGATAATCGCCTTTCAATAAATAAGTTGTTGACCGGCATATCTGTTTGCCTTGTTGAATGAATACACGAGGATTACCAGATAGAGAAGTTGTTCGACAAGAGAGTGTTTGGCAATGGCTGCCGACGATCGACAACAATATTTGCGTCCAAGTGTCTGTAACGAGGGCATAAGTAACATTTGTTCAGATAAAGTTGTGAGGCATCTCATGATCCAAGTAAACTGTAGTCATTTCCTAATTCATGTTTCCAAGCCGTTCATTGTGCATGCTCAAATTGTGGAGCTCCACTATTCGAATATCGATAGTGAGATTATTAGATAACTGCTCCTGGTGCGCTCTGTGGTGTGTGTACTTAATTTAAATATTTTGGTTCTTACCTCGGGTTTCATCTTTAGAAATGTGGAGACGACTTTTTCATAAAATGATAACAAAATACTTCAGTTCAAATGAAAGATATTGAAGTCTCTCAATGGTCGTTAAAATAAAGCACTGACGATTGTTGGCAGGACAGTTTTGAGACTTCTAGAAACAGGAACTAGGTACAACACGAGTTGGATGGGACAAAAGAGAGGACAAATCTATATCAAGCGAACTACCATTGTTTACAGTTTACGATATCAGTTGAGAGGGACTGACCGCCTACCGTTTAGTGAGGTCGACACTTTAAATCAGCAACGAGTTGTAATCAAACCAAACATTAAATACGTGCTACACTTTTGTTTCGGTAAATCTCTTGTTTAGTCAACATTTCCTGTTTTGAATGAACATGTTTAAACATGGCGTGTAATTTTGTGACTGGCTTTATGTTAACGTTTTTGTTTTTTTTTTGCTTTTCATTCACATAAAACTACTTCTCTTTCTCATATTCTTGACAGGGTACATTTACTGCTTATTTGGGTTCCATATATCCCATTCCAGCTTATCATTTTCCTTTTGGTCACATGGTTTGCCTTCCCTCGTTGATTTTTCCTTGCTTGGCTAGAATTGTTAGTTTGTTTCCACTGTCTTCACTTGGTGCTTTGGTTCACTGATCCTGATATTATAATCTGCTTGCTATTAGTCGCTGTTGATTTTCAGCTATATAGTGCTGTGAGCCACGCTTAGACTAAAAGTGCATTCTGACGTTTGTAAAGATGTAACAAAATATGTACATGAACATTATTTGAAACTGCCATTTTAATTTTCTGGCTGAGTATTTCAGAAAGTGCTTACAGTTTCTGGCACACTAAGTCTAACGTTAAAACAAAAATTGAAATACGTTTTATGTTTGTAATGTTTAAATCATAACTGGTATCATAAGAACAAGAATAGGCATACAATCAGTCTTGAACAAAATACATATACATGTATTACAAACAACACATATATTACAAATACAACTTTTGCTCATCAAAAGTAAGTGCTTTGTAGTTGCAGAACAGATAGTATACTGCACGCAAGATGAAAGAAAGGGCACGGACAGAAAAACCAGAATAGAAAAACAGAACAACATCTAAAGGTTGTAAAGGCTGTCAGTAGAGCAAGAGACAGAATTTGATATCTCCCTCGACACCTGAAATTTAAATGAGGAAGTAAAGAAGTATGTTTAAATGAATACTCAGGGGGGTGGGGGGGGGGACGCAAACGTTTCTACGCTGCTGCTCTACGTTCAGAATACCATCTGTATATTTTAAGTACTTACGCCGTTTATATGTTTGAGGTAAGATCAGAAATAGATCAATGCCACCAATTTTAATATAAAAAATAATGAGGCAGATTTCATCACATGACCAGGAATTGCTCGCTTTGAACTGGACTCGTTCAATTTATAATCAAAAGAAATGAAAATGTGAAATTTACATGTTACGAGTTGACAGCACACGCGCCTTTAAAAAAAATATATGATGTCTTGAGAATAGATTCCTAGCCACTGATAGTCTATCATATCTACACGGTCTCTAAAATAATTCACCGTCAGAAAATGTGTGCCACAGATTTTGTTTCCGTGAAACCAGTTCGACCTGATATAGTTTTGGCCATATCATACAGAAGTATATAATTTTGATAAATGTGTGGATATCTCTCCTTCATCGTCCCATAGCTCTAGGGGTCGTTGGGACGGCACTGACAGAATTCGTCAACCTTCTCCATGTCTCTCTATATACAGTAATTCTTTGCGATTCTTCATAGTGGAGATCTGTCCTTTTTTCTAAGTTATCTTCACATTTCTTACTCTGCTTACTTCTCCACCTCGCTCCTTGCAGAATTATCTTTGCTATGCCAAACGATCGATATATGTGGCCAAACAATATTATTTTGCAGTTTTTCATAATAGTCAAAAGAACATCGTATACTCCGGATTGTTTGTTGTACATCTGTAGTTCCAATATAAGGGTTCATGTTTAGCAAGTGAATAGATAGACGTGATATGACAAATGCGTGCATATAAACATTATTTTCCTCAAACGGCAGTGACGCGACAGGTATATTTTATTTACATTACCCTTCTATTCAAGATAGTCTAACGACAACTTGTCTTGGAGTTAAGCCAGTCCATTTTTCCCCGTGGAAAAGACAAAGCCGCTCGTCATCGAATTCTGTTTCGCGTCTGCTCGAATCGTTAAAATTGTATCTCGGGGGAAACGCCATCTTTGACATTTTAAAATTCCCCTGTAAAACAACTTAACAACATAAATAAATACATAATGTTGCAGATTACTTTTTTTTTAGTACTTTATAATATTGTCAGTTCCATCAATTTATATTGTGTCCAAGTTTTATTAAACATTTTCTGATATCTGAGATGCTATGATACTTAATAAATTTACTTTCCTCTGATTCAATTATCTTCCCACATTGAGGTTCAGATTGTTTCCTGTTTAGCGTTGTGGGGTGTGTGCTTCGTGGGGTCTGTGCCTCGTGTTTAGTACCATGTCTTCTACTTCACTGAACTATCGCCTTTTAACTCTGTCTTTCCCCCTCTTCCTGTTGATTTTGAGAATTATTACTCCATGGAGATGCCGTCCAAACCTTTAAATCTTTTTCTTTATGTATTCAACATTGGTGCAATCCAATTATAATGTGATATTTAAATTATATATAAGAAAATAGAGGTTAAAAATATTTCCTACATTAAGGAGGAACTCTTATTTCAATCAATTAAACCAAAAACACAAATCATCAGAATGAGCAATAACATTAATTTCAAATCGATAAATTCAAAGCCATTGAGGATTTCATTATTAATATAGCTCATCCAACCCTAATATTTTCATTCAACAGACCAGCTTCTGTGCTGCATATTTAATTTATTGTGTGGACAAGATTGCCCTCTGCAGATAAGAGAGACTAATGTACCATTTTAAAGAGCAAAATGATAATTTTATATTGTAAAACAATTCAAAAATACTTTTGTTCTAATATTCTTCCATCCCTCTTTTTAAGGTGTACTCTATGTATTAAAAATATATAGTTATGCTTCATAACTAATGTACAGTAGAGAATGGCAATATTTCTTCAGGCCACATAGAGAGAGAGAGAGAGAGTGTGTGTGTGTGTGGGGGGGGGGGGGGGTGAAGAGAGCTTCACTTATGATTCTACAGAACTTTAGTAATTTATAAAATATACTATTTTTAAATAGACGCAACTAATTATGCGTCATATGGAAAGGTTTTTTTTAAGGAAAATGTAAAGAAATCAAGTTGTAGCCTAGATGAAGCTAGTTGCAGAACATAGTTTAAGTGTGAATATATATCACTGATTGTTAATTAACTTTTGAGACAAAAGCGTATTTATAGTAAAGTAACTGTTCAATGTTGTGCAGGGCATGTCTAAATTGAGGTTGTTGTGCAAGAGTAATGGCGTGTTGTAAAATGTGGAGTACATGTTGTTGCATGAGGGGTGTTGGTATTGAATGAGGGACGCGTGTTGTCGAATGAGTGGTGCATTTTATCGAATGAGTGGTGCATTTTGTCGAATGAGTGGTGCCTTTTGTCGAATGAGTGGTGCCTTTTGTCGAATGAGTGGTGCATTTTGTCGAATGAGTGGTGCATTTTGTCGAATGAGTGGTGCCTTTTGTCGAATGAGTGGTGCATTTTGTCGAATGAGTGGTGCCTTTTGTCGAATGAGTGGTGCATTTTGTCGAATGAGTGGTGCCTTTTGTCGAATGAGTGGTGCATTTTGTCGAATGAGTGGTGCCTTTTGTCGAATGAGTGGTGCCTTTTGTCGAATGAGTGGTGCTTTTTGTCGAATGAGTGGTGCATTTTGTCGAATGAGTGGAGCCTTTTGTCGAATGAGTGGTGCATTTTGTCGAATGAGTGGTGCATTTTGTCGAATGAGTGGTGCATTTTGTCGAATGAGTGGTGCCTTTTGTCGAATGAGTGGTGCATTTTGTCGAATGAGTGGTGCCTTTTGTCGAATGAGTGGTGCATTTTGTCGAATGAGTGGTGCATTTTGTCGAATGAGTGGTGCCTTTTGTCGAATGAGTGGTGCATTTTGTCGAATGAGTGGTGCCTTTTGTCGAATGAGTGGTGCCTTTTGTCGAATGAGTGGTGCCTTTTGTCGAATGAGTGGTGCATTTTGTCGAATGAGTGGTGCCTTTTGTCGAATGAGTGGTGCCTTTTGTCGAATGAGTGGTGCATTTTGTCGAATGAGTGGTGCATTTTGTCGAATGAGTGGTGCATTTTGTCGAATGAGTGGTGCATTTTGTCGAATGAGTGGTGCCTTTTGTCGAATGAGTGGTGCATTTTGTCGAATGAGTGGTGCATTTTGTCGAATGAGTGGTGCATTTTGTCGAATGAGTGGTGCCTTTTGTCGAATGAGTGGTGCCTTTTGTCGAATGAGTGGTGCCTTTTGTCGAATGAGTGGTGCATTTTGTCGAATGAGTGGTGCCTTTTGTCGAATGAGTGGTGCCTTTTGTCGAATGAGTGGTGCCTTTTGTCGAATGAGTGGTGCCTTTTGTCGAATGAGTGGTGCATTTTGTCGAATGAGTGGTGCATTTTGTCGAATGAGTGGTGCCTTTTGTCGAATGAGTGGTGCATTTTGTCGAATGAGTGGTGCATTTTGTCGAATGAGTGGTGCCTTTTGTCGAATGAGTGGTGCATTTTGTCGAATGAGTGGTGCCTTTTGTCGAATGAGTGGTGCATTTTGTCGAATGAGTGGTGCCTTTTGTCGAATGAGTGGTGCATTTTGTCGAATGAAGGTTGAATTTTGTTGAAATAAGAGTGCATATTGTAGAATGAGAGGGACGTGTTGTCGAATAGGGGTGCATGCTGTTGAATTAAAGGTGAGGTAAAGGCATCAAGATGCACCAAGATGCGTAGAGATGCGAAGCTGCTGTAAAGCTGAAGAACCCTTCCTTTCCGTCTTCTCACCTGACTCCCTGGCTAGAGAGATTTATAATCGGTCCTGTCGTATCAATTCAGTCCATTTGGAGACTGACCCAGCTCAGGAACACAGGGAAGTGACCATTTTTTATTTTTCCTCTCTTTAGTATCTAGCATATTATCGCCATGTAGTTAGATTTGTTAATATATCGTTATATATAATTTTTGTGTTTGTTGTTCGTCCAGATGAAGGCCTACTTGGCTGAAACGTCGACTTTTGTTTCGTCCATTACCACGTAAAGCTGTCACCATACCACTCTTTTTCTTCCTTTTTTTAGTATCGCGTGAATTAAAGGTGCATGCTTTCGAATAAGGAGTGCATGTTGCCAAGTGAGGGTGAATGTTGTTGAATTAGTGGTACATGTTGCCGAGTGAGGAGTGAATGTTGTTGAATTAGTGGTACATGTTGCCGAGTGAGGGATGAATGTTGTAGAATTAGGGGTGCATGTTGCGAATGAGGGGGTGAATGTTGTAGAATTAGGGGTGCATGTTGCGAATGAGGGGTGAATGTTGTTGAATTAGTGGTACATGTTGCAGAGTGAGGGGTGAATTTTGTTGAATTAGTGGTACATGTTACCGAATGAGGGGTGAATGTTGTTGAATTAGGGGTGCATGTTGCGAGTGAGGGGTGAATGTTGTTGAATTAGTGGTACATGTTGCAGAGTGAGGGGTGAATGTTGCTGAATTAGGGGTGCTTGTTGCAGAGTGAGGGGTGAATGTTGTTGAATTATGGGTGCATGTTGTCGAATGAGAAGTGAATGTTGTTGAATTAGTGGTACATGTTTCAGAGTGAGGGGTGAATGTTGTTGAATTATGGGTGCATGTTGTCGAATGAGAAGTGAATGTTGTTGAATTAGGGGTACACGTTGTCGAATGTTAAGGAAATAGAAATGATCCAGAAAAATGGTACTGTCCCGATTATCTCAAAAAGATGTGCCGAACAGGAGGAAGAATTTACACCGCGACTCCAAATTGCAGCAACACTAACGGATGCCTTAACCTTTGTTCGTGCTTATCACGATTGTGTGTTCAGAAAATTAAGAGATGTTAGCAAATTTAAATATCAGACAAAGTCATGAACTAAGAACAAATTTGAAAATAATAAAGAGATATAAGAAATATTGAATTTATGTGTGTGTGTGTATATATATATATATAAGGAGCCGCGATAGCTCAGTGGTTAGTGAACAAACTACAAAGAACAAGAGGCCGGGTTCGATGCTGACCGACGGCTCCGGGTTCACCCAGCCTTAAATTGGTACAGGATTTTTTTCTGGGAAAGTAAAGCGGCACGGGCGTAATACCGACCACATTACCCTAAAAAATCATGTGCCGCAGGTCTGTAAAAATTATGGTCACTAACACCATATTCCCTAAACGCCACTTGGCGTGACGGGGGCTCTTTACTTTACTTATATATATATATATATATATATATATATATACGAGACGATCCGAGCGGACAAACCTGGTTCTTCAGCGAGGATTTAAACGATCATGTGATTTACATTTCACTGCTACAAAACCGCTCAGAGATTAATTGAAGTTCTGCCAAGAATATCAGTGCGGTATGTGACGTACACAATGTGATTTTTTTCGGAGGAGATGGGTCTTTCTAAGAAACGTCAGCTCTTCAATAAATTTAATGATGTGGCAAGGGACAATAAAAATGAAGACAAGTGCATTAAATGATGTTACACTCTAATGGTAATTGACTCATAAAAAAAAAAAACTAATCTATAACTGTCATTACAAAATAAAAGTGAAAGAAAAACTGTATGTTTACTATTTTATCTGAAAAACACATAAATTTGTGAATCAAATAAAAAAGAAACCAAAAAAAACATCTATATTTAATTGTTTTATTAAACGATGATTCGTATAATTCTGAATAAATAAGCAAAAATAATTAAACGGAGGAAATATTATAAATCTCAGTATGAAAAACATAACAGAACTGTTTATTACGTCATCATGTCATCATTATCTGTGGAGGAGGTGCCGGGTATAAAGACCGTATGCCAAATGCAGCGGCACGTGAAATGTGCATGTTAGAATTTTGATTACATTTCCAAGGGAAGAAAAAAAAAGAACTCGTTTGGCTCTACCCCAACTCCTGAATTGCAGCTCAAAGTAATTGGAAAAATAATGAGCTTTTTGTAACTTTCATGTGGCTCTTGGCTGTAATATAACTACATGAATTTAGCTTGCCGTTGGCAGTTTGATGCAATCTTTTCTCCATACCATTTTGACACTGGTATGAGCAGAGACGGGCTATGTTAATACTATAATAATATTTTGGTGCTAGCGATTTTGAGCATGTTCAATAGTTTCTGTGTTCACATCTCATGATTCCACGTGTGTTTGATCTAGTTTCAATGGATTTGTGCATGTCCTCTAGTCGTTCGTTGTCGGTTTTTACTCTTAGTTAATAAAAAAAACATGATCTCATTTTGATAATGGGCATAGAACCCCTCTGTGCTAGACCACGGGTGTTGACGTTTCTCCACATTTTTAGTCTTATATTATTGCAACTCTCATTGCATAGTATGTTGCGTTTTGTTCAATTTGAATTTTATGAGCTCCCTCTTGTTCACATTGATCTGTTTTTTGTTCATCAATTTTTGTAGTATTTAGAGATAAATTGCAACGTTACCATTGTGCTTAAAAAAGACCATTTCCATTATGACCAAGGTTTCCATTAATATTATTACACTGTTCATGCAATTAGCTGTTATCAGGTTTTTGTAATGATGTATGAATTGATGAAAGCATTTCTAATGAGTACTTTTTATTATCTTTATCTGTTACTCTGTTGCGTTATTTGATATTGCCACAGTTCTTACAGCTGCTGAATAATAATCAAATCCAGTATTTGATGGCTATGAAAGTGTATGACAAGAAAGTGGTAATTTTGTTGCCTTTTATCTGCAACTGCTTTAAAAGAACATTTTTGTTGCATTCATCACTATCCTTGAAATGATTTCTCAGCGTATAAACAATTGTGTACCAATGGTTTTCTGTTAGTTGAATTAATTGTTGTGTGGGTGATCCAGTTATAAATTTAAATATTCGACTTTTTTGAGAACAAGAAGAAATTGGAAATGAAGGTAAACAATATCTATCTATCTATTGTCCTATCGAGCCGAAGACGGCACATAGGGCAGTACTACAATCTCAAAAGCAGAAACTTTGCGTGCCAAAATGGCACATATTGCAGAGATCACTGTTTCTAAAATCTATGGCTCTGTTTCCATAACAATGTTTTTTTACAATGACAGCTTGTCAAGCCATCGAATCAATCTCCTTAGTCGCCTCTTACGACATGCCTGGAAGGTCACAGTGTCACTATTCTTTACTTCCCACATAATGAGGCCCCGGTAACACACGGGAGAAACAATATACGCTCTGATAAATATTAAATTCCTTCTCTGTGTCTATTCATCACTGCAAGCTAGCAGTATCATATAGTCACATTTTATTAAAATATCGAAAAGGAAAACAACAATGTTTCTGACTTATTCACTAACTATTATCACAGCAGTTGTTTTTTTATACTCAAAATGATGTTGTAGTTATAATCATAGAAATGTTGCATCTTCTTTGGATAGCGATGTTATGAATCTACAACATTCTTCTCATTCTTGAGATTAATATTTCATTGGGGTGGTTCCAATTTGTAGCACTTTGAATTAAATAATGTGTGAATATTCTAGTTAAGTGAATATCATGTGAGTTATATCGTCTCTGATCAATACATGTTAGCAGAAATTTACCTATATAATGTTTCAGAGCTGAAAAAAAAATTAGCTAGACAACTAAAATATCATCATCAAACAGCTGTGTCAGTAATATTTCACTGAATCCTAATTTTCCATCGAACCTAATTTAAGAAATATTGATCAACAATAACGGAATGCTAAGGACGTTTATATATACTAGAAGTTTTTTAATGTTTGAAATAAAAGGATTATTCAGGATTAAAAGGTATAGATTACAATATTGAAATAAAAGGATATATTCAGGATTAAAAGGTATATATTACAATATTTAAATAAAAGGATTATTCAGGATTAAAAGGTATAGATTGCATTATTGAAATAATAGGATATATTGAGGATTAAAAGGTATAGATTGCAAAAAAATATACAGACATGCAAGGATAAGAAATTAATATTGGACTGCCATGTGCGACAAAAGTGGACATTTTCATTGTGATCATTAATCAATCATGGATGAGAATTAGCGACAATTTTTGTCACACATTAATACAAATTAAGAAATAAATAAAATATATATGTACGGGCAAAGAGATACTAATGTGTATTTTGAAGTATAAAATGATGATGACAATCAATGAAAATGCGTAATAAATTTAGCTGTAAAGTAAAACATAGTGGCCAGTCAGAGAAATTTATCATCTTTAGTGGAAAAAGAAAGTCATCGTCAATTGATGTCAGCTCTTTTAACAACAACCCGCATATGGTTATGGTTATGGTAGGCCCCGGTATCACTGCAAACGAATTAAAATCCATAATTGCTCAACCGCCCGTCCAGTGGAATCATCCGAATTAGTATATCATCTCCCAAACAAAGAAAGGTAGCTGTAGTCCCCATCATAGCAGTCTCAGCACACGCAAAAAGTCAAAAGGCGAAACCGCACAGAAAGTGAACACATCCATCTGTTCTCCGTCATACGATATCATCAATCATCGTAAATAATCGAAACACGATCAAAACGGATGAAACGCACATCTCACAGTGTGCACAGAGTACTTAACTCAGTAGCTCCTGCAACACGCTGGACTTGGAATATGAGGAAACTGCAACAAGGAACACTTTTCAGATATAGCCTTTAATGGTTCCTGCCACCTATCCACCATATTGACCGGAACTTCACGTCCTCCTGAAAATGATGATCGTCATATTTTTTTTTAAATGTATAGCGCTTGATGATGTTAAGACATCGTTTTTTATTCCAGGATTTCAGATTCTCATGAAAGATGAGTCATATATTTTCATAAAGCAGGAAGTGCTTCAAAATGTTTCATTAATAAATCAATATAAGACACACATAAACTTATTTTAAGTGTGAGATTCACATATAAAAAAAAAAACAAAGCGTATGTTAATACTTTCATGCGCAAACGCATCCTGAGTAATACACACGAATATGCTCACATAATCAAACAGACAGCATACACACGAATATGCTCACATAATCAAACATACAGCATACACACAAATATGCTCACATAATCAAACAGACAGCATACACACGAATATGCTCACACAATCATACAGGCAGCATACACACGAATATACTCACATAATCAAACGGACAGCATACACACGAATATGCTCACACAATCAAACAGACAGCATACACACGAATATGTTCACATAATCAAACAGACAGCATACACACGAATATGCTCACACAATCAAACAGACAGCATACACACGAATATGCTCACATAATCAAACAGACAGCATACACACGAATATGCTCACATAATCAAACAGACAGCATACACAAGAATATGCTCACATAATCAAACAGACAACATACACACGAATATGCTCACATAATCAAACAGACAGCATACACACGAATTTGCTCATACAATCATACAGACAGCATACACACGAATATGCTCACACAATCATACAGGCAGCATACACACGAATATGCTCACATAATCAAACGGACAGCATACACACGAATATGCTCACACAATCAAACAGACAGCATACACACGAATATGTTCACATAATCAAACAGACAGCATACACACGAATATGCTCACACAATCAAACAGACAGCATACACACGAATATGCTCACATAATCAAACAGACAGCATACACACGAATATGCTCACATAATCAAACAGACAGCATACACAAGAATATGCTCACATAATCAAACAGACAACATACACACGAATATGCTCACATAATCAAAGAGACAGCATACACACGAATATGCTCATACAATCATACAGACAGCATACACACGAATATGCTCACACAATCAAACATACAGCATACACACGAATATGCTCACACAATCAAACAGACAGCATACACACGAATATGCTCACACAATCAAACATACAGCATGCACACGAATATGTACACATAATCAAACAGACAGCATACACACGAATATGCTCACATAATCAAACACACGAATATGTTCACACAATCAAACAGACAGCATACACTCGAATATGTTCACATAATCAAACAGACAGCATACACACGAATATGTTCACATAATCAAACAGACAGCATACACACGAATATGCTCACACAATCAAACAGACAGCATACACACGAATATGCTCACATAATCAGCTCATATAATCAAACTGACAGCATACACACGAATATGCTCACACAATCAAACAGACAGCATACATAAGAATATGCTCACATAATAAAACAGACAGCATACTCACGAATATTCTCACATAATCAGCTCACATAATCAAACAGACAGCATACACACGAATATGCTCACATAATCAAACAGACAGCATACACACGAATATGCTCACATAATCAAACAGACAGCATACACCCACAGCGGACGGTGCTGAAGCTTAACCTCTTCAGTTGAAAAAGACAGGAAAAAATGGGAAACTTCTAATTTGTTGTCTTTTTTGTTCTTCTGTTTGTCTCTGCTGCTGTTATATTTCCTAGTGTTTCTAATATTCCGTCAATCCATCTTTTCTGTGGTTGACCCTTGCAGCTGGTGTTTTCGCAATGTTTATTGAGGGCTCGTCGTGTTGTGTTTTGATAATTCAGCATTTTCACGTGGCCAAACCATTTTATCTGTCGTTTCTGTATATATTCTATGGCGGGAGCTATTCCTAGCTTTTTTTCTCAGTTCTTCATTTCTGATCTTGTTTCTAGCATCTAGCGTCCAGGACTGGCATTGGCAGCACAACGTTGGGATGAAGATTGCTTTGTAGAGTGCCCGTTTTGTCTCAAGAGTTATTTCCTTGTTGGACAATAGTGGTGATAGCTGTCCAATGATTTGACAAGCTTTGTTGCATCTTGAGTTTATCTATGTTGCTTGTGAATTGTCGTCTGTCACTAGACTTCCTAGGTATTTAAATTCATCTACTTGTTTAAAGAAAGGAAACGATAGGACAAAATGGCAAAGAAAGCAATGAGATCACGAAATAAAAGCTGAAATGCTATAAATACAGAAGAAATTGATAGCCAATTTTGGCAGTTCCAGAAGTACATAAAATAGTTTCTTGATTCTATCTCTCAGCAAATATTCCTGAAAATGATTGGACCGAAAATGTAAAAACGGAATTAAGAAAATTAAATTGTATAACAATAATATAAATATATCTTGTGAAGAGTATATGAGATTTGCAGGAGCGGACACATTTAAAAACATGGATACAAAACACTGTAATTGCTTGAAAAAAAAATATTTGTGATTATCATCTCAGCTGAAATAAATAAACAATACTCAGACATGGTACGTGATACCACCAACTTTGGGCTCGCCACTGTTTTCTTTGAAATTATTTACTCTTTAACACCGTTAAGTAGAGGAAAGAAGAAAAGAAAGAACCCGTCACGCAACATGATGGTGTGTAGGGAATATGTGCTATTTTTTTTAAACATACACCTTCGGCATATTAATTCTTGGCAATGCCATATCCGTTGCTCAAACTCTAACTCGGGTTCTTGTCATTAGTAGTGGCTGTATAAATTAAATGGATTTTTATTTTTAAAAAGCAGTTTACAGTTTTGAATAATATGATCGGCATTACGCCAGTGCTGTCTATTTTCATCACACACAAAAAATCCAAGTAAACCTGTAAGCAATCAACGAGAATCGAACCTAAAATCTTGTCATCAGTATAACGGTTCTTCAAAAATATTTAATTATCGCTGCTCCTAGGATGCGATGAGGCATATCCAATAATTCACAAAACAACCTTATGTGTGTTGTGTCATATTGCTTAAAACAGTAAAACGGATGTTCATAATAATAAACTACAGCTTCTGTTTCGTTGACCACAAAATGCAGTCAATGGTTACCACGTTTAGTATCGTCTTGATGAACATCTATCTAGCAGGTCCTTCAACATTTACGAACCATTGCTACCATTCATAGATCTCTCCAAGTCTGGCACAAACTACTCACCTGTCTTTGTTACATACAATCGCGGTATCTTGCATAGCATATCTTTCATTTCATTGTATTTTTTAAATATTTTCTGTCAACACTTAGCTGTTGTCTTCTTGCATGTGCCAATTTAAAACTAAGAAAAAGTGGGGGGAAAAAAATCAATTTTCAGACGTCTAGATCGTTTATTTACATGTGATGCAGAATTTATATAAAATATCATCATCATCATCTACATCATCATCATCATCATCATCATCATCATCATCATCATCATCATCATCATCTACATCATCATCATGTGCCATGCCGGTTGGCGTAGGCGATCATGTCCCTCCACAATTTTCTATCTACAATGTATCGTATCACTTCTGTTATTGACTGTTTTCCATGCCATGACACCAAGCTATCCAGTATTTTCTCTCTTTGTCGTCCGCGATCTCTCTTTCCTTTTATTTTGCCAGTTGTAACCAAGTGTTCCAACTTTCCTCTTCTCATGAAGTGCCCGAAAAATGTTGATTGTTTCTTTCTGATCTTTTTTCGGGAGCTCCCTTTTTGTGTTGGCCTCTTTGAGAATTTCCTCATTGGTCTTTTTAGCTATCCAGAGAACTTTCAACAATCTTCTGAGAAATCCCATCTCTGTGGCCTCTAAACGTCTTTTCATTTGTTTGTCTACTGTCTATGATTCGCTTCCATAGGTCAGAATTGGTTCTATATAGCACCGATGAACTAATTTCTCATTTACATTGACATAGATTTGTTGCATAAGATATTTTTCATTTTCTGAAATGGCATTTTGGCCTTAGCTATTCTGCTTTTTATTTCTGTGGTGCATCTTCCATCTGATGTTATTATTGTGCCCAGGAATTTGACGCATTGCACTTGTTTCAGATTTGTCATGTTTATGTTGATGCTGCATGATGGTGGTGATTGTTTCTTCGATATAACCATTACTTCTGTGTTCTTACTATTCAGACTGAGACCTTTTTTGTTGCTTTATTTTACTATTACGTCTATCATTTCTTGTAGCTCATTCTCTGTCTCTGCTATTAAGACTGTGTCATCTGCATATCGCAAATTATTTATGTTGTGACCGTTGACTTCAATTTCTTTTTTGTCTACTATTGATCTCATAATATGTTCGTTGTAAAGTGAAAACAAATCCGTTGACAGAACACAGCCTTGTCTAATTCCTTGTTTTATATATTGGAATTGCCCTGTTTGGTTGCTAATTCGTATGGCTGCTGTTTGTTGCCAGTACATGTTTTTTTTAATGATTCGCAGATCCTTGCCATCAATGTTTAATTTCTCCAGCATATTAGTTATTTTCACATGCTTTACTTTGTCAAATGCTTTCGTGTAGTGTATAAAGCACATATATAGATCATTCTTTACCTCTATGGCTTTTTCTATCAATGATCTTATAACATATCAAATAAAAGTGAAATAAAATATCCACGAATGAAACCGAAAACAGTGCTTACGGAGATAAGCAAAGGTGGAATTAAATGAAATGATGGCAGAGAAAGTAGTCTAGCTATCTTACGATCTAAGGTGCGTGTAAAGAAATGGATATAATGATTGTAATTAAGGCACAGAGATAGCAATAACGTTTAAAGGAACCGGAAGGAAATCAAGATTTTGCAGTCAAGACAAAACTACATAAAGAAAGACTGAACTTTCAGGCTAGAGGAGCATGGATTTTCCACGAAAAAAGATCTTTTGATGTAAAAGAGAGTTATGCCGTCAGATTACATGAAAAGAGCGGGACGTTTTATTGACACATATCACGGCCGTGTCTGTCTGTTATATCTTGTTCGGATTCGAAGTTTTTCTCCAACTTCTATCTTTATGCACTTTTCCCTATCGAATCTAAGACTCTTTCTAAATCCCATGCCTTTCCATGTTATCTGTCACTCTATATAATGCCAGGCCCTGTCTGTGCCCTCTACCTAAGTCTTTACCTCCCATTCTCGTTTACCTCCTCAGGTTCATTTAATAGTGTCATCTATCCCACTCTCTGTCCCTCCTATTTTTTACTTAGAGTTTTTTGCTCTTCGTTACGTTATTTTGCGTTTTATTTTTTGGACTCTCTTTCCTACCCTAACTACAGTGGTTCTCAATATTTCCCGCAGTTGTCGCACTTTGATAAGAATTTTCAGAGGTACACGACGTATAATAATGCGATACTGAAACACAACACAACCCCGACAAATTATTCGAAAAGATTCAATATTTTAATATTTTAAAAAAAAAACTAAAGTAACCAACAATTACAATGCAGTAAACAATAAATTTGATATAAACACTTCAAGTCTGTCACATATGTGTCTTCAGATTATGAATACAGATTGCCCATATTCACACATATTCTTCGTATTCATTTGCCTTGCAGATAAATAACGAATGTTGTTGTCAATACAACTTACTTATACTTAAAAATATCTGCAACACATAGATAAAGGCTGCTCATTTATTCCGGGAATCAAAAGTTGTCAACTGCGATATTTGTTAATGTATTTTTTTAAAACTATGAATCGATGATGAAAGCTTTTACCTGTTTTAAATTCTATTTTATTTCTTTATTTTATTTATATCGACTTGTTTTGAATGGACTTTACATTTGTAAAAATTATTAAATAATATTGTGCTTGAAATTTAAATTAAAAATTAGAATATTTGAACATCATGATAGTAGGTGACGTTTGATTTAGACGCTTTCCTGTTTAAGTCAGTGAGTAGTTAATTTTATTAACATTAAGAACATAAAAGTTAAACACACACAAAAGCCAGAAACAAACGATTAAATTCCTTCAGTTATTAATGTATTTTTGTTTATTTGTGTGTTTACATGTGTGCGTGTTTGTTGGTGTGTTTACATGTGTGTGTGGGTTAATAATAATAATTCACCGGCTTCTTGTCACCGAGTCATCGAGTGCCGTCTCGGCATGGAAGATCGCTTGCTTTGATGGTGCAGGTTGTCATAGACTGACTTGCACATCTTTTGATGTTACTTGTCCATGTTAGTCTTGGTCTGCCTCTGCCTCTATTACCTTGTATGTTCAATTTAAAAAAAAAAATTATAATTTATCACAAATTTACTTCGTTTGTGAAGCATGGCGGAGATACACGTGTCAAAGTCCACTCACAATTTGAGAACCGCTCATCTACCATGTGCACGCTTCTTTCCATAATCACATTCTCAGAGTTCATAACCCTAATTTCCGCTTCCGTGACCAGGAAATCCCACCCCTCCTCCCCCCTCCCGATTTTTTACATATGCATTCCTGGCTGGTGGTAATAACATCACACTGTTGGACGACTGGAAACATCCCCAACCTCCCTTTATGGGTAATACAGTGGGGTTTTTATCTCTTCAGGGGTAAGACCAGAGGGATAGTTACGGGTCAAAGAAGGATAAAATCCCAAGATTGTATTCCAAAGAGCTCTGATCATCTTAAAAGATCTGATCTTGGTGTAAGAGCATGCAAATGGAGGGTGGCTTCAATAACTGATGAAGAAGTTGAACTTTAACGGCGTCCGTTATCTTGTATATAAGGTTAGTTGTCTGTGTTTATTTATTCGAGCGTTTATCATGGTTACTATATGTTTATGTACGAAGGTATTAATTTACGCTTATCATATATGTGTTTATGCATATGTGTCACGCTTAATATTAGTTTTTTAGTATGTGTGTGTGTGTATCATATTGTTTGTACTAATTGAGCTATTTGCGGGTCATTATCATTGCACTCCGAACATGTCCATAGGTGCTTAGATCCCCCTCCTCTGCAAGTCCTGCAGTGTCCAACGACTGACGACTCCAATTCGTGTTTGTGCTAATGTGTGAATGTGTCATTCTGTAAAAATGTCTACATTGATATGCAAGTATGTGAGATTAATTGTGCATTTTTGCATTTCTCTGTAGTCAAATAAGCTTATTAATATATATGCTTGGGCTTCTTTTTAGTACGAGGTTTACTGCACATATATATGTAGGTAATATGTAGATATATTATATATGTGTGTGTTTTATTATGTATCATCGACTAACCATATGTTGTGAGTGTGTGTGTATTCTGTTGCGTATCATTGATTAATCATATTGTTTGTGTGTGTATTTTCTGCTACATATGATTGACTAATCATATGTTGCGTGTGTGTGTGTTATGTCGTGTATTGTCGGCTAATCGTATTGTGTGTGTGTGTGTGTGTGTGTATGCTATTAAGTGTAACTATCCAATCCCAACTGCGAGCTACTGGAACCATCATTGTGTACAACGTTCGTCCTATGTTGAAGCCGACCCAGCGCCTGTGAGTTTTCCCACTGTTCTGTAGTTTTAACTCCAGTAGCAATGATAAGTCACATATGGTGTGTTACTTCTCGTTAATCAAAGAGAAGAAGGTCAACTTAAACGCAACTTAACTTGCGATTTGTGAGTCAAGTCTCAGGTTCAACCGAACCAAACCGCAACGTCTGGAAGTGATGAGGCCAGCTAATTCCTCGCATTTATTATCTAAAAATCATGAATGTAAAATTTACATGTGGAAGAACATATTTTAATGAGTGATCTTTTATCATTTTAACGTATATCCCATTTTGCTAGAAACTGTGTCGTATATGAACCAAAGATTAAAAAAGAAAAAAAACATTAATCCAACATACATATATGGTGTTAATGTCATGATAATATAGTGACAGTTATTTCATATATAGGGGCGGTGTTGTATGTTGTGTACATAGACTGGAGGTTGTTGTAAAAAAAAAAAAAACCCAATAAACTACTTAAGCTCTCTACAAAATGTTGGTCTAAGGTAATTTATTTCAGTATGTGTATGTGGGTGAAAGAGCATGTTTATATGGTGATAATCAACTCAAAGTGATGCACCCTGTCTCTCCGCTCAGTATGGTACTTACTTGACTTACCGGTCATTAGAGTGATACCGGCTTGATAAGGATCGAGCCAATTTGAATGTGGTAAGAAACAGAAATCATCCCTTACATTCGGAACTAGGTACAACAAAGGGCAGGCACTTCATGAGCAGGATTCCGGGACGACCGAGTCGAAAGGGCCAATAAGAAGATTATATGATCTGAATGTCATTAGGGCTAGTATGGATTGAGCTGAAGTAACAGCGGGAAAAGGAAGCTAACCAGAGTAATAATTGATCTCCGCAAGAAGTGTCGAAACTGGGCCTACGGAGCTACCGTGGGAAAAATAAAGTAATCAATCGAAAAAAGTGGTTTCACCCCAGGACACCATCATCTACATGGATGGTTCTGTATCCCGCGGACAGCGCAGTGATTAGGGTTTTGTGGCACATCAACATGGCAGAGAAGTGGATAAGAAGTTAGGCTACTGTAACATTACGGTATCCTGCATGGGAAGGAAGATAGAAGCAGCAACGGCGGTGATAGTATTGTCGGTTACACAGAACGTGGGTCACGCAGTTTTGGTGACATACACGCAACATATGCTACGGAAGGTTGACAGACTCTGAGGCAGGAGTGGATGCATATTTTGGATTCTAACGTGAGAGAACTAGGCTGAGTGTACTATTCCGGACATACTGGTGTGCACGGAAATGAAATAGCCGATAATCTTGCAAACACCTATGACACTGACTGTGTCTGTTACTGAGCAAAGAGAACATTATCAAATTTGTTATTAATTCCTTAAAGGAAAAGGTGGACGGGTAAAACAAGGATGTATATATAATTGAGAGACTGATACGTCTAGGGTGGACAAGAGATGTGGTCGATCCGAAGTGCTTAATGCAACAAGCTGGTGTGTTTGCAATCAACTGCTTACAATGATCGTCAGTTTGCGTAGGCTTCAAGAAATGCTGGGACAGGCTGTGGAGCGGATATGGGGATGCCCTGATGAAATGAAATTGACCCCATAAATAGAATAAACTAAAGTAGAATAGAATCTACAGCTTTTATTTTTACCATTCTCTCTCACTAGTTACTGCTGTCGAATGCTAACAAACACGTGGAGTGTATTTCTGTTCCAATGTCTCATCATATCGCTCTCATCTTTCAATAAATGTCCAAAAAGACCTTGTATTACAGAACCATTAAGCTGAGCAAAGGGACATAAATGTACATTGTATTACAGAACCATTAAGCAGAGCAAAGGGACATAAATGTACATTGTATTATCCACCAACCTTTCAACCCAGATCAACATTTGCTACACATCTAGACCGGCGCTGATCACGAGAAGGACTTGCGATCTTGATGAGAACTAAAATGGTACTGTACAAACTGTTGCTATTGTTGAAATATCCCCACTGCCTCAATTTCTTGATGATCGCAACATTCCTTCTATAAATCTGTTAAAAGGGCCCAATAAACAGTATAAATTCTTCGTAATTGTAAATGAAAGACTTTGCCTTGGTAATGCTTTTGAAAGCTAATGTCTTCATAGGATTTTATACATAAGCTGGAAAGAAAACATTTCAAATGAAGAAATAAGAGACGAATCAAAACAAGAGTGCGTGTGGAACCTTATAAAAAGTTGGAAATGCATTTGTCACGTGTTGAGAATGAATGAAGAAAGACTTCACCGGCATGCATTTATGTGGAAACCATCCGGTAAAATAACAAAAAATAAAAAAAAAGCAGAATAAGTGAATAGCTACTCAGAATAATTACTAGGGACGGCTCAACCATGGGGCTAAAAAACAACCAAAAACTGCAAGAACTAGCAACAAATTGTACATAGTGTAGAGCTATGACTTCCGCCCTATGTGCCGCCTTTGGCCCGAGAGGAAAATGAATGAATGCAAACAAGACTGATTGTAATGTGCTTGGAAGAAGCTTACTGAAGTATAGCTGTTAGATTAATTTGGTAACATCAGAGATATACTCATTGCAACGAAATGTGTACAGAAAGCAAATACTATCTTGACTGAAGATGAAACTTGTTCATTCAACAATCGTACTTAGCTATAATAGTGTTTGACAATCTAAGCAATGTTTTTTAAAGAAAATATAGACTGGTGGACAAATATATTAAGTAGATTACATAAAACGGTGTGCCGGACAGACAGATACAGCGACAGATGGACAATTAAATATACAATTGGACAGACAGATATACAAACAGGCAAACATACAGACATACAGACATACAGACAGACAGATAGACGGACAGATAGATAGACAGACATATAGACAGATGGACAAGCAGGCAGGCAGACAGGCAGGCAGACAATCAGAGAGACGGACAGACACATAAACAGACAGATAGACAGACAGACAGGCAGACAATCAGAGAGACGGACAGACACATAAACAGACAGATAGACAGACAGACAGACAGACAGACAGACAGACAGATAGATAGATAGATAGATAGATAGATAGATAGATAGATAGATAGATAGATAGATAGATAGATAGATAGATAGATAGATAGATAGATAGATAGATAGATAGATAGATAGATAGATAGATAGATAGATAGATAGATAGATAGATAGATAGATAGATAGATAGATAGATAGATAGATAGATAGATAGATAGATAGATAGATAGATAGGTAGGTAGGTAGGTAGGTAGGCAGGTGGGATGGTAGGGGTAGGTAGATAGGTGGGTAGGTAGGTAGGTAGGTAGGTAGGTAGGTAGGTAGGTAGGTAGGTAGGTAGGTAGGTAGGTAGGTAAGTGGGTGTTTGGGTAGAGCTATGTGCTTTAAATTATTTTGTTAAAAGAGAGCACTTACAATTTATTTCATTTACGCAACACGAGAAAATCACTGAATAAAGTGTCGGCCAATCAAAGTAAAATATCTACAACAGCACGTAAATTCATTCGGAAGGTTATACAGTAAAAGGAGGTGGGTGTAGCTAATAGACTACGTGCTCAGAGAGATCCAGAAAGCAACACTGAAAGCACAATGCGGTGGACTTCAGAGAAACGATTAAAGTGAGATCGAGAAGGATGAACTGAAGGTAGGTATGCAAAGTGTGTTTGAAAAACTGCAAGGCTGACTATGAGTAATGGGTTAAGGCAAAGAAATGCAAATGAATGCATAAAAATGCGAAACTGCAGTAAGCTAAATGTGAGGGAGAATTGAACAAAAAATAGAAAAAATTGGTATAGTAGAAGCTTTGCTTGATGAAATTTGTGCGACAAATCGTCCAAATAAACGTTCAAATCTGTGTCGTCTATGAGAAATGCAATCATTATTTTTTGGCCATGTAATGAGAAGAGAGCAACTGGAATATATTGTAACAACTGGGGAAATTGAGGGAAGAAGAGATAGAGCAAAGCAAAGAGAAAAAATACCAAACAGCTTAAGAGAATGTCTTGGCAGAAGATCAACAACAGAAATCATAAATAACTGTCGAGATCGAAAATTGTGCAGAGACATGATCACCTACGCCAGCAGGCCCAGTACTTGATGATGATGATGAGAAATGCTTGGGGAAACTTCAAAATGTGGTCATATATGGAACAAAATGCAAAGGTTTCGTTGTTGGTGTACAGAACACTACAGTGCGTGTGTAAACACAGTGTCGGGTTAATCCTCCAATACAAGAAGAAGTAAACAGATTGTTCATTCCTCTTCTTCTTTTTTCTTTCCTTCCTCATCAGCCTTTCAGCATCGAAGGGAGATATAATTTGCGGTCTTTTGCTCTTCTGCTCGCCTCTGCTGCTGTTATGTTTCCTAGTGCTTCTAATATTCCATCGACCCATCTTTTTCGTGGTCGACCCTTGGGTCTGGTGTTCTCAAAACGTTTGTTGAAAGTTCGTTGTGTTGTGTTTTGTTCTTTCTGCCTTGTCACGTGGCCAAACCATTTTATCTGTTGTTTCCTTATATATTCTATGGCGGGAGCTATTCCTAGCGTTTTTCTAAGTTCTTCATTTCTGATCTTATCTCTGAGACTGTTTCCTGTCATTCGTCTAACATATTTCATCTCTGTAGAGGTTATTTTCCTTATTGTTCTTGCATCTAGGGTCTAGGTCTGGCATTGGTAGCACAATCTTGGGATGAAGATTGTATTGTATAGTGCTCGTTTTGCCTCTAGAGTTATTTCCTTGTTGGGCAATAGTGGTGATAACTGTCGGATGATTTGACAAGTTTTGTTGCATCTTGATTCTATCTCTGCTGTTTGAGAATTATCATTTGTCATTAGACTTCCTAGGTATTTGAATTCCTCTACTTGTTTTAGTTGTCTGCCTTCTATAGTCATGTTGATGTTCTGTTTATTTTTGACGACATTCATGACTTCTGTTTTGTTGATGTTGATTTTCATGTTGTATTTTGTGCCTGAATTGTTCATTACAGATGTCATATACGACACAGTACTATAGCAAACAACAATTTAAACGGACCGTTTTGAAGCCCCGAAAACATTGTGTTTTCCCTATTAAATACTAATTGTTTAATTATCATCATCATCATCGAGTGCCTTCTCCGCAACGAAGGTTGGCTACCATAGATCGCCATTCTACTCTGTTTCTTGCGTTGATTGTGCAGGCTGTCATTGATTGACTTGTCCATCTTTTGATGTTACTCGTCCATGTTAGTCTTGATCTGCCTCTGCCTCTTTTACCTTGTATTTTCCCTTGCAATATTACTTGTAGTAGGCTGTTGTGTCTTTTAACATGGCCCACAAATTTCATAATTGTTTAATAACAGCTTTAAACTAATAAAAACTGTGAAATAAATTAAGTCAGATATGAATGTGGAAATAGACAATACATTTGACATAGAACCATAATCCATTTATAACGAAGCAGTGATAGTAGTTTATCTATTGCACGATATAATCAGTATTACTTTGTACTGTGATGCCGAGTGAAGAATTGACCGAGTGATAGTAATCTGTTACGCCATGAAGCCAATGCAATGAGTACAGAAACGGGAGACAGTCGATATGGAGACTGGGTAAGATCCACTCTGATTTATTTATGCGCTGCGAGCACTCGGCTGATATCATTACTCTCTCAGCCTCGTCCTGTGAGTATTTCTCGTAAACTCTCATGAACGTTTTATCACAGCGTCACGTGCTGATTGGTGGATATATATACTATAGCCAATTAAAATAATTTGATGACGTAAGAGATGTGTACTAGTTGTGTACAGGCTTCACTACTGAAAGATTAGTGTATTTCGTTTTGTTTTCTTTTGATGTCGACACGTAACAGTGGACCCAGTAGTTAAAAATTAGTACTTAATTCGTAGACTTTATATGGAAATAAGCAGCAACGAACACTGTCCACTTCCCTTTTAAACGCTTCTTATTAGAACGGAAATGTAAGGTCAACACACGTCATTTAGCTAAAACATGCTTTGTGACTATATAGTTAGCATTTGAATGAACAGCGTGATATACGTCATATTCCCCCACCCCAACTTTTCCTCTCATCCTGCAGTACGATATTCACTTTACACCTCTATTCCAGCCTTTTACTTGCTTGTATAAATACCGACTTTCTGACAACCCGTGTTCGATTCCCGCTGGAAGCAGTGTGAATTGTACTCGTGGTTGGAAAAAAAACACCCCTGCGGTCGACCCAGCCGCTGGCAAAAATTGATACCAAGGTAGTAATCTGAAAAGGTGAGGAATGCCGTATCGTGAATTTCGATGCTTGAAGCGACACTGTCCAGAAGTCTCCGAACACTTCTGGATAGGCGGCCGAACACATTTGGGTGAAAGCTCGCGTGCTAAGATGCCGATTCAAGTCTCGTACTTTACCTTACTTTACTTTAGATCTCAATAACTGGACTGCATCAGTTGATTCTCTTGTGTTAGATAATCAAGGATACACTTCGTTATCCGATTTATCCGTTAGACAATCTCAACAAGCTCGGGTTTACTAAATGATCGATAGTAACTTGCAAGTGATATTGTTTAAAATATCTGCAGTGCGGAAACTCCGTTTGGAGAACTATCAACACTACATGAAACAATGATAAAAAAAAGACTTCATTTAAATTACAAGCAAGAAGTCATCTCGATTTCGAAGTCACATTTTAGGGTCATCAAAGTCTTGACAAACATGTCTCCCTCGTTGACATCTGTGTCATACAAGTTTCCAAAAGATATGCAGTCATGGATGGAGTAAAACAAGCGTCTCTAACAAATCAAGAAGAGCTGTAACGAAAAGAAAATAGACAATTTTGTAATTCAATTTTTCCAGTAACAAGTTGCCTGTTTTGTATCTGATACAATTTGTCTTTATTGAGCGTGTCAAACACTGTGTTGCTCATTATTTGTTTCTCTGCTGCCAGACATATATCACAGATTAGATTTTATTTTTCAAGGCCTGACTATATTCTCTATGTGTTTACTCTTGGCCACAGCCACCTATAGTACTAAAAGGCCCAGGAACTGAAAAGAATCATCCTAATTTGGTGACGATTTCAGCTTTGCAGCATCTATTACGGGTATTATGTAAGCAGTCTATATCTCGCTTAGCTGAAGATACTACAAACTTAGGGTGATTCTGGGATTTCCCTCTCAGTCTGCAGGCCTTAGTAAAACTATAGACTGCTGTGGTCTTATATTTCGTACTATATCTAAGCAAAGATTATTTTCTTTTATATCTAATTCAAGTGTTACATATTTTCACTTCTTTTGAATCTCAGGATGAAATGCAACAGATTTGAAAACATTGATGGACTCATTAGTTGCTTTTACAGCCTGAGAGTTAAGATTAGAAATTTTAAAAACTGCAGGAAAAATTAGGAATAATTACCGCCATAGCATATAAAGAAAAAAAACATAGAATGCTTTGGTAAACATGATAAGACGAAAAGACCAAAACACAACATAACGAGCCTTTAATGGCGAAAACACCATACTCAATGGCAAACCACGAAAAAAGATCGATTGATAGAAGATTAGAAATATTAGGAAACATAACAGTAGCAGAGGCCAAAAGAAGTGCAAAGGAAAAAAAATTATATCTCCCCTTGACGCTGAAAGGTAAACGAGGAAGGAAAGAAACAGGAGAAGAAGACGGCCTTTGTTTGAAGTAATAGAAACACAAACTATGCAAAAGAAATAGTGAAAGACAAAAAGACAAATTATAACGACCAAATTGAGATGTCTTACATGAATTCTGCATGTAACATGTGACAAAATAAGAAGCCAAGGTAAATGAAGAACAGCACATACTTAACACTACTCTCGAGTTATATTTAAGAACAATAAATGAAGTGATTTAGGTACAATACGGGACTACTAAAAAAACACATCTTTCTTTTTCATCATTTTAGATCTTATCGTGGTGAGTTGCACTAGATGGATGTAGATGTTATGTTAGGAACATGATCACTGCACTTTAGACACACCCATAGGTGCACCCATCTTCTGGAAATACTGAGAACTTCTGATGAGAACCCGTACCCACAAACATAAACTCCGTTGCACGGGCTGGGATCCATAAATTGTTCACTCGAATGCGATACTGATTAGAGTTCTGACCTCTTATTCTTGGAATAGAATCTAACTTTAGAGTAACGTCATCTATTGAGTTATACCGCTGTTTGGTGTCAGTTCAGACTGGCCATGGGAGAGACCATCAAGGCTGGATCTTGTTAAAAGAGCTACAGTGTATTTTTACACTTCGCCCTGTGCTTTCACTTTCTTTGAATATTTCCTCGTGACAGCTTCATAGACTTGTTGCCCTTGGCCTTTCATTAAGTTCACATTTTTTTCATAGAATTGTTTCTTCTATTAGAAAAACAAATAGCTTTACTATACTAACAAATCTGCTTCACTTAGTTTGTATCCGTTTTTTATTTTTAGGTGGACTGACCGTCAAGACATATGCTTCTCAAGCAAGGATTCTTGTTTAAGGTGTTTTGTCTCCTGCCTTTGCTTTACCAGAGTGTAAACTAAGTAAAGAGCCCGCCATGTCAAGTCGCGTATGGGGAATATGGTGTTAGCGACCATACTTTTTTATAGACCTTCTGCACATGATTTTGGGGTAATGTGGTCGGTATTACGCCCGTGTCGCTTTACTTTCCCAGAAAGAATCAGGTACCCATTTAAGGCTGGATGAGCCCGGAAACCGTTGATCAGGATCGAACTCAACCCATTTTAGTCCAGTTCACTAACCACTGAGCTATCGCGGCTCCTCTACCAGAGTGTGCTCCCTGGATATTATCTCGTTGTGGACTTTAGTCTTGTGATAGTCCCTGGTGAAGTTCTCGAAGTTTTCCGCGTTGATAGAACATTTCATGTTTCCAAAGTCGGTTTCTTAACATGTAACAGCCTTAGGAAACTGCTGCAGGAAAGGCAGCGGTGGCAATCCCATTGATAGTCTTTATGTGTGTGAGGCACGAAGAGTATTGATTTATTGATCGGTCCTCAAATTTTAGTGAATTGGAGGGTTGCATTGCTAGTAAACCATTTGAGCGGTTGTTTGTGACGCAAACTTGTAAATGTAAATCTTAGATACATCATGCTGATCAAAGAATACCATTGGAATGTTTGTGAATTTTCTAGAGCAATATTTATGAGTCACGTAACTTCCGACAACTGTGTCCAAAATTGTCCAAAATCAGAAGCTGAATTCAGTGAGGTGCCCTGATATATATTTTTTAAATATCTGAAAAATATGACTTTTATCATTAGAAATAATCAAAGAAGGGAAGTATGTAATATTTATCACAATATGGCTACGGTAATAAAAATATAGACATTCTTCGGTTAAATTTGTTGTTCCATTTACTCTTTTATTTGCCAAATGAGATTCATATATCAGTTGTCACGTATTCCTATTAATGAAATATATATCGGGAACCCTTTTTATGAAGGCCAAGGCAGGTAATGGTTCAAATTAAATCCTACTCGCGCATAAAAGCTCATTTCATTGATATTCCTAAAATAAAACGTGTGAAAAAAACAAAGCAGTATTTAATTTCACATGAAATGTTTTTCGAATGAATATTTATGCCTTTTCCATCATAATTTTAACTTTGCAGTAAACGTGGTTACTAAAGGTAAAGGTAAAGTACGAGACTTGAACCGGTGTCTTAGCACGCGAGTTTACACCCATATATGCTCGGCCGCCTATCCAGAAATGTTCGGAGATTTCTGTATAGTGTCGCCTCAAGCATCGAAACTCAGATCTGAGGCGACATTCCTCACCTTCCCAGAGTATTACCCTGGTTCCCAATCCTGCCAACGGCTGGAGGTATTTTTTTTTTCCAACCACATGTACAATTTACACTGCTCCCAGCGGGAATCGAACACGGGTTGTCCGAACGTCGGTAGTCTAGTCGGGTGGTTTTCCTAACTAGGCTACCGAGGCCCCAATCTTTAAGTGTAACAACAAAGATTGATAGGTCTGACTGTAAAACTAATTAAAACGTCCAAGACCACGTGTATCATAGAATCGCATCAATCTACATGCCCTACAGAACTCATGACATATTTTCAGCAGAATAAACATTTAATAAACATCTTTTAACTGAGGGCATGGCCTGCAGTGTCCATTAAATTGTTTACAACGGAATCACACAGTGTTCTTTCTAGATGGGCAAACCAGTGTATTTTATTGTTTATGTATGTAGCTCAGGATTGAGTCAATGCCTATTTTTTTCGCTTATAATTTCATTTCTGATTCTGTCTTTTCTGGTTACTCGAAGCGATTCAGCAGTTGTAATTAAATATTTGAAATGTATTTTCACCCAGACGCAACAAAACTTCGATGCTGAATCATTCAGAATCAAAGTACAACCACGTCACTCACCATATGGCATAGAGTATAAGGTGCTCGTGTCCATATGTCTTTTAGAGCTTTATAACGTTATTGGAAAATATGGTTGTATAAATATTTTACCCTCAAGAAAATGGGGTACATACTTAGGGGTGGATGAATCTAAACCGTCTACCGTTTTTCAACTAGGTTATGTGTTCTCAGAAGACCAGTTCACTTCCACTAACCTACCACGTTTCCATGAGTCATTCAACTACATAATAAAATACACAAGCTTTTCACTTTGTATGTCAATATCGGAAAGGAACATGTTTCTCCCTGAATATAATAGAGTTACAAACATTGTGAAAATGGCATTAAAGCTTGGTCTTGTCTCAATAAAATAGAAGCAATTACTATGGCGAAAGCCTATTGAACTAATGATAAAATGGTACATAGCTGCCAGTACTTGGGAAATAAATATATCAAGTGCCAAATGTCGTGGGTGTCAAAGTCATAAAACACAGTCTTTCAGGTTGAAATTGTTGAAACGATACAAAAGGGGCAAGAGTGAGTTATCCTCATACAAGATGCTAATTATCAAAACCTAACAATTTTTCTCAGTATGCATTGTTAAGATAGGGTCGACGGGCATACATACCATGAGATTAAACAGTTTCTAGCTAGGAATTTTGAATAAGGCAGTGTCGCTATATAGACTTGTGAATGTGTGCTATGAGGTGAGAAGTCAGGATGGGGCTGTTTGGATATCGTCAGAGGCAGAATCAATGAAGAGCAATGAAGCTACTTCGTTTATTACGTAAGTGAAGATTGCATCGGAGAGTGGTTGCCCGAGTCAAACATTTATTTAACACGCAACAGGAGAACGCGGGTTCGAATAATCAGGTCTAACGTCATTTTTTCTCTGTCGAGGTGAAATAAAGAGTTCATGCCCGAACACCTCGTGGCGACTGCGTTGAGCATGCGGTATTTATTCTTCAACACTATAATTCTCCCTCCCCCCCCCCCCTATAGCAGGGAATGTATAGATAGAAGTGAAGGGTCGTTAGTTGTGGCAACGACCAGCACATGTTGGGAACGAGTTGTATAGCAGGGGAAATAGTATGACCGAGAATTGCACACTAAGAGATGAAGAATTGGGAAGAAATGATTAGGCACGGAAGTATACTGAAGAAGAAATGACGAAATGGGAATCCATGACGGAATCTGTATGACGTAGCGATAGAAACGGTTGTTAGGAGATTAAGAAGAAAATTCAGTTAGACATTGGCAGCCGAAGAGAGAGAATGTACAGACATAGTCAAGTTGAAGATTAGCGGTCATAGAGTTAGACATTGGACGTCGAAGAGGGAGGATATACAGATTTCGGTTATAGAGTTAGACATTATAGAGTTAGGAAGTACAGAAGTAGACTCAGAGATACAGACATCTCGTGTACAATGCTGTCATTTCTAATTGCAACCCACACTCATGCTATTAGCATTATCTATTCTCCCTATCTCATTCTCTCGTCCCTACAACTAATCTAATTACTATTTTGTGGCCGTTATCCTACTTTGGTACGATCCAGTCGAACACACCACCCTGATCTATCTATCCTTATCTATCGGCCTGTTTACACCGTATTCTTCTGGTTCATCTGCTAATCTCTAACTGTTCATTCTGTCACTCTTGAGCCTCCAATACTACTTCGCTTGGATTCCCATTGTGACTATCTCTATGTCTGCTATCTCTGAGTCTACTTCTGTACTACCTTCGGCTGCTAATCTATGGTTCTGTCTGTCTTCTCTCTTCTGCCGTCAGGCTCTACTTCGTCTGTTGTGTTTCATCTCTACTTCTTTTCTCTTCGGCCGATGATCTCCAAGTGATAACTTCGTCCGTTGTGTTTCATCTTCACGTCGTCTCTCTTCGGTTGTCAATCTCTAACTCTAATTTCAGCCGCTAATCTTCAGCTTGTATATATCTGTACATCCTCTCTCTTCGACGTCCAATGTCTAACTCTATGACCGCTAAACTTCATTTATGACCGATGTCTGTACATCCTCTTTCTTCGGCTGCCAATGTCTAACTGAATTTTCTTCTTAATCTCCTAACAACCGTTTCTATCGCTACGTCATACAGATTCCGTCATGGATTCCCATTTCGTCATTTCTTCTTCAGTATACTTCCGTGCCTAATCATTTCTTCCCAATTCTTCATCTCTTAGTGTGCAATTCTCGGTCATACTATTTCCCCTGCTATACAACTCGTTCCCAACTGCTGGTCGTTGCCACAACTAACGACCCTTCACTTCTATCTATACATTCCCTGCTATACCCTTACCTCTGGAGAAATTTAGAAATTGGACAAGTTTCGTAAGATGTTTTTTCTCTCTATTTCAGACAGTCATCAAGCTGTTTTAAAATACATTCGATGGAAGAAATCATCGCCAGATGGTACAAAAGGTGGTTACTATAGCGCCAGATTCTCAGTCAATGCTGTGGAAGATTTTTAAAGATGAATTACTGCAGTGCGAGTGACTGTCATGTGTAGAAATTTCGAACCTTCAGATACAAGTTTGAAATTATTATTTACGTGTTGTTCGTGATAATAAAATCCTGGATATCCTCGACTCAAAACCTCACGCGTTTGCGAATGCAATTGATGAGTCCGTAGTTATCGGCTGACTGCGGACATTTGTAATTAAACGCAAAATGATTGGTTGAATCTTGAGGTGCATGTGTAACCATTGCGCTAATGAGTCATTAGTATATATAGGATTTGTTACTTGCTAAGTAAGGCTGAACATCAACGAATTATTAGAGATTTGGTAATGTCAAATCTTCATTATAATAAATTAATCTGTTTCATCATTAGACAAACGTAGGCAATCGCCTAGTGGTGCCATTTTTATTCATAAAGAATGAAAAGATAAAACGATGAATCTTCTTTACTTGTAAATTTTAGCAAAATGCTGCTTGATTTAATGTCAAATAAATACCAAATGGCTATTATTTTTAAAAAATATATTTAGTATTTTGACAATTTACGTTTTCTCAAAAGTTTAAATGCCAAGTTCCTACCAAGTTTACTGTTCGTGATACTTAAACTATTTTTACAGAGTCACCAATTGTACGGACGTCTCGTCAACAGCCAGGTCATTAAAGATTCGGTTGTCAAAGAAATTGTTCCTGGCAATACAAATGTCGTTAATGGATTTTGATGACTACATAGTTTAAACACGTTAGATTTGGGGGCAACGGCGTCATATACCCAAATATTTTAAAATTTATTTTTAACTTTTCGCCCAATAATTTCTCCTGATTATGGTCGCGAATTTAATAAATATCCACATGCGTGGGTGTGCGTGTGTGCGTCTATCATCATCATCATCATCATCATCATCATCATCATCATCATCATCATCATCATCGAGTGCCATCTCCACAACGAAGGTTGGCTACAATAGAGCGCCAATCTGCTCTGTCTCTTGCTTTGATGATGCAGGTTGTCATAGGCTGACTTGTCCAGTGCTTCTATAAGCTAATAAAACACGTATAGGAGGGGCGCCTATACATTTTTTTGGCCATAGTCGGCAGACTCTCTTGATGCCGGTCCTGTAATTTATCAATGAATAATTGACAGAAATCAAGTACCGGAAGCAACATTTATTGTAGAATCGACAGTTGAAGTTACGCTGTGGCAACACAGAGACAGGTACAAAAAGAAGACGCAAATGAAATAAATAAATGAAGGAGTTCTTGTGAAAATTTCACCGATGTTGTTTTTCGTAAATGGAGTTAGACTTTACCGTGGAGTGTATCTCTTTCTTGTAATGATCATTCTTTCAGTTTCTTTCAGTAATGTAAATGGTTTATGAGGGCTGGGGTTGATTTATGTTTGGTACAAATAATAATACATAAATATTATTATATGGGGAACTTCCGAGGCGATAATAGGGAATAATAGAACAAAGAAGTATGTGTTAGCACTCGGAAAAATTGACAGACAAACAACAATAGAAAAAAACGAAGAACAATATATGGTCCGAAGTGGGATCGAACCCGTACTCAGTGGCACCGCGCCTTGCCACGAGAAGCCGAACGCTTGGTACACTGCCACGCAGCCAACTAAAAAATTGGCTATTGCAGTAGTGTCTTCCACGAAAGGCGATCTCAATGACTATAGCATAGGGTAACGATCACAGACCGGAAATAAATTGTATATTTGTACTTTCCTATTAATGCAAGTATCTCCCAGTAGGGCTGAATACTTGTGTTGTAGACAAACATTTATTGGACGAAACAGCACGAATAGTAGTTCCCAGTTTATATACTGGGTACAAATAATAATACATAAATATTATTATATGGGGAACTTCCGAGGCGATAATAGGGAATAATAGAACAAAGAAGTATGTGTTAGCACTCGGAAAAATTGACAGACAAACAACAATAGAAAAAAACGAAGAACAATATATGGTCCGAAGTGGGATCGAACCCGTACTCAGTGGCACCGCGCCTTGCCACGAGAAGCCGAACGCTTGGTACACTGCCACGCAGCCAACTAAAAAATTGGCTATTGCAGTAGTGTCTTCCACGAAAGGCGATCTCAATGACTATAGCATAGGGTAACGATCACAGACCGGAAATAAATTGTATATTTGTACTTTCCTATTAATGCAAGTATCTCCCAGTAGGGCTGAATACTTGTGTTGTAGACAAACATTTATTGGACGAAACAGCACGAATAGTAGTTCCCAGTTTATATACTGGGTACAAATAATAATACATAAATATTATTATATGGGGAACTTCCGAGGCGATAATAGGGAATAATAGAACAAAGAAGTATGTGTTAGCACTCGGAAAAATTGACAGACAAACAACAATAGAAAAAAACGAAGAACAATATATGGTCCGAAGTGGGATCGAACCCGTACTCAGTGGCACCGCGCCTTGCCACGAGAAGCCGAACGCTTGGTACACTGCCACGCAGCCAACTAAAAAATTGGCTATTGCAGTAGTGTCTTCCACGAAAGGCGATCTCAATGACTATAGCATAGGGTAACGATCACAGACCGGAAATAAATTGTATATTTGTACTTTCCTATTAATGCAAGTATCTCCCAGTAGGGCTGAATACTTGTGTTGTAGACAAACATTTATTGGACGAAACAGCACGAATAGTAGTTCCCAGTTTATATACTGGGTACAAATAATAATACATAAATATTATTATATGGGGAACTTCCGAGGCGATAATAGGGAATAATAGAACAAAGAAGTATGTGTTAGCACTCGGAAAAATTGACAGACAAACAACAATAGAAAAAAACGAAGAACAATATATGGTCCGAAGTGGGATCGAACCCGTACTCAGTGGCACCGCGCCTTGCCACGAGAAGCCGAACGCTTGGTACACTGCCACGCAGCCAACTAAAAAATTGGCTATTGCAGTAGTGTCTTCCACGAAAGGCGATCTCAATGACTATAGCATAGGGTAACGATCACAGACCGGAAATAAATTGTATATTTGTACTTTCCTATTAATGCAAGTATCTCCCAGTAGGGCTGAATACTTGTGTTGTAGACAAACATTTATTGGACGAAACAGCACGAATAGTAGTTCCCAGTTTATATACTGGGTACAAATAATAATACATAAATATTATTATATGGGGAACTTCCGAGGCGATAATAGGGAATAATAGAACAAAGAAGTATGTGTTAGCACTCGGAAAAATTGACAGACAAACAACAATAGAAAAAAACGAAGAACAATATATGGTCCGAAGTGGGATCGAACCCGTACTCAGTGGCACCGCGCCTTGCCACGAGAAGCCGAACGCTTGGTACACTGCCACGCAGCCAACTAAAAAATTGGCTATTGCAGTAGTGTCTTCCACGAAAGGCGATCTCAATGACTATAGCATAGGGTAACGATCACAGACCGGAAATAAATTGTATATTTGTACTTTCCTATTAATGCAAGTATCTCCCAGTAGGGCTGAATACTTGTGTTGTAGACAAACATTTATTGGACGAAACAGCACGAATAGTAGTTCCCAGTTTATATACTGGGTACAAATAATAATACATAAATATTATTATATGGGGAACTTCCGAGGCGATAATAGGGAATAATAGAACAAAGAAGTATGTGTTAGCACTCGGAAAAATTGACAGACAAACAACAATAGAAAAAAACGAAGAACAATATATGGTCCGAAGTGGGATCGAACCCGTACTCAGTGGCACCGCGCCTTGCCACGAGAAGCCGAACGCTTGGTACACTGCCACGCAGCCAACTAAAAAATTGGCTATTGCAGTAGTGTCTTCCACGAAAGGCGATCTCAATGACTATAGCATAGGGTAACGATCACAGACCGGAAATAAATTGTATATTTGTACTTTCCTATTAATGCAAGTATCTCCCAGTAGGGCTGAATACTTGTGTTGTAGACAAACATTTATTGGACGAAACAGCACGAATAGTAGTTCCCAGTTTATATACTGGGTACAAATAATAATACATAAATATTATTATATGGGGAACTTCCGAGGCGATAATAGGGAATAATAGAACAAAGAAGTATGTGTTAGCACTCGGAAAAATTGACAGACAAACAACAATAGAAAAAAACGAAGAACAATATATGGTCCGAAGTGGGATCGAACCCGTACTCAGTGGCACCGCGCCTTGCCACGAGAAGCCGAACGCTTGGTACACTGCCACGCAGCCAACTAAAAAATTGGCTATTGCAGTAGTGTCTTCCACGAAAGGCGATCTCAATGACTATAGCATAGGGTAACGATCACAGACCGGAAATAAATTGTATATTTGTACTTTCCTATTAATGCAAGTATCTCCCAGTAGGGCTGAATACTTGTGTTGTAGACAAACATTTATTGGACGAAACAGCACGAATAGTAGTTCCCAGTTTATATACTGGGTACAAATAATAATACATAAATATTATTATATGGGGAACTTCCGAGGCGATAATAGGGAATAATAGAACAAAGAAGTATGTGTTAGCACTCGGAAAAATTGACAGACAAACAACAATAGAAAAAAACGAAGAACAATATATATACAAGTTTCGTCCAATAAATGTTTGTCTACAACACAAGTATTCAGCCCTACTGGGAGATACTTGCATTAATAGGAAAGTACAAATATACAATTTATTTCCGGTCTGTGATCGTTACCCTATGCTATAGTCATTGAGATCGCCTTTCGTGGAAGACACTACTGCAATAGCCAATTTTTTAGTTGGCTGCGTGGCAGTGTACCAAGCGTTCGGCTTCTCGTGGCAAGGCGCGGTGCCACTGAGTACGGGTTCGATCCCACTTCGGACCATATATTGTTCTTCGTTTTTTTCTATTGTTGTTTGTCTGTCAATTTTTCCGAGTGCTAACACATACTTCTTTGTTCTATTATTCCCTATTATCGCCTCGGAAGTTCCCCATATAATAATATTTATGTATTATTATTTGTACCCAGTATATAAACTGGGAACTACTATTCGTGCTGTTTCGTCCAATAAATGTTTGTCTACAACACAAGTATTCAGCCCTACTGGGAGATACTTGCATTAATAGGAAAGTACAAATATACAATTTATTTCCGGTCTGTGATCGTTACCCTATGCTATAGTCATTGAGATCGCCTTTCGTGGAAGACACTACTGCAATAGCCAATTTTTTAGTTGGCTGCGTGGCAGTGTACCAAGCGTTCGGCTTCTCGTGGCAAGGCGCGGTGCCACTGAGTACGGGTTCGATCCCACTTCGGACCATATATTGTTCTTCGTTTTTTTCTATTGTTGTTTGTCTGTCAATTTTTCCGAGTGCTAACACATACTTCTTTGTTCTATTATTCCCTATTATCGCCTCGGAAGTTCCCCATATAATAATATTTATGTATTATTATTTGTACCCAGTATATAAACTGGGAACTACTATTCGTGCTGTTTCGTCCAATAAATGTTTGTCTACAACACAAGTATTCAGCCCTACTGGGAGATACTTGCATTAATAGGAAAGTACAAATATACAATTTATTTCCGGTCTGTGATCGTTACCCTATGCTATAGTCATTGAGATCGCCTTTCGTGGAAGACACTACTGCAATAGCCAATTTTTTAGTTGGCTGCGTGGCAGTGTACCAAGCGTTCGGCTTCTCGTGGCAAGGCGCGGTGCCACTGAGTACGGGTTCGATCCCACTTCGGACCATATATTGTTCTTCGTTTTTTTCTATTGTTGTTTGTCTGTCAATTTTTCCGAGTGCTAACACATACTTCTTTGTTCTATTATTCCCTATTATCGCCTCGGAAGTTCCCCATATAATAATATTTATGTATTATTATTTGTACCCAGTATATAAACTGGGAACTACTATTCGTGCTGTTTCGTCCAATAAATGTTTGTCTACAACACAAGTATTCAGCCCTACTGGGAGATACTTGCATTAATAGGAAAGTACAAATATACAATTTATTTCCGGTCTGTGATCGTTACCCTATGCTATAGTCATTGAGATCGCCTTTCGTGGAAGACACTACTGCAATAGCCAATTTTTTAGTTGGCTGCGTGGCAGTGTACCAAGCGTTCGGCTTCTCGTGGCAAGGCGCGGTGCCACTGAGTACGGGTTCGATCCCACTTCGGACCATATATTGTTCTTCGTTTTTTTCTATTGTTGTTTGTCTGTCAATTTTTCCGAGTGCTAACACATACTTCTTTGTTCTATTATTCCCTATTATCGCCTCGGAAGTTCCCCATATAATAATATTTATGTATTATTATTTGTACCCAGTATATAAACTGGGAACTACTATTCGTGCTGTTTCGTCCAATAAATGTTTGTCTACAACACAAGTATTCAGCCCTACTGGGAGATACTTGCATTAATAGGAAAGTACAAATATACAATTTATTTCCGGTCTGTGATCGTTACCCTATGCTATAGTCATTGAGATCGCCTTTCGTGGAAGACACTACTGCAATAGCCAATTTTTTAGTTGGCTGCGTGGCAGTGTACCAAGCGTTCGGCTTCTCGTGGCAAGGCGCGGTGCCACTGAGTACGGGTTCGATCCCACTTCGGACCATATATTGTTCTTCGTTTTTTTCTATTGTTGTTTGTCTGTCAATTTTTCCGAGTGCTAACACATACTTCTTTGTTCTGTTATTCCCTATTATCGCCTCGGAAGTTCCCCATATAATAATATTTATGTATTATTATTTGTACCCAGTATATAAACTGGGAACTACTATTCGTGCTGTTTCGTCCAATAAATGTTTGTCTACAACACAAGTATTCAGCCCTACTGGGAGATACTTGCATTAATAGGAAAGTACAAATATACAATTTATTTCCGGTCTGTGATCGTTACCCTATGCTATAGTCATTGAGATCGCCTTTCGTGGAAGACACTACTGCAATAGCCAATTTTTTAGTTGGCTGCGTGGCAGTGTACCAAGCGTTCGGCTTCTCGTGGCAAGGCGCGGTGCCACTGAGTACGGGTTCGATCCCACTTCGGACCATATATTGTTCTTCGTTTTTTTCTATTGTTGTTTGTCTGTCAATTTTTCCGAGTGCTAACACATACTTCTTTGTTCTATTACTTCCTTGATTTATGTTTCCAGTTTTCTTAAACAGGTTTGAAGTTCAAAAGGTAAATACCAAACTGGATCGGGCTATGTAAAGAATCTAGTAAAATTCAGACAGCAAAAAAGAAAATGATACTGTCTGAGATGAAATGCTACAGAATAATTCTCCTAATATTATTTAAATAGAGTGGCAAGAACATAATCTTTAGAGACAAAGAAGCAACAACAAATTCTTTAAAGACAAAGAAGCAACACCATAGTCTTTAAAGACAAAGAAACAATAACATATTCTTTAAAGACAAAGAAACAATAACATATTCTTTAAAGACAAAAAGCAACAACATATAAAGAATGCTGAAAGCAAACGAAAAACTCGTCAGTAAATTTAATCAGTAAATAAATGCTACATGTTTTGGCCATACCAAACGCCACAATGGTTTTGTGAAAGGAAGAAAGAAAACGGAAGTTACAGTTTCTGGAGAGCTACATGTTCAGAACAATGGGTCAACGATATTAAGGATTACTTACAATGTATATTTGACCGAGACAGGTAATACAGCTAGCTAGACAAGTAGACACATTGACATTAAGGATTCATAAGCTAATTAACATTGAGGGTTCATTACAAACTTCGCTAACTGAGGCAGGCAGTACAAACTCGACAACTAGACACACTGACATTAAGGATTTTTGAGAAACTTCGCTAACTGAAGCAGGCAATACAGCCAGCTAGACAACTAGGTTCTTTGATATTGGTTCATTACAATCTACTCTAACGGAAGCAGGCAATACAGCTAGCTAGACAAGTAGACACATTGACATTAAGGATTCATTACAATCTTCTCTAACTAGAGAAGGCAATACAAACTCGACAAATAGACACATTGACATTAAGGATTCTTGAGAAACTTCGCTAACTGAAGCAGGCAATACAGCTAGCTAGACAACTAATTACCATTGAGGATTCATGACAAACTTCGCTAACTGAGGCAGGCAGTACAAACTAGACAACTAGACACATTGACATTAAGGATTCTTGAGAAACTTCGCTAACTGAAGCAGGCAATACAGCTAGCTAGACAACTAATTTACATTGAGGATTCATTACAAACTTCGCTAACTGAGGCAGGCAGTATAAACTCGACAACTAGACACATTGACATAAAGGATTCTTGAGAAACTTCGCTAACTATGACAGGCAATACAGCTAGCTAGACAACTAGGTTCTCTGATATTGGTTCATTACAATCTTCTCTAACGGAAGCAGTCAATACAGCTAGCTAAACAAGTAGACACCTTGACATTAAGGATGCATTAAAAACTATGATGAGGTAGGCAATTTAGCTAGCTAAACAACTAAACACACTGACATTAAGGATTCATTACAAACTTCGCTAACTGAGACAGGCAATACAGCTAGCTAGACAACTAAACACACTGACATTAAGGATTCATTACAAACTTCGCTAACTGAGACAGGCAATACAGCTAGCTAGACAACTAAACACACTGACATTAAGGATTCATTACAAACTTCGCTAACTGAGACAGGCAATACAGCTAGCTAGACAACTAAACACACTGACATTAAGGATTCATTACAAACTTCGCTAACTGAGACAGGCAATACAGCTAGCTAGACAACTAAACACACTGACATTAAGGATTCATTACAAACTTCGCTAACTGAGACAGGCAATACAGCTAGCTAGACAACTAAACACACTGACATTAAGGATTCATTACAAACTTCGCTAACTGAGACAGGCAATACAGCTAGCTAGACAACTAAACACACTGACATTAAGGATTCATTACAAACTTCGCTAACTGAGACAGGCAATACAGCTAGCTAGACAACTAAACACACTGACATTAAGGATTCATTACAAACTTCGCTAACTGAGACAGGCAATACAGCTAGCTAGACAACTAAACACACTGACATTAAGGATTCATTACAAACTTCGCTAACTGAGACAGGCAATACAGCTAGCTAGACAACTAAACACATAAATGCATATCGGCAGTCAAATGAGCAAAGTCCTCCCCTGTAAAAGTTATTTCATCATGATGATGGTGGTGACGGTCACAAATATACGCTAATTTATTTGGCGGAGAATAACTTAGCTATTCATTTCCTATATGTTTAGGTGTAGTCATATGTTTATTTAGTTATGTGTGTTCTCGCACGGTTGTTTATACGAAGGTACGCAGATACCGAGATAGACGTTGCCGGTGGTATTATAACCTATACGATCCCCTCTGCATAATTGTAAACCCCTCCAATAAGAGTCCACTACCTGTACCCTCCCGTCATGCTGGTCGGGTCTTCGTACTCTGAGCGATTCCATTTGTTTCCGGACCTGGTCACAGCGACTGGAAGTTGAGTCATTTTATTCTATGTTCATTATATTATTTTCTTCTAATATCTAATTATTAATTAGATATGCAGTGTTCATGTGATGATGAGAGACAATAACCGAATAACAAAGCAAGCCCTTATGTGGGAAACAACAGGTAAGAGGAAAAGAGGCCGACCCAGAGAGGACATGAGAAGAACATTGATTAGAGAAGCAAGAGCAGCAGGAATCGGCTCCCTCAAGGAGATAGAGTTGCTTGCACAGAACAGAGACGAATATCGAGATATGATAAAAGATCTTTACAAGGATTGAAAGCTGCTAGAACAAAAATTTAGATAAGAGAAAGAGTATCTGGATCTATCCGGCCTATGGGCCGGCTACGACTCGAAAGGTCAATTGATAGATAGATAGATAGATAGATAGATAGATAGATAGATAGATAGATAGATAGATAGATAGATAGATAGATAGATAGATAGATAGATAGATATCATCATCGTGTGCCTTCTCCGCAACGAAGGTTGGCTACCATGGATCGCCATTCTACTCTGGTTCTTGCTTTGATGGTGCAGACTGTCATAGATTGACGTGACCATCTTTTGATGTTACTCGTCCATGTTAGTCTTGGTCTGCCTTTGCCTCTTTTACCTTGTATTTTTCCTTCCAATATTACTTTTAGTAGGCTGTTATGTCTTTTAACATGCCCCAAAAATTTCATTTGTCTTGTCTTAATTGTATTTAGTAGTTCTCTTTTTATTTTCAGTTGTTTTAAAACTTTATCGTTTATCTTTTGTTTCCATTCAAATCTACCTATTCTTCTATAAATCCACATTTCAAAGGCTTAAATTTTCTGTTCTGTTTTCTTGTCTAATGTCCATGTTTCTGCACCATACAAGAATATTGAGAAGATGTAACATTTTGCCATTCTTAGTTTCAGTCCTGTTGATATTTGTTTTGCTATTAGTATATTTTTCATGGCATTAAAATTACTTTTTGCCATACCTATTCTTTTGTTTATTTCAGTTTTGCATTTTCCATTTTTGGTTATAGTATGTCCCAGGTAGTTGTAACTCTGGACTGTCTCTAGATGTATTCCCTCAACTGTGATATTTAATTGTAGGTCTTGAGAATTTTCTTTGATTATGATAATAGTTTTAGCCTTTTTGATATTCATTTCTAGTCCATATTTTTTGCTTGTCATGTTTATTATATTAAGTAATTGTTGTAGTTCTTTAGGATTTTCTGCTAGTAGAAGATTATCATCAGCATATCTTAGGTTATTGATTATCTTTCCATTAATGTTTAGGCCTGGTATCTCTTAGATGTTTTTGAAGATTTGCTCAGTGTATAGATTGAACAAGCTTGGTGATAGGATGCATCCTTGTCTTACTCCGCTTTTTATGTCCATGGGTGTAGATAGATATGCAGTGTTGATTTCATTTACTTACATATTTGTGTATGTGTTATTTATTATTCCTGCTGAAGATCTAATGAGTTGCAACGTCATTACATTTTGTATTGTCCATTACTTTGGTAAAGCTGTTACTATATCTTTTTTTTTATTAAAAAATGTCTCCTTTGTATTTCGTTTCTGTCTGTAGGTTTCAGTTTAGTTATTGTTTTCTTTTCTTACCATCATCTAGTTGGGGTAAGAGTGGGCGAATCGAGGAGGGTTTGCTCAAACATCTCAAACATGTAGCACGTCAGATTCACAAATAATAGCCTTTGTATCATGTAAATGTGATTCGTTTCTTAGATATAAATTTTGGTCAAATGCATTCCACACAGCAACAAAAACTAAATTGAAATTCCGCTGCATTACATTTTTGTAGTGTCTTCTTCTTCTACTTCCGTTCCAGACAGGGTAATGAACTTTGAACTTATCTTAGCCGTTTTTGCATTTTTTCCCTTCAAAATCACAATTATTCTGAGCTGAATCAACCTTTCCAACAGACATTTTTTTGTGTGTTTTAATGATAAAAAACGTCATGTTTTTTTTGTTCTCTTGATGAGATTTAACATTCTCACTTACATCAATTTTTTAAATATTTTTTTTTACATCAAATGAAGCAGAGCTTCTGTTGTCTCCACAAACTAAAATGAAATCTACAGTTTTTAGCTTCTTTAGACAAATTAAGAAGAATCAAGAATTAGATTTTACATCTCATTTTTATCCGCACTTTTCCTCTGTACATTAATTTGTATTCCTGTTTTGGCTGAAAAAACAGTGTCTATTTCTATCAATGTTTAGACAAACCTAAAAATGTAGTTTATTGCTTGACAATACAAAACCAAAATAAAATAAAACAAAAGTAGTTTTCTTTGTTACACTGTATACACCACCATGTCATCTTCGCGTCTATCGACAGTCAGACGTGATAAACTTACTTGGAGAAATAAGTAACTTATCGGGACAAAGCACTTTAGCAGCTGCTTTGAAACACACTTTCACAAATTTTCCATTGCAAGATGGTTTCAAAATCTTTGCAATTGTTTCACTACTACTAATATACTAATATAGTTCACACAAACAATATTCTATGAACATTTATTTACATTGATATTTACACACTTTGTTGATCTTCTAAGGGCTTCTTTGAATGTGATATGTCCTGCCTAATTTGTCCTTCCAGCGAACCTTAATTTTAATGTTTGGATTGGAAGAGACGTCTCAGGTTGTTTTATTTAAGAACATACATTTTTTCTGGACCTATTATACACACGGCATATCACGATACAGAATTAACAACAACAACAACAACAAATAAAGTCCATTTTTCCTGAAAACTACAATATTCTGCATCTATTTGTCTCCTTTTCCTTGACAGTATCATTGTCAAACTAATTTGTAACAACCGGTTATTAACTTTAAATACCTTGCTACTTAATCAACAATAACATCACAACCGTCCACAGCAGCAATTCAGAAGTCCTCCTAAAATCGACGTTAAAGACAAAGAAACGTAATCCCTTTGACAGGACGCAGGATTATCATCGAATAAAAGTCTATCTTATCTAACTTTAATCTCCGGCTTATTACTATACCACGCCATTAACTCCCAAAACCACGATAATTTAACCATCGCGACACTAACAACAAAGGCTACACCCAACATTTTTGATGTTGAATATTCATTATATTTGGACTATCATCTCTCACTTTCGACCGTGAAGTGGACGAGTTCACCATTAGAGAGGAGACAAATAATAATAAATGCATTTTATTATAGAGGGAAACTTCAGAGGCGATAGATTATCGAATTCTTTCAGGAGTAGAGGTACGTTTGCAACACTTGGGGAAAAAAATCGCATATTAATCAACAACAATGATCTCCTTTCATCTTATCTGGAGGGATACGCTGTTGAGCCACTGACGATGGATCTTCATCAACCATAAATCAAAATACCTGAATTGTGACTGTCAGGACTGAAGACAAATGTGCCGGGCAGAAAGTCGTAGACGTGGAGGCTGGCTGTAAACTAACCATACAACGCATCCAGTCCGCTTAACGCCCTTTTAAGAGCGGAGGATAAAAAGCAATAGTCGTCGAGTGAACGCAGAAATGATGTGGTACTTGAACAATATATGTGCATCTTCAAATTGTCCGTTTTTTGGTTGATGCACATTATCCCTGATCTATGACAAAACCAAGCCTAATAAAATAGAGGCAGTGCACTGATGGTGTGTGAGGTGCAAACATTTACAGACACCTATTGTCTGGACGGGTATTCTTGGTCGTTTTGTGCAGTGTGTAGCGGGTGTAGCAAAAGCTGCGACGTCATTATCGGTACGTGTCACGGCAAATGTTCACATGGGATCTATGGAATGACTGCTACAGGTCTTGTCTCAGTGTCAGTCCTTTATGTGAGAAAAAATCCGGAAAATGCCTACAATGTAAACATCCTGGCTATACCTGTAATGACAATTGTCCCGATGGTAACTTTGGGTTACAGTGCGAACAGACGTGTTCTGATGGCTGTGACATCATATGTGACCCGGAAAATGCAGACTGTACGTGTAAGGAAACGTGCTACGGGTCAGACTGCACTCTCAAATGTCCAGGCAACTGTTTCAACGATACCTGTGAACAGTCAACCGGGAACTGTGCATGCAAGGAAACGTTCTACGGGTCAAATCTTCGGACAACTGTTTGAATGAAACCTGTGAACAGTTAATCGAAGCCTGCGTCTCGTATGTCGATGATTCCCACGTTAAGAAGAGTCTGCAGACTACAACAAACCCAAGCATATGGATACCTCAATGTGTTTATGTGCTAGACTTGGTTCATTTTTTGGTGTTTTTCATTGAAGCCATGGCTCATATCTTAATGTGTTTCTGTGCTAGCCATGGCTCATATCTTGGTGTGTTTTTGTGCTAGCCGTGGCTCAAATCTTAGCTTGTATGCGTGCGTGTGCTAGCCATGGCTCATATCTTGGTGTGTGTCATGTTAGTCATATCTCATATCTTGGTATGTCCGTGTTATTCATGTCTCATATCCTTATGTGCGTCTGAGTTTAGTAATATCTCATATCTAAGAGTGTATGTGTTAGTCATGTGTCATATCTTCGTGTGTGCATGTCTGGGTTAGGGATATCTCATATCTTGGTGTGCATGTTTATGTTAGTCATATCTCATATCTTTGTGTGTGCATGTCTGTGTTTGTCACATCTCATATCCTTGTGTGTGCATGGCTATGTTAGTCATATCTCATATCGTTGTGTGTGCATGCCTATGTTAGTCATATCTTATATCTTTGTGTGTATGTCTATGTTAGATATGTGCCATATCTTTGTGTGTGCACGTCTATGTCAATCATATCTCTTATCTTTATGTGCATGTCTATGTTAGTCATGTGTCATATATCTTGATGTGTGTAGGTGTTAGTCATGTCTCGTATCGCTGTGTACATGTCTGTGTTTTTCACATCTCATATCTTTGTGTGTGCATGTATGTGTTAGTCACCTCTAGTGACTCGGCAGATGGTGCTCGTAAACCTGGGAGGGCAGACCATCTAAGGGCAGAATCCCCCTACAGAAAAGACAATCTGCTGCCTTGCAGGAAGATTGGGGACAATCAAAGGCTAAGGAAAGCAAACCTGAATAAAATGCTGGCTGAAATCGGATGCACTGTGCCACTGGTGCAGAACACAGTGCAACGTTTTTAACGGGTGTTCAATCAGAGTGGATCTGGCAGACTAAATGTGATGTTCCGTCTGTGGGGGCGATCAACACACTTAACCTGACAGCTGACTTCATGTGAGAGTCTGGAATCCTACTCTGATTGAGTCCTGATCGCAGAGAGAGAGAGAGAGAGAGAGAGAGAGAGAGTGAGAGAGCATCATATTATCCACGCCGACCAACTGGTGACGAAGATATGATTACTGATACTAAATAAGTCATCGCCTCAAGGCAAGACGGGCACTTCTTTACTTAATTTTAATTTTTTTTTTTAGAATTGGAAGTTGAACACAGTTTTGTTACAATTTTACAAATATGGTTTATAATTTAATACAACACTCACACGAGTTTTGGTACTTATCATTCATGTTTTTCTTGTATGCATTAATTATCCCCAAGTGGATCCTGTGTAAAGTTTGGCTACAACGACGACTCTAAATGTGAGTAAAAGAAGGCTGTGATGGAACTGGCACCTCCATCTTATTCAACAAACTGTCTGTTTGAATAAGAAGTGCCCATCTGAAAGGTAGACATTAAACAGCGCGCTATGATATGCCTTTTTAAAATATCTGGTGAAACAAAAAAAACAAGCAGATCTCAGCGTAGAGTTGAAACTAAAGCCACGATTCTAGCAATCCAGACAATTTATGTTCATTATTCTGCGAGTGCTGTCATTTTGATAAACATCTGTTCGGAGATTACCACAGCCAGTAACCATTATATTAAATGTGTAGACAACAGAAATTACATATTTTTAAAATCAAAATACCTAAATAATTACCGCATCGTCTAAGACGATATTGTACTTTTTAAGTGAAAGAAACAAATATTATTGTAAATATCACGTTTAATAATCCATTTACAAATATTTTGAAACAAGATTAGATGTTAATTCGATCTAAAAATCTAAAAGGACACCAGATGAAAGCCGCCCTTAACACAAATTAAAGATGAGGTGTCGTGCTGATGTTTTGACCTTGACATTCTTCCTCTTCTTCGTCTTTTTGGCATCCGCGGATTAATGATACACAAAGTGGTAGTAATTGTTGTCAGACAAACAGGCATGTTACAACATGCATTATTAAATCTGGGCCCGATGGGGTTTGTACTTATTATTGAATGTGTTGATATAATGGTCTCTGTTTACGTTGCTTCTTTTCTGACATATCGTCTCACCCAAATTATCGCCGTCACCATCGCCCATAATGGCCTGATACCAATTTTGTAGTCTACTGCAATCTTACAACCTAATGAACCTCTTCTGTTGGATCTCGTATATTTATAGACGTCATTGACTGCTTTGTCCATTTGGTGACCAATATAGATGTAAAATCATGCAATGTTAAAATCGTTTCTATTTGGTCAACAAACTACAGATACCATCATGCCAGCAGCACAGACCTTATCTTATTCTTCATGTTGGTAGCCATTTAGAAAATTCTAATCTATATTTAATTATATATTATATTAAATACATTCACTATTTTAATCACTGTGTCACTTACTATTAAAGGTCAAGGTACAAGACTTGAAGCGGTGTCTTAACACGCGGTTTTTAACCCATATGTGCTCGGCCGCCTAACAAAAAGTGTTCGGAGATTCCTGTCTAGTGTCGTCTCAAGCATAGTAACTCACAGGCGAGACACCATTCCTGACCTTAATATTAAGTGTTAGTAGAGTCATTATAACCAGTAAGATATCAACCATTGAGTTTCTCGACGTCAGACTATTTCAAATATTTTTATTGTTTTCTTCTTGCATAGCTTTATTTTTTTCAATTCAAATACAACATATTTATGAGCAATACGAAAGTAGTAAACGCTTGCACGCTTGACCCGTATAACCTAGCAATGACAAGGAGTAGGGATAACACTGCAACTTCCAGTACCCTGTTGGTACAAGAGTTATATAATCAAATACCACCACTCTTGAATGGTGGAGAGTGGTGGAACCTGAGAGTGATGCAATGTTGTATATATGTATAGAACTTTAAATAAGTATGGTGGGTTGGTTGAGCTCTCGAAGAGGGTAGTTGGGGAATAATTGAGCAGATTGGATAATGAGTAATGGACTCATGGCGTTTCCCGCCATTTTTGACTACCAATAGGCACGAGTATATGTTGTCCACCCTATATTACCACGCCCACACCGGAAGCGTTCCCGCCATTTTAGGGACTATCGTTACTTCATTGAAATTGTGCATATATACTTATATAAAAAGTATTAAATATGTATTATATCATTGTGGGCGTAAAAAGACCATAATTACGATAAATAGGGCCATATTCAGTGACATATATTGGCTAAGCTAGATGCAAGCGCTAGTTCCTGGTTCAATATTCTCCCTTCAGCCAACCTTGCGTGAGTAGGACAAGGATCTTAACATCGCTCGTACAACTAACGATTTCTCCGCGCGGTCTCGTTTCTAGTCAATGCTGACTGGAATGTTCGATGTATCACTTAGGTTTAAGAAATACGTCAAGCTATGTCCACCATTCGACGAAATCGGGAGTTTACCCAACGGTCTTAAGAGGAAAGGTACACTGCATTGATGGCTCTAATATATACAGAAAACATTCAAGCCACCTTCATAATCTACCAAAAAATAAATCGACGGAATATGGTAATATACTTATTCGATAATCAAACCGCGTGGTACCCTAAGTGTAATCGTTATCTCTTTTTACTCTGTCTCTTTCTCTAACAGCCTTCTGGCGTAATAATTTTTCTCAGCTATTTTTCTTATTCTGCCCTTTGACCATATCCTCCTGTTTCTCTCCACTAACAACTTTCTCTCTCTCTCTCTCTCTCTCTCTCTCTCTCTCTCTCTGTCTCTGTAACTATCATTCTAATTATCTATTTTTATTTGTGATTTAGCTACACAAACTTTTACTTCTAATATTTCTTTTTGGTTTACTCGTTCTCATTTTAAGTTCAAGTGCGCCTAACGCTTAACTACAATCACTACAAAGACACTTCCTATCTTATGAATCTATTCCATGTCTTTCCCTCCTATGGATCTATCTATCACACTATCTTCTAGTGCAGAGATGGCCAATTTCTTACAAATGACGGGCCACTTTTTTATTATTTTTTGTGTGGCGGGCCACACACATAACAACATCAATGCAAATAAACTTGGCATTTGTTTTACGGTAATATTTTTATTTATTGGCATTATTTGCTTACATATATCATTGTGTTGCAACAGAGTTAAAAATGCCTAGTTGATTTATACAAATTAATAAAAGTTGCTATTTATATTGTTTAACAAACATGTTTTAGTTTGGTCATTTTAAAGTTGATATTTAACAAACCTTAATGAGAACAATGTGGACGTTCATGTGCAGCAACAAGTTCATCAAAGTAATTGTGTGAAGATGATGATGATATTCGTAATAAATCCTGAAGGTGGCCATCAGTGAGTCGGTTTCTTTGTGACGATTTAATCTCCTTCATTGTTGAAAAAGCGCATTCACATACATATGTGCTTCCGAACATAGAAGTAATTTTCAAACTGAAATCACTCAATGCGGGATATTTTTCCCGTGGCACAAGTTTCCAAAAGTCAACTCCTATCTCCATCCTTGAATGGAAAAAGAGGTCACGTTGGAGGATACATAACTCCAACTGAAAAGTGTCATGTTGTTGGAAAATGTCACACTTCATAGGGTTGTTAAACAATGCCATTTCTGGTCGTATACCACTGAAGTTAGAAAATTGTTCATTGAATTGCTCCAATAGTTGGAGTTATGTATCCTCCAAAGTGACCTCTTTTTCCAATCAAGGAAACACTTTTATGGTCCATGTATGTAATAAACAGTAGGGGGGATAGTACACACCCCTGTCTTACACCTGATATAACTTCGAAGTGATCTGTGCAGCCTGCTGCTGTTCTGACCCTGCAGCTACTGTTGATGTAGATACTTTTAATAAGGTTGGTTAGATGTTGACTTACTCCGTATGTTGTTAGTATCTCCCACAGTTGTTCTCTGTTTACTCTGTCGAATGCTTTTTCCTGGTCATGTTTCTCTAAAAACTGCTTTATCTCGTTTCTCAAAGCAAAAAACCGCTTCAAACAATTCCCTCTGCTTAGCTAGCGTGCTTGTGTTTAGAGCACTAAATCGCCATATTCCGCCTCAACTTCTGATAGAAAATTTATAAACTGTCGGTGTGTCAAATCCCGATTCCCGCCTTTTATTAAATTCCCACACTTTATTACAGTTTTCATAACATCCTCCACGTTTAGAATCTTGCCACACAGCGCCTCCTGGTGTATAATGCAATGTAATGCTGGGCAATGGATTCCAGCCGTCCTTAATAATCCAACTAAACCTGTTTGAGTACCATACATTGACTTAGCGTCATCTGTCACTATTGCTGAAAGTCTGTTTATGTCACCGATACCGTTAACAACTGTCATAACTGAGTCATAAATGTCTTTGCCTTTGGTCATATTATGCAATGAATTTAAAGCTAGTAGCTCTTCATTGATAATAAAGTCTTTTGAAACAGTTCTTTATGAAAATTAAAAGTTTTGCTGTGTCTGATATGTCAGTAAATTCATCCAACGCCATATAAAAGTAAGCGGAATTTGTAACGACACTCTTTAATTTACTAGATATATGAGAACGTATTTCCTCAACCCTTCTAGTGACTGTCTGTTTTGATAGTGGAACGCTCTCAAAATGCCTGGCAATTTTTTTCTTCCCCAAATGCACGCGCCATGTTAATATAACAACGCTTTACGAAGTCACCGTCACATAATGATTTTTTTTATTTCGCTATCTCTGCGCTTACAACAAACGATGCCATTAAGGAACTTGTTTGTTTTGTTGCTAATGTAGTAAAAGCTGATTTCTGAGCACTAACCTTTTTCTTCAAATCGCACACAAGTGTAGAACGTATTGTACCAATGTAGTCCTTGTATTTAGCGGCGTGGTGCTGTGTGTAATGCCGCTTAAGATTATACTCTTTATTTACAGACAACACTTGCAAACACACAAGGCACTGCGGTTTGCTATCCTTATTGTTGATAAATTAAAAAAATCAAGTTGCCATTTCTCATGAAAAAAAATCAGATATTTTTCATTTAATTGACTTTTATTGCTCATATTATACTACGACCGAAGCAACAGACAATGAAAACACAGATTACAATAGCACTTTTTCCTGTTAAAAATGAAACTGTTCACTGTAACTCAGTAAAATCAGAATGATCAGATCGGATATCGGATATATAATTTTGACTGATGAAAAGAGGATTGGAGAGAAAGAAACTGAAAGTAAAATAATTGTGGGGTAAATGTGTTGGGGAGGAGGAGGTGGGTCACTAACAGTATTTCTTGGCGGAAACTATTTGAACTCGCCGAACCGAGAGTCTGTTCTAGAACCATTCGTCGACTTCTTCCTTTGTTTCAGTCGATCGCAGGAATATCAAACGGAAAAAAGGATGGGTCGGGACTGAAGGGAAGGCGACGTTAAACTAACTAGAGTGTTCCGAGTGTTAAACATAAGTTTACTTGTACTATTATTCTTCTTTGATTTACCTCGGATGTTTCCACCAATAATTATACTTTATTTTAAACAAACTACTAGGGCATATTTTAGTTAGCTTACTCCACGGTAGAAGTTAATGTAAGAAATTTTTAATAAATTTTACCCAGGACATTTTGCTCAATGCAACCTGATTTTATTTTTTATCCGCCGCGGGCCAAAAAAAGAACGTCGCTGGCCCGCGGGTACCTGATTGGCCATCCCTGTTCTTGTAAGTATTACACTGGTTCTTTCCGAAATGGCTCACACTCTGCTGACATCTCACTTTTTTCCACATCCCCCTCATACTACTTCATCGTTCTCTTACAACAGTCATCTTTTCATCTTTAACCATCTTTCTCTCTCTCTCTCTCCCTCTCCCCCCCCTCTCTCTCTCTCCCTCTCTCCCTGGATCCGCATACAAAACAGCATACGAAAGTTTTTATGAACACGTTCAACGTGTCTATTTAGCGAGCTGAGCCTTGAGAATACGCGTCCACAACTAGGACAATCGTATTGGTGATCAGCCATCGTTTTATTTTAGGCTGCCTCTGCAAAAGAGATAACACAAAAACTTATATATATATATATATATATATATATATATATATATATATATATATATGTGTGTGTGTGTGTGTGTGTACATATATAAAGCAATTAACTAGAATAACTCAAAAGCAATACGCTAACGAGGAACAGCGATATGGACATTAGTGAACAGAGAATTTACAAAATACCAGCAGCAAGGTATGCGTGGTTTTTTTTCTTCTCTCTACCGCTTATCTTTTAGGATATCCTTAAGATACTCTAACTTGTTAAAATTTCATATTACTTTAGGTGACGTTTGCCGAAGAGTACATTTCTATTCTTAGTTTTAGCCCTGGTGTTATTTGTTTTGATGTTAGTATGTTCTTCATGACATTAGAGTTACTTTTTGCCATTCCTATTCTTTTGTTTATTTCAGTTGTACATTTTCTATCAAGGGTTATGTAATCATCATCAAGTACGGGGCCTGCTGGCTTAGGTGATCATGTCTCTGCACACCTTTCGATCTCGACAGATATTTATCATTTCTGTTGTTGACCTTCTGCCAAGCCATTCTCTTAAGCTGTGTTATTTGTTCTCTTTGCTGCCCCTTGTCTCTTCGTCCCTCAATTTTTCCAGTTGTTCTGTACTCATTACATGGCCACAAATGATGATTGTTTCTTCCTAATATTGGAAATTAGCTCTCTTTTTGCTTTGACCTCTCTCAGAATATTCTTCATTACTCTTCTTAGCTGACCATCGTACTCTCAACATTCTTATGTAAAACCACATTTCTACAGACTCCAGCGTTTTTTTGTCTGTTGTCATATTGTCCATGATTTGCATTCATATGTTAAGACTGGCTCTAAATAACATTTAAGAACTCTTTTTCTTGTTTCTATTGTCAAAAATGGATTGCATAGTATCTTCCTCATTTTTTGGAAAGCTGCTTTTGCCTGAGCCATTCTGCACCTCACCTCTTTTGTACATCTTCCGTCTGAGGTTAACAAAGTTCCCAAATATTTAAATTCATTTTCCTGTTTTAATATTGATCCACTTGTCTTTATTTTGCACTGAGGTGACGTCTTTTTCTTTGTTGTTACCATTACCTCTGTCTTTTTTCTATTAAAGCTGAGTCCTTTATTTTTGCTTTCTTTCACTATAATGTCCAACATTTCTTGTAACTCATTTTCACTCTTAGCGATTAAGACTGTATCATCAGCATATCTTTGATTATTTATGTTATGACCTCCAATTGTTATTCCAGGCATGCCCCTTATTGATCTTAAAATAATCTCACTATACATATTAACCAAATCTGGTGACAGCACACAACCTTATCTAACACCCTGTTTTATTTGTTGAAACATTCCCAATTGGTTTCCAGTTTTTATGGCCGCTGTTTGTTGCCAGTGCATGTTCTTTATTATTCTTAGATCTTTGTTGTCTACGTTTATGCTTTCTAAAATTTTGAACATTTCTTGGTGCTCTACTTTATCAAATGCCTTGGTGTAATCTATGAAACATAGGTATGGATCCGTTAACAACAATAACTACTACATAATCTAAATGTGTCAGACGCATGGTAGAAACCTGAGAGATAAGTTCAGAAATGAAGAACTGAGAAAAAAGCTAGGAATAAATTCTGCCATTGAATACACAAAGAAACAACAGATAAAATGGTTTGGCCCATGTGATGAGACAACAAGATATAAATGCAGCACATCGAGCTTTCAACAAACGCTACGTGACTGTGTGCATCAGAATGAAGGGCCGACCGTAAAAAAATTTTTAATGAAATATTAGAAATACTCCGAAACATAAGAAGAAGAGAAACCAATAGAAGAACAAGTGACAGCAAACTGTATATTTCCTCAACGCTGAAAGGCAATTGAGGAACGAATGAAGAAGAAATGCAGAAACAGAAGAAGAAGAAGAACGAGAAATTACGAAAAGCTACTACATGAACGTTGCAGTGGGACATAACTCAAGAAGTAATAAGGTCCAAGAGCAAAGTTTTCATCATCATGCTCCATACCACATAGGCGACCATGTCCTTCCGCAACTTTGTGTCCACAGTGCATCTTAATCAGTTCTGTTGACTGCTTTCCATGCCACGACACCAAGCTATCTACTATCTTCCCTCTTTTTTGTCCGCAATATCTCTTTCTTTGTATTTTGCAAGTAATGCTTTAGAATGTATATAAAGTTGTAAATGTATTACAACGACTGTGGAAAAAAGTTTTTTTTTTTTTTTTTGCTGGCGGTAGACAACGGTATGCAGTATCGTTTTTATTTTCTTTTGTCTGTAGATGGCACCATAAAAAATTTTACAGACTTAAGTATTAATTAAATACGACGAAAACAACAGAATTAGCTGATCTCATTACTGTTGTTCTTCAGAATTTTAGTATTGAAGGATTGATAATAATAGCTGAAATTTATGATGGTGCTAGCTGTAGTCTGGTGATGTTGAAGAACTTCAGGCTAAAATTATATAGTTTTATCCTGAAGCTGTTTACTTCCACTGTTATGCACATAAGGTGACATAAAGTACTTATATTAACAGACTTTTGTAAATACATAGAAACTTCAAAATGATTATTCAGTATGTTGGAATCAATGTATGTGCATTTTTCAAAACCTTCCAATCATGATATTTTAGGAACTTTAACAGGATTGTTGCAGACAAAGCCTTTTGAAATAACTTCACTAAGTAGAATAAGGTGGACCTGCAGGTACCAGAAGTGTCATTTACTTATTAAACACCATGATTTTGTTGTGGTAGCTTTAAAATTTGAAATTTATAGAAATGAAGACAAGGACTCTATAGAAGCCATTGGGATTTTAACATCAATATTTACATTTAGCTTTATTGTCAATCTGTTTTTTTTATAAAACCTGTCTTACACCCACGTATTAAGCAAATGTATGCAGGATGTTAATGTTATTTTAGGACAGGCTACAGAATTAATAAACACAATGCAGATAGTGGTAGATAAGAAAACTAGTGATGAATTTTCTGAAATTTTGAAGAATACTGAACAATTTTCACTAAAACATGGTGCTATCTTGGGAAATTCTGCTGTGTGTAAGAAAAGAAAACATCAAGAAGGTGTGATGCTAACAGATAGTTTTGTTCTCTCAACTGTTGGAAAACGTGGGGAAGACTCAGAATGTCTGAGCAATAAGGAATACTGAAAGAAAAAAGTATATTTTGAAATTATTGACGTCTTGACTGCCATGTTAAAGCATAGATTCAGTTAAGAATCCTTACAGCTGGCAAGTTCTGTTGATGGACTGTTTTGCTTGGATTTTGAAAAGACAACTTCATTTGTAAAGAAGTCAGCTGAGTGAAACTATTCGGAAAACAGAAATGTCAATTGTCAAAAATTTAATTAGGAGCAAAGAAGGTGACGTTTTACAATTTAGCTTTAGCCATTTAAAAGAGGCAGTAAAGAATAATCATCATCAAGTACTGGGCCTGCTGGCGTAGGTGATCATGTCTCTCCATAACTTTTGATCTCAACAGTTATTTATTATTTCTGTTGTTGACCTTCTGCCAAGCCATTCTCTTAGGTTGTCTGGTAAGAGAATAAAACGTATACAAATTCGTACAAAATCTTAAGGTTGGCTGTTATCATAGCAATAAGTTCATCAGCATGTGAAAGAAGTTTTTCTGTGACGAACAGGATCAAGATTTGGCTGAGATCATCAATGATACAAGATAGACTTAGTAATTGGGCATTGCTTCATATAGAAAAACTGCTTAAAAACACCATCACAGGTTATGATGGTCCAAAGATTTGCAGAAAACCCTGGGCGACTTCAACTGATATTCTGAGTGAGTCAAGATTTTCTTTTCTCTTGCACTTGTAAAGTACAAAACAGTTGTACATTCTTATATTATATTCTTATTGTCATGTACAAAACAGTTGTACATTCTTATATTATATTCTTATTGTTATGTACAAAACAGTTGTACATTCTTATATTATATTCTTATTGTCATTAGAATTGGCAAAGTCAAAGTCAATGAAGGGACTAGACAGAAAAATGAAGCTTTTGCTAACCTGATCCTGATTAAAATAGTGCATGGTTGGTCTGTGCCCCTCCACTCAGCTTCTATTAATTACAGTACGTCACACCCCTGTCATTGACAGTTCGTGGATGTCAAATGTCGACATACGTCAAACAAATTATAACAGTGCTAGGGCTAGGTGTCTCACAGATACCCTTGAAGGCCTATGGTGTCTCACATACATTTTTTCAGTTAATTGTGACGGACTCTGAAAAATGTGTTTGGAAGCCCAGCGAACATCATTGGAATCCTCATTCTGTTCAAGTTTTAAATCACTGAGCCATTTGGTGTCACTAATTAACATGTAAAGCCATGATTTTTTTTGACGCTGATTCTGTTATCCGCAATTATAAAAGACGCATTCAAAAGTATGAAAAAACCTTCCACTACTGTTTCAACAGGAAGATATTTAAATCAAGAAAATTCCTCTTCATCTTGTTTCCATCTTCATTTGCTTTTCAACATTGAATGGAGAGATCAGATTTAAGTCTTCTGCTCTTCAGTTCTCACATTTCTGAGTGTTTCTTATATTCCATCTATCTATCTGTTTTAGAGATGTTCTTTCTGTCTGTTGTTTTTGTAGCATTTGCTGATGATTGTGTGGATTGGGTTTAACTGGTCTAGTCTTGTCATGTGATCCAACTGTTTAATTTGTTGTTATTATGGAGATTTCAGCAAAAAAAAAAAAAAGTTTACAAGAAATAATACATAACTTTCTCTATACAGATGATTGTAATCTAAACATAATCACAGAAAGAGACATGTAACATCCAAACACAATCATTTATGTAATTTTCTGTGTATTAGTTATTGTAGAATTTTATTTTAGTAAGATTTTATAACAATAACTGTGGAACTATACAGCAAAAAATTATTATGTCATTTAAACATCATAAAATAACCGTTAATTAACACCAAGATGCATAAGCATATAAACTTTGCAAAATAACTGCACTGAATAAAAATTACTTCGCAGTATAATAAATACAAAAAGTAGAAGCAATAATTATACAAGCAATAATATATTTAAAAAAATATAAAATGGTACTACATTTTTATTGTATTAAATAATCTTGTTATTTGTTTATACACATGTCTATCTATCTATCTATTGACCTTTCGAGCCGTAGCCGGCCCATAGGGCGTAGACCAAGATACACCTTCTCCTATCTGAATTTTTGTTCTAGCAGTTTTCTTTTAAAGATATTTTATCAAATCTCGCCATCTGTCTCTGTTCTGTGCAAGCAGCTCTATCTCATTGAGGGAGCCGAATCCTGCTGCCCTTGCCTCTCTCATCAATGTTCTTCCCAGTGTCTCCCTGGGTCTTCCTCTTTTTCTCTTACCTGTTGTTTCCCATATGAGGGCTTGCTTTGCTATTCGGTTATTATCTCTTCTCATCACATGTCCAACATATGACCATCGTCTTTTCTTTATTACTGAAGATATTAGTGGTTGATTGGCAATTTCTCTAATTTCCTCGTTTGTTTTGAATTCGTTCCACGCTATACCAAGTATTTACCTTAGACATTTATTTTCGAATACGTTCAACTTTGTTTCTATATCTCTTGTTGTTTTCCAGCTTTTACACGCATACGTAAGGGTTGATAGTACATTTGATTTGAATAGCCTAAGTTTTGTGTTTGTGCTGATGAGTTTTGATTTCCACAACTTTTCAAGGCTTCTGAAAGACATTGCTGCTTTAGCTATTCTGATTCTAACATCTATACTTGTATCACCTTCTTGATTAATGTGACTTCCAAGATAGATAAAGTGATCGATCTCTTCTACTGGTTTGTTTTCCATGTATATTTTGTCACCTGTTGGAATTAAACTTTTCATGACTTTAGTCTTTTCATGATTGATCTCAAGCCCAATTTTGCTGGCTATTGATGATAGTTCATTTGTGAATTCCTGCATCGTTCTTATCTGACTGCTGATGAGAACTATGTCATCAGCAAAGTGGAGGTCCTCCAAATGGTCTCATTGTATCCATTCGATGCCTTTATTACCAGTGCAGCATTTCTTCATTATGAAGTCCATAACAATTCCAAATAACAAGGGCGATAAAATACATCCTTGTTTAACCACAGTTTCTATTGGGAAACATTCGCTCAGCCCTTCCTCTGTTCGAACTGCACATGTGTAACCATCATACATGTCTTTGATAATATTTATATACATATGTACTGACGTGCAAATAAAGTTATAACAGTATGAAAGAATTGTAAAATGCATGTACAATTGACAGCACAAGACAAAAACCGTGCTCTAATACAACCAACTTTCAGTTTGATCCACTATATATATCCTGTTATCTAAAAGTTAGTCATAGTTTACTAATATAATATAGGTCTATACATAATTTTTTTTTTCATTAGACACTTCCCTCTTCTCTCTTGTGCTCCACTAGGTAAGTTCACTTTCCTCTCTAGTGTTCCACTAGAAAAAAGTCACCTTCCTCTCTTGTGTTCTACTAGCTAAGTTCACTTTCCTCTCTTGTGTTCCACAAGGTAAGTTCACTTTCCTCTCTTGTGTTCCACTAGATAAGTTCACTTTGCTCTCTTGTGTTCCACTAGATAAGTTCACTTTCTTCTCTTGTGTTCTACTAGGTAAGTTCACGTTCCTCTCTTGTGTTCTACTAGATAAGTTCACTTTCTTCTCTTGTGTTCCACTAGATAAGTTCACTTTCTTCTCTTGTGTTCTACTAGGTAAGTTCACTTTCCTCTCTTGTATTCTACTAGGTAAGTTCACTTTCCTCTCTTGTACTAGATAAGTTCACTTTCCTCTCGTGTGTTCCACTAGATAAGTTCACTTTCTTCTCTTGTGTTCTACTAGGTAAGTTCACTTTCCTCTCTTGTGTTCCACTAGATAAGTTCACTTTCTTCTCTTGTGTTCTACTAGGTAAGTTCACTTTCCTCTCTTGTGTTCCACTAGATAAGTTCACTTTCTTCTCTTGTGTTCTACTAGGTAAGTTCACTTTCCTCTCTTGTATTCTACTAGGTAAGTTCACTTTCCTCTCTTGTACTAGATAAGTTCACTTTCCTCTCGTGTGTTCCACTAGATAAGTTCACTTTCCTCTCTTGTGTTCCACTAGATAAGTTCACTTTCCTCTCTTGTGTTCTACTAGGTAAGTTCACTTTCCTCTCTTGTGTTCCACTAGATAAGTTCACTTTCCTCTCTTGTGTTCCACTAGATAAGTTCACTTTCCTCTCTTGTGTTCCACTAGATAAGTTCACTTTTCTCTCTTGTGTTCTACTAGATAAGTTCACTTTCCTCTCTTGTGTTCCACTAGATAAGTTCACTTTCCTCTCTTGTGTTCCAATAGATAAGTTCACTTTCCTTTCTTGTGTTCTACTAGGTAAGTTCACTTTCTTCTCTTGTGCTCCACTAGATAAGTTCACTTTCCTCTCTTGTGTTCCACTAGATAAGTTCACTTTCCTTTCTTGTGTTCCATTAGATAAGTTCACTTTCTTCTCTTGTGCTCCACTAGATAAGTTCACTTTATTCTCTTGTGTTCCAATAGATAAGTTGACTTTCCTCTCTTGTGTTCTACTAGATAAGTTCACTTTCGTCTCTTGTGTTCTTCTAGATAAGTTCACTTTCCTCTCTTGTGTTCCAATAGATAAGTTCACTTTCGTCTCTTGTGTTCTTCTAGATAAGTTCACTTTCCTCTCTTGTGTTCCACTAGATAAGTTCACTTTCGTCTCTTGTGTTCTACTAGACAAGTTGACTTTCCTCTCTTGTGTTCTACTAGATAAGTTCACTTTCCTCTCTTGTGTTCTTCTAGATAAGTTCACTTTCTTCTCTTGTGTTCTACTAGATAAGTTCACTTTCCTCTCTTGTGTTCCACTAGATAAGTTCACTTTATTCTCTTGTGTTCCACTAGATAAGTTCACTTTCCTCTCTTGTGTTCTTCTAGATAAGTTCACTTTCTTCTCTTGTGTTCTTCTAGATAAGTTCACTTTCTTCTCTTGTGTTCTACTAGATAAGTTCACTTTCCTCTCTTGTGTTCCACTAGATAAGTTCACTTTCCTCTCTTGTGTTCCACTAGATAAGTTCACCTTCCTCTCGTGTGTACAAAAAAATGGAGTTCAGAAATGATTATATATTAATAAGTGACTAGCAAGATATGTTTCATTATACCAAAATATCAGATTCAGTTGCTTGTAAAGTAAACATAATAGATTCAGCTACTAGTGAGATAAAACACATAATACTGTGCAGTAAAATAAAACAAAATAAAATTTTAAAAAGTATAATATTTTTAATTACAAGCAATACACAATATTAAATATGCAGTAGCAAATAAAAAATAAATTTCCTTATAGTATATTTGTAATATTTGTACCAGACAATGAGTTTTCACAGCAACATTCCTTCTCAACCCCTCACTTTTGTCCTCCTCTTTCATCACAGCCATTGTTTATGTTGTCACTGTTACAATATGAGGGCTGTTTCAAAAGGTATCTGATCTTAATTTTTACCACAGAAACAAATAAAAAAAGTAAAAAAAAAGTAAAGTACCCCCGTCACGCCAAGTGGCGTATAGGGAATATGGTGTTAGTGTCCATAAATTTTACAGACCTTCGGCACATGATTTTTAGGGTAATGTGGTCAGTATTACGTCCGTGCCACTTCACTTTCCCACAAAAAAATCCGGTACCCATTAAAGGCTGGGTGAACCTGGAAGCCGTTAGTTGGGATCGAACCCTACCCCTTGTCCTTTGTAGTCCAGTTCACTAACCACTGAGCTATCGCGGCTCTCGAAACAAATAAAGCACAGGAGATATCTTCTGGCATGGAAATGTATCAGTTTTATGAACTTTTATGAACAAGCATGAATTTGTTCCTCTTCTTTGAGTGTGCAAGTCACTGGCAGTCAGCTTATGAGTTTATTTTTATTTGCTATAAAATGATGGAACAATTTGAGCAGCAGTACTGCATCAAATTTTGTCAAAAGTGTGTGATACCCAAGTAGAAACTATTCAAAAGATTCAACAGGGATGCAGGAATTATGCTACTAGTGTCACACAAATAAGGCTGGCACAATTACTTTACAGATATAGTAAAAAAAAAGTAAAGTACCCCCATCATGCCAAGTGGCGTATAGGGAATATGGTGTTAGCGATCATAAATTTTACAAATTTTACCCTTGGCACATGATTTTTGGGGTGATGTGGTCAGTATTACACTCATGTTGCTTTACTTTCCCAGAAAAAAAATCCGTTACCCATTAAAGGCTGGGTGAACCGGAAGACGTTGGTTGGGATCGAACCCTACCTCTTGTCCTTTGTAGTCCAGTTCACTAACCACTGAGCTACTGCAGCTCCCTTTAAAGATATAGGAGATCAAATAACATTCCTCAATAAGTCCTATAAGGAGGTTTTTGTTTATGTGCAGACTTTGGTCATGCAAGACTACCTGCAAGTTGTTCCATTGCTCTAGCGATCCTCTACAATGCAAGTGATCAGACCTGAGGCAATGGGAACTTTACAGATCCATCATAACAAAACACCCGTATATTCTTTGCATCTATTTCAGTCTCTCTAGGATAAACACAACATTCCTCTGGTTTATCAGGCTCTCTACTCTCTTGAAATGGCCTCTTTTGATTTGTTGTTGTTCCTCAAGCTGAAAGTTATGCTGAAAGGGACCTGCTTTGAGCCACAAGAAGAAATTATGTGGAGAATGATGGCCCATAAATACTCCACTCCCAAAGAGGCTTTACAAAAATGTTTCCAACATTGGTGGAACAAATGGCAGTCCCAAGTACTTTGAAGGGAATTTTTTTAAGGTTTCAGACATCCAGGTGAGAAATTGTGTTTTTCCCGCATAGAAGTCAAATACACTTTTTAAGAACCCTTGTACTTCATTACAAGAAAACTAAAGTATCCAGTTCTCATGTCCAGGGTTCAGTTCCACTAGTGGGAATATCTTTTCAAAAATAAAAAAAAATTGAATCTATGGTTTTTCATGAACTGGGTAGTGAGATCAGACGTCTAGCCCTCTTGGATAATGAAGAAAAACAGGAAGTCCCATATGGATTAGCATACACATTAAAAACCTTTGGCAGTTAAAAATCTAAAAGAGTAGGCTAAAAAATAGTCACTGCCTGAGCAAATTTGTCAGCAAAATCTACCCACACCAATGTATCCCAAGCTGTGCTATGGAGTTTGTGCATGTGGGCCATGGTTCTCTTCAGATGTTCTCGATACTTTTAGGGGAAAATCACAACACTTATTAATTTGTCCGGTGTGCAGTGATGATGATCCTAACATAACAGCTACTATATAAAATCAATGCTAAAATACTATATTAAATATTCAGCTGCAAAAAAAACACACTAATAACATGTCGTTTATATTTACAACCTAAAAGCCTAAAATGCTGATTTACTAGTTAACAAATTATTTATTCATTTATATAAGCCATATTTGTGACTTTAAAAATCCAAATCTAAAACTCCTGGAAACAGTTAATAATGTGTACTTGAAATTTTCATTTAGTACATTTTACCTATAATTGAAAATGAAAACACATATCTAAAAATAAGGCATAAACTTGATATAATTTCGCCAATAGTATTATAAATATTGCTGTTTTTAATATTCAAATTATAACTTTAAATGCAAGTAATAAATTGTTTCTCTTAATACAACAAGAATGCCAATAGAGCAGCGATGCACAGCCCTGCCAAGGTAGCAATATAAATGGCAAACAGAACTGTATAAGTTATGCCCCATTTTTCATTTCCCTTATCACTGTCAGGGTCTGTCCTCTTTGCAGTGGGGCTGAGTGGCATGCCTAAAAAATTAAAGAAAAGAAAAACTTTTCAAACTGACCATATTTATATGAATTGCTCTCATGGATCACTTTCCACATCTTTGACAGGAGTATATACATATATACACATATACAGGTATATTGTGAACAGTAAATTTACATGTAAAAGTGAAGATAAAGATGTCCCTTAAGATATAAGACAATAGAAGTGTGAAGTATTAAATTTCACCACATACAGTCATAGCATTTAGAGATGAGGTTAAGAATTGCCAGTGCTTCTCCATGCTTTTAAAACCTACTCCACCTCAGTGAACTAGGTACACATTCTTCTTTTCAGCTGCACCAACTGGAGAGTACAAAGCTTTCAAAACTTGTCCCCTATTGTTAAACCACCATGCTACTGATGCCCTCAGTTTGACAATAAGTTAGTATCAAATTAATATAATGCATTCATTTATTATTATTAAAGCTTGATTTTTGTTTGTTTGTTGTTTTACTACTAAACTAATTTTTATTATAAAAATGTATAACTAAAATAAATTAAAAGAGTAAATGGAGTTCATGCCTCTCCCATATCCATTCTCCCTTGACAATCCAGCCTTATCATTATGACTTTTATTCCACTTCTAGGGGTGTCCAGGGGTTTCTACAATACTAGAGAATATAGGCTGCATATCCAGTGCAATCTTGAGGTGTTCAGATCATAATTTGTATTTGAACTCAATAGAACAATTTGTTTAAAAATGACATTGAACCAGGTCAGAGTTTTTATTTCAACCGTGAGACTGACAGAAAAATTAGAAAATCTTGTTGACCCGGCTAGAGGTTTTATTTAAATCTTAACAGAAAAATTAAAAAAAAAAATTTTAACCCAGGTTAGAGTTTTTATTTCAAGTATGATAAAGCAATGACCTTATTTTGAGAACATGTTTTTATCTATTCAGCCACCTTACATTGAACTAAGTCATATTTTCATAATTCAGACTGCAGAGAATACATATAATAATTTCCTCACGTTGATCTACTTGAAGTTCATGTACTAATTCAATGACTCATTATTATCTATCTATTGACCTTTCGAGCCATAGCCGGCCCATAGGGCGTAGACCAAGTTACTCCTTCTCTTGTCTGAATTTTTGTTCTAGCAGTTTTCAATTCTTTTAAAGATATTTTATCAAATCTCACCATTTGTCTCTGTTCTGTGCAAGCAGCTCTATCTCATTGAGGGAGCCGATTCCTGCTGCTCTTGCCTCTCTGATCACTGTTCTTCTCAGTGTCTCTCTCTGGGTCTTCCTCTTACCTGTTGTTTCCCACATGAGGGCTTGCTTTGCTATTCGATTATTATCTCTTCTCATCACATGTCCAACATATGACCATCGTCTTTTCTTTATTACTGAAGATATTAGTGGTTGATTGGCAATTTCTCTAATTTCATCGTTTGTTTTGAATTCTTTCCACGCTATACCAAGTATTTTCCTTAGACATTTATTTTCGAATGCGTTCAACTTTGTTTCTATGTCTCTTGTTGTTTTCCAGCTTTCACACACATTCGTAAGGTTTGATAGTACATTTGATTTGAATAGTATAAGTTTTGTGTTTATGCTGATGAGTTTTGATTTCCACAACTTTTCAAGGCTTCTGAAAGACATTGCTGCTTTAGCTATTCTGATTCTAATTTCTTTGATTGTATCCCCTTCTCGATCAATGTGTCTTCCAAGATAGATAAAGTAATCAATATCTTCCACTGCTTTGTTTTCTATATATATTTTGTCATCTGTTGGAATTAACCTTTTCATGACTTTAGTCTTTTCCTGATTGATCTCAAGCCCAATTTTGCTGGCTATTGATGATAGTTCATTTGTGTTTTCCTGCATTGTTTTTATCTGACTGCTCATGAGAACTATATCATCAGCAAAGTCGAGGTCCTCCTCATTATTATAGTCAGATCAAAACACAACACAAAGAGCTTTCAATAAATGATGTGAGAACACCAGAGTTAAGGGCAGACCATAAAAAAAGATGCATTGAAGAAGTATTATAAACTGTAGGAAAAATAACAGCTGGAGAGGCCAAAAGAAGAGCAAAAGACTGCAAATTATATCTCCCTTTGACGCTGAAAGATAAATGAGGAAGGAATGAAGAATATAACATTTTTTAAAATGTTTATAATTATTAAAAGATAATGCATGTTGTACTGTTGTTAGGGATCACTACAGTGATAGAATCACATAATATTTTATTTTAAATCACAACAATTTTTTTGTTAATTTAAAGTGGTCAACATTATGTTAGTGCCATTCTTCTCTCTTTGAATATATTTCTATTATCCATTTAAGGTTGGATGAACTTAGAAGATTCAGTCATGAGTGAATCCTACCTCTTGTCCTCACTAACCAATGTTAATTTCACTAACCAATGCTAATTTCACTAACCAATGTTAATTTCACTAACCAATGCTAATTTCACTAACCAATGCTAATTTCACTAACCAATGCTAATTTCACTAACCAATGCTAATTTCACTATCCAATGCTAATTTCACTAACCAATGCTAATTTCACTAACCAATGCTAATTTCACTAACCAATGCTAATTTCACTAACCAATGCTAATTTCACTAACCAATGCTAATTTCACTAACCAATGCTAATTTCACTAACCAATGCTCTTTTACTGCTCCTAATTGAAGTAGATAGATATAAGAAAGGAAAGATGGATATTAGTTAGACAAGTTCTGTCTTTGACACGTTTTTAAATACAGGGACAAGACACTTAAACAACATAGAAACTAAAGGTTATTGAGTTACTGACCTCTGCAAGAGAGTACCTCAAATATGATGTGCCACAATAACTGTACAGTAACCCACACACTTAGCACTACGCAGCCAAATGATTTCAAGTCCTTGCTAAAGTAATCAATGTCAAAAGCAAGGAACATGGCCAAAGCTGAAATAATTAAGAAAAAGAATTATAATTTTGTAACTTCCAAGTTTTATCATTCTTGATATGATAAAAATCTGTTAAAGTCAATATTCTGGTCAATAAATTATCACGTAAAAGATATTTTAATGTACTTTTGTATCATCATCATTGAGTGCCGTCTCTGCATCAAAGGTTGGCTACCATGGAGCACCATTCAACTCTCTCTTGCTTTGATGGTGCAGGTTGTCATAGGCTGACTTGTCCAACTTTTGATGTTACTCGTTCATGTTAATCTTGGCCTGCCTCTGCCACTTTTACCTTGTATTTTCCCTTCCAAGATTACTTTTAGTAGGCTTTTGTGTCTTTTAACATACCTCAAAAATCTCATTCGTCTTTTTCGAATTGTATTTAGTAGTTCTCTTTTCATTTTTAGTTGTTTTAAGACTACACTGTTTTCTTTCCATCAATCTATAAATCCAAATTTCAAAGGCTTCAATGTCTGTTCTGTTTTCTTGTCTAATGTCCATGTTTTTGCACCTTACAGGAATGTTGAGAAGATATAACATATTGCTATTCTTAGTTTTAGCCCTGGTGTTATTTATTTTGATATTAGTATATTACTCTTGTATGATTCAGTTTTTTTTACCACGTGTTAAATGGACATGGTTGTGTAAGGTCAAAATATGAAAGAGACATCCTTTAGAGAAAACAAAATTTGTTATTATCTGAAGACAAGTGTCCCACAATTGACAAACCAATATCCTAAATTTTCTACTGAAGGGTTTTTTTTTACAAATGTCTTACCTTTAAAGGTAATTCAGATTAGAACTAGAAACACTATTTCTGGAGTAAAATCGGAAATAATTATAGCTTAAAGATATTTAATTGTTGAAAAGAGCTTACAAAATCGTACTTGCCTGCTAAAATATGAGTAGATTGGCCCAAGATGCGATGGCCCCAATTAAAAATAAATCTCATCTTGTGGTCAAGTCCAGGTCGAAGAGCACCTGCAGTTACTTGAAGACACATGCACACAACAACAGCTAGCCCAAAATATGAATGTGGAACTGAAAACTGAAACAACAGTAAAACAACGTATGAATGTAGAACTGAAAACTAAAACAACAGTAAAGCGACATATGAATGTGGAACTGAAAACTGAAACAACAGTAAAACAACATATGAAATTGGAACTGAAAACTGAAACAACAGTAAAACAACATATGAATGTGGAACTGAAAACTGAAACAACAGTAAAACAACATATGAATGTGGAACTGAAAACTGAAACAACAATTAAATGACATATGAATGTGGAACTGAAAACTGAAACAACAGTTAAACAACATATGAATGTGGAACTGAAAACTGAAACAACAGTAAAACAACATATGAATGTCGAACTGAAACAACAGTAAAACAACATATGAATGTGGAACTGAAATCTAAAACAACGTATGGTGCTCTGGTTAACACACTTGTACCGAAAGAAAACTATAGGAACTCTCTTTGCTGTAATACATCAATCATTCATTCTAGAAACTTATTTTTCAAGAGTTAAACAAACAGAATTAATGATCTGCAATTTAATATAAACTGTCAGACACAACTTTCAAATGAGAAAAAAAAATTATTGTGTAATAATTTTTAAAAGTCTTGATATAAAAATAAACAATAAATAAAATAAACAAGAAGATAATTAGAGTTTACAAAGATGATTACAGAACAATGTTCATAAACATCATAAATCAATGAATTACTAATAATAATATGCTAAGGGAAGTTAAATACATGATGGAAGCCATACACACAATTCTTAATTCTTCTTGATTCTTGATCCTTCCTGTGCTGTTAGACATCACATAGGGCTTGTAGTGTTTTTTGTCATCCATTTCTATTCTGGGCGAGATGTTTGATCTATTCTAATGAGTCCATGCCTGGCAACTTTGCTTCTATTATAAGTGTTCTTTTTAGTGTTTATTTTGATCTTCCTCATTTTCTGTATCCTGATGTTTCTCACAGAATAGCCTGAGTTGGAATTCTCTTGTTGTCTCTTCTCATCACATGTCCAACATAAGTCCATCTTCTTTCCTTAATTCTAGATGAGATCTTTGGTAGCATGGCCATTTCTCTTATTTCAATATTAATCTTGAATTCATTCCATTGTACACAGGGTATTTTTCTTATGCAATTGTCTTCAAAAGCATATAGTTTTTTTTCCTCAATCTCTTTTTGATATTTTACACCTTTCATATGTATAAATGTCTAAGGAAAATACTCGGTATAGCGTCGAACGAATTCAAAACAAACGAGGAAATTAGAGAAATCGCCAATCAACCACTAATTTCTTCAGTAATAAAGAAAAGACGATGGTCATATGTTGGACATGTGATGAGAAGAGATAATAACCGCATAGCAAAGCAAGCCCTCATATGGGAAACAACAGGTAAAAGAAAAAGAGGAAGACCCAGGGAGACACTGAGAAGAACATTGATGAGAGAGGCAAGAGCAGCAGGAATCGGCTCCCTCAATGAGATAGAACTGCTTGCACAGAACAGAGACAGATGGCGAGATTTGATAAAATATCTTTAAAAGAAAACTGCTAGAACAAAAATTCATATAGGAGAAGGTGTATCTTGGTCTACGCCCTATGGGCCGGTTACGGCTCGAAAGGTCAATAGATAGATAGATATGTATAGGTAAGTGTTTATAATTTGTATGAGTTGGATATTCTAAGTTTGGTTTCCTAGCTTAGCATTTTTTATTTCCATATAATGCCCAGGTTTTTAAATTTGTACACAATTAAGATATTTAAAAGCAGATATTTTTTATTTCCCTTACATGTGATGTTGATAATATTCAACCGTTGAAAATTTGCTGTCAATTTTTTAAAAAGTGAATCTATGTGTAATTTGTAAAGTTAATTTTTGTATGGTCTAGGAGACTTTTTTTTCAAAATTCTATAAACATTTTAATACTATTCAATTTATATAATATGTTAACAGTTTGCAAAACATTTATTTACATATAAACTTTATTGAAAAAAATAATTACAACACAGAAACAGTTTTCTACGCAACAATTTAATCATTAACATAATAATTAAACAGCAGAAACAAGAATATGAAACTTAGAATTATTTACCGCTCTTATTTCTGCTCCATAGTGTAAAAATATCATAAGTAATCCAAGGGCAGTCAGAATCACTATAAGTATAGCAAGCTCTCTGTGAACCTGTAGCACAACACCAATATGTACATCATTTTTTTAAATGACAGTTGCACTAAAGGAAACATATTTCTGATGAGTATATTATCATCATCATCATCAAGTACCATGCCTGCTGGCGTAGGTTATCATCTGTCTGATATCTTTTCTCTTTGCTTCCCTCTATCTCTTCATTGCTCAATATTCCCAGTTGTCACAATATGTTCCAGCTGTTCCCTTCTCATTACATGTCCAAAAAATGATGATTGTTTCTTCCTAATATTGGAAATTAGCTCTCTTTTTGCTTTGGCCTCTTTCAGAACGTTTTCATTACTCTTCTTTGCTGTCCTTGGTATTCTCAACATTCTTCTGTAAAACCACATTTCTACAGCTTCCAGTGATTTTCTTGTCTGTTGTCCTATTGTCCATGATTCACATCCATATTTTAAGACTGGCTCTACATAACATTTAAGATCTCTCTCGAGTTCTTCATGTTACGTAATAGACATAGCAAAAGAAAAACAGAACAAAATAACAATAGACGGTAGATGATTAAAGCAGGTACGAGGTGAACGAATCTAAATATCTAGGAAGTCTAGTGAAATACAATAATTCTTAAGCAGCAGTAAAAGAAGCAAGACGCAACAAAGATTGTCAAAACATCAGACAGACATTACCAATACTGTCCAACAAAGGTATTTAAACTAGAGCAACACAGTCTTCATCTCAATGTTGTGCTACCAATGCCATATCTGGAAGCTAGACTTAAAAACAATAAGAACAATAACTACTACATAATCGAAATGTGTCAGACGCATGGTAGAAGCCTGAGAGATAAGTTCAGAAATAAAGAACTGAGAAAAAAGCTAGGAATAAATCCTGCCACTGAATATACAAAGAAAAAACATAAAAAATGGTATTTAGTATTATGCTGAAGTTATTTGCTGAAGATGGTTTAAAAAAGATGGAGTGTAAAAGTAACAGTGCTGAAAGAATTAAATTACAGGCATAGAATTACATTCAATTGTAGAGTGGTGAAAATGCTATAAACAAACTACTTGTAGTACATAATGTAATATATAGGCCCTACAACAACAATAGATTTAAGTCTGATAACTACAATCTGAGTATCATTTAGTGATAATGAATAAATAGTATTAACAAAGAGAATACCAGTATAGTATACCAACAAGGATGATAACAAGCGATAACACAAAAGAGAACAAAATATATATGTACCAGAAAACAGCAGAACAGAGGAAGAAATAAACTAAATACTATTTGAAGACGACCAAGTTCTGATACATGAAACAACTGAGGACCTGCAAGAACATATCAACAGGCTAAACAACACTTGTAAACAATACAACATGAAGATCAACATAAACAAAATCGAAGTAATGGCAATAGCGAGAAAGAAAGAAAAACTAAACATCATAATAGATAATACAACTTTGAAGCAAGTAGACAATGTTAAATATCTGGGTAGCACGTTAACACAAGACAATAATAACCATGAGACAGAGATAGATATAAGGTGTAACAAAGCATGCCAAGTTATAGGCCAAGTATCAGCACTATTGAAAAACAAAGCAATAACTACGGAAGCAAAAAGGGCATTATACAAATCAATTTTTCTACCAACTCTGTGTTATCAGTGCCAGAATTGGACGCTGGACTCTAGAACAATAAGAAAGATAACGACCACCGCAATGAAATGTGTCAGAAGAATGACAGGAAACAGCTTAAGGGACAGAGTAAGAAACACCGATCTGAGGAAGAAACTCGAAATTTAACCAGCCATCGAATACATAAAGAAACAACAGATAAATTTGTTCGGCCACATAACAAGACAAAAAGAACTAACAATGACTCAAAGAGACATAAACAAACGCTATGAAAATGCCAGATTAAGAGGAAGACCGAGAAAGAGATGGATAAAGGGAATACTAGAGTCACTAGGAGGGATAACACCAGAAGAGTCCAACAGAAGAGCAAAGACTCGCAGATTGTATCTCCCCTTGATGCCAACGGCAATGGAGGAAGGATAGAAGAAGAAGAACAACAACAAAGAGAAGAATGCCAAATTCTTGGAGATAAAGAATCTACCTGGTATTTAATATTTTGGTCAGTAAACAAATATGTGTTATACACAATAGTAATGATGACCATTGTTAATGTGTGTACACTGAAATGTGTGGGTTAGAAAGGGGTTAATTAATTAAGTGAAAAGCTATGTGGACAAATAAGGTGGTTGATAGGTATTTTTAGAGGAGTAAGGAGGAGACAAGAGAACAGAGAACCCAGATGGAGTGCAAGAAGATTGATATAAGCAAATAATATTACTTCTAAATTTATATAAAGGACAGGTACCAGTTACATAGAAGCAAATATATAAAATGGTAAAATACTGTGACAATTCTGTAATTATATAAAGTTATTAGAACTTGAGTTTAAATAAATCAAAGAACAAAACATATGTACTAGACAATGTGATGGCATTTTGTCATCACATATCACTTGTTTTGGTTTATCCCAAATGTACAGTTATGGTGATAGGTGCTCAATGCACTTATCATCTGATATTAAAAAATAAAAACATAAGGACACTAACACCATATTTCACATACATAAAGTCACTGTGGTTTCCCACCACTTTTTCTTTTTCTGTTACTGTTGTAGTTGATATATTTTGTGGACATTCAATGTTCTCAAGATCAAGAGTTAGTTGTTTCTACAAAAGATTCTGTATTTCCTCAACTCTCACAAGATGCATTATATTGACAATTACAAATGTCTATTGATTTAATTAAAGTCATGAAAAGCTTAATTCCAACAGGCGACAAAATATACATGGAAAACAAACCAGTGGAAGAGATCGATTACTTTATCTATCTTGGAAGACACATTGATCGAGAAGGGGATACAAGCAAAGAAATTAGAATCAGAATAGCTAAAGCAGCAATGTCTTTCAGAAGCCTTGAAAAGTTGTGGAAATTAAAACTCATCAGCACAAACACAAAACTTAGACTATTCAAATGTACTATCAACCCTTACATATGTGTGTGAAAGCTGGAAAACAACAAGAGACATAGAAACAAAGTTGAACACATTAGAAAATAAATGTCTAAGGAAAATACTTGGTATAGCGTGGAACAAATTCAAAACAAACGAGGAAATTAGAGAAATTGCCAATCAACCACTAATATCTTCAGTAATAAAGAAAAGACGATGGTCATATGTTGGACATGTGATGAGAAGAGATAATAACCGAATAGCAAAGCAAGCCCTCATGTGGGAAACAACAGGTAAGAGGAAAAGAGGAAGACCCAGAGAGACACTGAGAAGAACATTGATCAGAGAGGCAAGAGCAGAGGAATTGGCTCCCTCAATGAGATAGAGCTGCTTGCACAGAACAGAGACAAATGGCGAGATTTTATAAAATATCTTTAAAAGAATTGAAAACTGCTAGAACAAAAATTCAGATAGGAGTATCTTGGTCTATGACCTATGGGCTGGCTACAGCTCGAAAGGTCAATAGATAGATAGCTTTCTGAAAAAGACAGAAAGGAAGACTTCTTTGCAACAAACACCTCTGTAAATGTAACATGAGAGCTTTTAATATGAGTATAATTGAGAAGCTTGCTAAAATTAGATTCAGCTGGTGGCAGACAGAAGGCACAGGCTTGAAATTAGGTGAATTTAATTTAAGGAAGGTTCCCAATTCTAGATGAATATAATGAAAGAAAAAGCAGCCTCAAACAAGATTTGCTTAACAGGCACTAAATCCACTGTGACTGATAAGGTACTTCTACTATTACTACTACTGCTGTTGCACCACCACTAATACTACTCTGCTGCTGCTACTGCTACCATGACTACTACTACTACTATTACTATTACTACTACAACTACTATAATTTACAATTGCTACTTTCTTAACAAGTGTGATAAATATGTTATTAGACTCTAAATTGTGTCTTCACTATTGCAGCAGTTTACAAACTCTTGGTATTTTTGAAATTATCAAACAATGTATACTTATTTTCTACTTGTGTCATATATAGTTCATCAGCTAACCTGAAACCAAACTTTGGTGCCAAATAATTTTTGTTTTGGCAACCAATCTCTGTAATGTCTGGACACAACAGTGACAATTCCACCAATGAAAATCCAAGCAATCATCATCAGAGCAGCTGTGTAATCAAAAGGGAAACATTTTTAACCAAAGTAAGGAAATCATAATTACAAAGATATAGCAAATTAATTTATAAGAAATTTGAAAATGATTTTTAAATGAATTATTAAGTTTGTATTAATATAAATTAACTTATAAATACTTATATTTGTACTTTTACCATGTTGTTTGTCCAAATGTAAAGATTACAGTCAAACTGGCATTATCTCAGATATGAACATAAACAGATATAAAGCACTTTTCACAATGGACAGGTCCTCATTTTAACACCTTTATTCTCTCTTTGTTGCACCATATTACAGACTGTTATCCAACCTCCATTTCACTCTATCCTAAACATCTTTACTCATTATAACCAGTAATCCACTTGCATATTCAGCACATTTGGCTAAACCCTGTTTCACTGAGCCACTTTCATGAGCTTTTCATTCTACTATAGGCCATAATAGTATGGAATAGATTAGAGGCTACAGAGATGGGATTTCTCAGAAGAATGTTGAAAGTTCCCTGGACAGATAGAAAGACCAATGAGGAAGTTCTCAAAGAGGCCAACACAAAAAGGGAGCTCTTAAAAACATCAGAAAGAAGCAATCAACATTTTTCGGGCACACCATGAGAAGAGGAAAGTTGGAATACTTGGTTACAACTGGCAAAATAAAAGGAAGGAGAGATCGCGGACGACAAAGAGAGAAAATAATGGATAGCTTGGTGTCATGGCATGGAAAAAAGTCAACAACAGAACTGATACGATGCACTGTAGATAGAAGATTGTGGAGGGACATGATCGCCTACGCCAACCGGCAGGGTACATGATGATGATGATGATAGGCCATAATATAGAAAGTATTGGGAAAGAGAGGTCACGGGCAACAAGGAGATAAGATACTAGATAGCTTGGTGTCATGGCACGGAAAACAGTCAACAACAGAATTGATATGGTGCACTGTAGTTAATGTCTTTCTGGAAGGACATGATCACTTACACCAAGCGGCGTGACAAATGATGATGATGATGATATGCCTAATGGTGAGACAGAAAAAAACTGAAATAAATTGTAAAAGTTTCTCATCATATAGATATAACATTTGCTTTTTCTACATACTTTCTAAATCTTACTCAATAGGTGATATAATATACAAACAAATTATGACATAAAAATGGTACTATGTAAAAGGAACAAAAATATATTAATTTCAAAATGGTTAAACTATCATTATGACAATTATCCCGTCTCAAAGGTCTGTCTGGGGTTTTCTTTGGGGCAGGAGAGTAAAGATCAAATGCCCAGTGAGGTCACCATGAGAGAGATGTTCAGGGTTTCTCTTTTATTTTCAACAAAGACATGACAACTTTTTTTATTTTACCATGAATCAAACTCTAGTCCCATTTTATTTGGAGAAAAAAAATCTCTCTGTAGTAATTGAAAAATCACTAAAAGTCAAGTATCATTGTAACTATTTAATATAAAAAAGTATTTTTTTTTAAAATTAATCCATGTTGACAATTTATAACTTCTTTATACATGCAAATCATATATTTCTTGTGTCTAGTATCTTTAATAATAATGGTGTATTCTTTTCCATTTTTTAATAGTACAATCTTTCATTTTCAAAATTGCTTTTGATTTACTGAAAAATGTTTTTAAAATAATTAATCATAACTGTAAATTTTTGTTTTCTATTAAAATTAGATAAAAATAAAATCAGAAAATTATTATTTAATATTTTTGGACCAGTGTAAAAGTTGAAACCCCTATAATATCACAGGGCAGGAAGCAAATGAGAAAACTTTCACATCTTAAATTATTCATATGCTTTCATTTTTATTTATTTTATTTTACAATAAGCTGTAAAATAAATGTGATAAAGTAAAGGAACTTACCATGGACTCTAACCAGTACTGGAAATGATGATCCTCTATGAATGCTTTTGTCTTTCATGTTTACCTTCCTACATGTAACAGCTGGCATTTCCACATGTTTGGACAGTACATCAGATGCTACATAGAAAAGATAAAGATGAGTCCCATATCTGTTGCCATTGGATAATGATGCGTTAGTGACTTCATTGCATTGATTCTCAGCTTCAAGAGAAGGGGTGTCAGTTCCCCTCCTCCCTGTCTTTCATTCTCTGAGAATATCTCTAATAATCATTTAGGGAGACTTGGTGGAATCTGGAAGTCTCTTAGGTTGTAAATTTTGCCTCAACTGGAATTTATACCCCAAATCTTCAAGCCAGTTAGGCAAGTGTAATAACAACAAAGCCACAAAGCTCACACTACATAGTAAATCCAAAATACAATATGAAAATGCTTAACAGAAACAATAACACAGAAATTATTTAACTAACAAAATGAACCCCTTCCAAAATAACAAAGGTAACAAGCAGCTCTAAATTCTGAACTGCTAAAAATCCAATCCTGCACAATATTAATACATCATTTACAACAAGAATATAAATATTTTTAACAAGAAAATATATATATTGGGGTGGGTGGGGTTGGGGGGGGCGCTAATAAATGCATGCACACTGCAACATTAAAAATGTCAAAGGTTTATTACTAGATTTACATATACATCAAAGGTACCTGTAAGTCATGTCTAACTTGTGCAATCACATTAGATATTAAAAGTGTTCTCCATTAGCATCAAGACACTTCTGATTTGAGTAAATTATGATACAAACAATACTGTCTACAGAGTCCACAGTGATTACTGGACAAGACATTTAAGTTTGTTCCTGTAGTGCAGCAAGTGTGGCTGGTTTTATATGGGGCACCACATCCTTTAGGGTTCCCCATAGATAGAGTTCTAGGGCAGGGGCATCATCATTGGAACGTGGAGGGAATTCAAAAGCAATTAACTCTCATTGACATTGTCATCATACTTTTGACACATTCTTGAATTTCTAATGCTACTTCAAAATGGTCTTGCATTGCCTAAAAGTTAAGTGTTCCCATTATTATATTGTCTAATTCTCTTGATAGTCGATTGTTGACTTAGACATTGTATTACTACTGACATCTTTAGAGAAAGTGAGATGACATTGCATCCCAAGTTTGAAAGCTCCATAGAGGGTGTGAAATAAACCTCTGGGTTTCTAGAAAATAGCAGTGTTGTCATCTAAGAATTAATGGAAAAACAATGAAGTTCCCAGGACTAGTTTTCTTACGCCCTTGTCAATTCCCTTACCCCAGAAAGAACATTACAACTTTTTTTTTTATAAATGAAATTTGTATAATAAATATATTTAAAATAAATATTTTAAAAATATAGAAAACAGGTAATTTGAAGTGTATATAAATGAAAATTGCTGAAAGTTTTTAAAATTATAAATGATATTTTCATGATTTTCATGATATAATACATAGTTAATTGATTAATACTTTTTTTTTCTAAACTAAGAATATGAACCACTTATTGGTTCTAATTAGGATGCAGAACAGTGCCACAATAAAATATGCACTTTAAAAGTTTCATCACTACTTTCATCACTCGTCTACGACATTAGACTTGGATGTACAATTCAATGAAAATGATTAAAGGAGAAAAACAATAAAATTGGAAGTTAAATGAGTTTTGTTTGGGAAAAAAAAAGATAACATAAGTTTATTTATTTATAACAACTATTCTTTGTTGATTGATTGATTTGTGTGTAAAATATGTTCAATATAGAACACTTTATTTAACAAGTCTTAAGTAGATGTTTGATAAAAAATATTTATTTGATGATTGATACATTCAGTTCCAAGAGTGGAAATAATGATGTAGTTAGTATGTTCATAATTCTGTAATCATTGGTTATCTCCCTTTTGATATTTTTAACTGACTTAACTGCGAGGTTGGAGAAAATGGTAAGAGCCAAGAAATGAAGTGTCTCATCCATTATTTCAAACTTATATACCTTAGTAGCATGATATTGAATAAGACTTCCTATAAAGTGACATTCAAGGAACTACACTTATCTTCTATCACCTAAAGGTTACATTAATGAATAACTATGCTGTTGCTACTTTAACCTGGCATTGCTTTGCCCCAAGCAAGCATCAGATACCATTCTTGGTCCCTGCTGAATGTAACATTTGTGTAGTTCAGCAGACTTGATTCCTGATTGATAATGTATGCAGAACTCTCCTTTGGCAACACAAAGCTGCATTGTAGTCGACCATCAGACTGTTTCAACTCTACTTCCGACAAAAATCTCTGGGAAAATATAATTTACAGATTGCTAAATGTGAATAATTAATTATAATTTTATATAAGCACATTACAATAGAGAGGTCACTTAGACTGAAATTAACATAAGAAATTTTGTTCTTTTTGTTCAAAATTTAAAAATTCTTTCCTTATACTATAATAAAGTATTTTGTAAGATTATTAAGAAAGAATCAAAGATGCTGTCAACATTGTTATGCATGAAGAACACGCAGCATTTAGAAAACGTAGATGCTGTCTTCGTCATATTATCACTCTGAAAATTATATTAGAGGAAAATATTGAAAAGCAAAAACCATTTCTTCAAAAAATTGTTAATTTCAAAAAGACTTTGGGCAGCACACATAGCAATCCATTGTAGAACAGAGCATCCTTCTGTTAGGGACGCAGTTATTTACCCATTTATTCAACATGTACGGAGCTCGTGGACTTTTACACCTCAAGTTGGTGGCAGAACTGTGAAGGAAGACAGTTGTGCTTCTGTATTGACTACAAGTAGTTTGACCATGGAATTTATGGCGGTTACAAAAGCATTGGGATGACTTGAGACACAGCCTAATGCATTTGTTTTTCTTCAGTGACTCTATGAGTATGCTCAGAAAGATCGCAACTGGCTGTTTCGATGGCAGTGGTTTGAGTCTTTGGGAGATCTGTTCTAAAAAGTGTCTGCTTCATTTTCATGCCAGGGCACACATGAGTGTTAGAAGTAATGAAATGCTGACTGACTTGCTAGTTTGGTTGATGTTGAGTGCGGAAGGGCAATAATGGACCACTCTGACATTCTGAATGCCTTCAAGGGCATTGGATGAAAAAATTACTAAAAAACTGGCCCTGAATCAGCAACCATGAACAGACTTTATGAATATCATGTCATCTTGGGAGTAGTCAGACGAGAGCGCTACACAGGAAGTCTTCCAAAGAAGACTTGTCTATCAACACAATACTGGTGTTGCTAGTCGCTACAGGTTGATGGATATTCTTCGCAGGAGATCTGAGCACTAATGGACTTGTACGATGTGCAGTTAAAATGACCTGTCAATTAAACTAACTAATTAAAATAAACGTGAAACATACTGAGACAATATGAAATATTTTAATATCAACAAAGATCTGTATGGATTCTCTTGGGCTGTTCGCATACAGACAAGACTAAGTGAATGGTTTCAGACTGAACCTGGAGTGGAACAAGGATATATTTTATCTCCCTTGCTATTTAGAATTGTCATAAACTTCATAATGCATAAATGCTGTAATAGAGGCATTGGATTGACCCTTGAGTCTCAAGTGGAGGATCTTGATAATTTTTCAGATGATATAGCTCATATCAGTAGTAAAGTGAACATGATGCAAGAAAAAACAAATGCCTTGTCATCAATGTCTAGTAAAATAGGATTTGGGATCAACCAAGAAATGACAAAAGTAATAAAAAATCAAATTCATCCAGAAGTTAAAATATACCTGGAAGGAAAAGCAGTGGAAGAAGTTGATTGCTTCGTATATCCTGGAAGTTGCATAGATCAAGAAGGGGACACAATGAAAAGAAATTAGAATTCGAATAGCAAAGGGAGTAATGACTTTCAGATACCATGGTAAAAAATAAAAATAAAATTATTAGGCACAAAAACAAATCTCAGGAATTTCAAACCAAATGTATTGAACACCCTTACTTATGCATGTTACAACTGGAAAAGAACTACAGAAACAGAAAATTAACAGGATGCATTTGAAAATGAATACTTCAGGAAAATACTTTGTATACCATGGAATGAATTCAAGACCAGTGCAGAAATAAGAGAATTGATAAAGCATAGAAAAACGTTTATTCAAGAGAAGATGATGGACATATAATGAGAAGAGATAACAAGAGAATCTCAAAACAAGCCATTAAATGGAAACCAGAGGCTAAAAGAGAAAGTGGTCCACCTCATCATCATCGAGTGCCGTCTCCGCAATGAAGGTTGCCTACCATGGAGCACGGGAGCCGCGATAGCTCAGTGGTTAGTGAACTGGACTACCACGGACAAGGGGTAGGGTTCGATCCCAACCGACGGCTTCCAGGTTCACCCAGCCTTAAATGGGTACCGGATTTTTTTCTGGGAAAGTAAAGCAGCACGGGCGTAATACCGACCACATTACCCCAAAAATCATGTGCTGAAGGTCTGTAAAATATAGGGTCACTAACACCATATTTCCCTATACGCCACTTGGCGTGACGGGGTACTTTACTTTTTTACTTTTACCATGGAGCACCATTCTGCTTTGATGGTGCAGATTGTCATAGGCTGATTTGTCCATCTTTTGATGTTACTCGTCCATGTTAGTCTTGGTCTGCCTCTGCCTCTTTTACTTTGTATTTTCCCCTCCAGGATTACTTTTAATAGGCTGTTGTGTCTTTTAACATGGCCCAAATATCACATTTGTCTTGTTTGAATTGTGTTTAGTAGTTCTCTTTTCATTGTTAGTTGTTTTAAGACTTCGTCGTTTATTTTCTTTTCCTTCCATCCAATTCTACCTATTCTTCTATATATCCACATTTCAAAGGCTTCACTTCTCTGTTCTATTTTCTTGTTTAATGTCATTGTTTCTGCACCATATAGGAATATTGAGAAGATTTTGCTATTCTTAGTTTTAGCCCTGGTGTTATTTGTTTTGATGTTAGAATGTTCTTCATGGCATTAAAATTACTTTTTGCCATTCCTATTCTTTTGTTTATTTCAGTTGTACATTTTCCATCACTGGTTATAGTATTGTCCAAGGTTGTTGTAGTTCTGAACTGTCTCCAGGTCTATTCCTTCAATTTTGATATCCATTTGTGGGTTTTGATTATTTCCTTGGTTTATGATAATAGTTTTAGTCTTTTTGATATTCATATCTAGTCCATATTTTTTGCTTATCATGTTTATTTCATTAAGTTATTGTTGTAGATCTTTAGGATTTTCTGCTAGTAGTATCATCAGCATATGTTAGGTTATTGATTATCTTTCCATTAATTTGTAGGCCTGGCATCTCTATGATGTTTTTAAAGATTTGCTTAGTGTATACATTGAACAAGCTTGGTGATAGGATGCATCCCTGTCTTACTCCTCTTTTTATATCAATGGGTGTAGAGTTCTCTTTGTTATATGTTATTATTGCTGTTTGCTCCCAGTGTAGATTACATATCCACCCAGAGAAACATTAAAAGGAACACTGAGGCAGAAGACAACAAAAGCAGGCATCAGCTCCTTTTCCAAGGTTGAGAGGAATGCTAATAACAGAGATGTATGGGGAAATCTTGTGCAAAGACTGATACTTAATAGCAAAGATTTCTGGACATGGAGAGCCTAGAATTTATGCTCAATATATTTGGCTCAGAAGGACACAAGATAGATAGATATACTACTCATTTTGCTCTGGGACTGAAGATTTCACATAATGCAGTAGTCATAGTTCTCCATATTTGATGATTTGCTGCCAGTTCTTGTAGGTCTTGGTTGTTTCTTACTCAGTTTTACCTTCCCTAGTAATGGTTCAGCCTAGTGATTCTCTTGGTCTGCCTTGTTTTCTTTTACCAGATGGTATCCACATGAATGACTGATGGGGAGGTCTTTCTTCATTCATTATCAGCACATGACTGATGTATTTTCAGCGCCTTCTTCTTTAAGGTGACCATTCATCCCGGAATTTGACAATTTTTGAACCTTTGTCCCGGATTAGCTGCCGTACCGGTTTTGTCCCGATTTTGGCATATTTTTTAGCTTTTGTCCCGGATTTGATAAAAAATAATTTGGGACACAAACGTTTACCAATTTTGCCATTTTGGTACACGGCGTACATTTCTTCAATTAAATAAAATATTATTCTGTTGCTGTGTAGACAATTTTGTTTAATATCAAAACAGTAGAATACGCTCCTAGTTTTAAATCTCGTATATATTCGTTGTGTTACTAACTTTCACTTTCACTTTCGCAAAAAATGGCACCGAAGCGTAATTGTAGTTTTAATCAAGATTTACAAAAGGAATACCCTTTTATAAAAAAGTCTACATCGTCATCAGACTTCACTGTAAGATGTAATATATGTTCATCCGGGTTTACTATTAACCATAGTGGACGTGGTGATATTAAGAGCCACATAAATAGTGATAAACATAAGAGAGCCGTCGCTACTGCTGCATCAAGCTCGTCCATGACAAATTTTTTTCGAGCTGAACAGGTTGGTGACAAAGAAGAACAGTTAGCTGCTACAGAAGGTGCCTTTGCATATCATACAGTGATGCACAATCACACGTTTAGATCTATGGACTGCACATCAAAATTGCTTCAGGTAACTTTAGAACCAAAGTTTGCTTGTGCACGTACGAAAACAGAAGCTATTATTCGGAATGTGTTCACACCCCATGCTCTAAACGAGTTGAGATGTGACCTAGAAAACGTAACATTTATCTCCATACTGACAGATGCCTCCAACCACAAAGAAATCAAGATTTTTCCTTTGCTTGTCAGATACTTTGATCGCAATAAGGGACTGAAAGTTAAAATATTAGAGTTGAAGTCATTGCCGGGTGAAACATCTGATATAGTAAGTAGTTTTCTTATTGACTGTCTAACTGAAAATGGTTTAGAACTGAAAGTAGTTGGATTATGTGCAGACGACACAAATTCTAATTTTGGGGGCGCTGAAAGAATAGGACAGAACAATGTTTTCACAAAACTGAAAGAAAACCTTGGACATAGTTTGATAGGTGTTGGGTGTGCTTGCCATATTTTCCACAACACTGTTCGAGCAGCTGCAGACGTATTGCCTGTTCATGTTGAAATGACTATTGCAAAAATTTATCTGTACTTCAAATCATACACAGTTAGAGTTGAAAGTCTCAAGGAGTTTTGTCAGTTTGTCGACACAGACTTCCAGATGATTTTAGGTTATGCACAAACTAGGTGGCTTGTGCTCTTGCCTGCTGTTGAAAGGGTTCTTTACATGTTCCTGCCTCTAAAATCATATTTTCAATCTCAAGACAGATGCCCAGTTTTTATACAGGAATTCTTTGAAAACCCACTGTCTGAGGCATGGCTTATTTTGGTTCACAGTCAGGCATCCTCTTTCCACGAAGCAGTGCAGAAAGTAGAGGGACAGATGGTCACTGTATTTGAAGTCATTGACAACATCAATAGGTTGAAAGCTATCTTGGAGTCCAAGCTGGAAGACGGCTTCTTGCCATCAAGAGTTCAGATAATCCTTAAAAAGCTGGAAATGGAAGGATTTCCACGTGATGATGTGAAAAAGTTTAACGCCAGTGTTTCTTCATTTTATGAAACAGCTTTAAGTTATTTGAAGAAATGGGCTGCAAATAATTTTCATAACCTAGAGTCTTACAGCTGGATAATGCTGAACTGAACACCAAATTGGGAAGATATTGAGAAGTCTTCATCATTAGTGAGTCAAACAGTGCCTTCAGTCGACTTTCCAGAAAATGAAATGTATGACGAATATGTCTACATGAAACAGTTCGTTACTTCACAAAAAATTAGTGAGTGGAGTCTTAATAAAACATTACCAGGGCAGCATTGGGTTGAACTAGCTTCCCACTTCAGAAACAATCATGTGCCCGTTTCACATATTCTGAAGTTGGCAGAGTTCTTTTTGTGTCTACCTGGAACAAATGCTGCAACAGAACAAGTGTTTTCTCTGATGAACAGTTTGTGGACAAATGATAAAACACAACTAGGTGTTGAAACTTTAAAAGCCATGTTGATCACCAAAGTGAACTATGAGGGAACATGTGTCGAATTTTATAAGATGCTGCATACAAAGAAGGACATTTTACAGAAAATTCACTCATCTGAAAAGTACAGCATCTCTGTTTCACCTTCCGTTTAAGTGAGTATCACTGTTTTTTTTTTATCTCCTGATTATCCTGATAGCGTATTGTAGGTCTATATTATTAGATGTTTTAAAATGTATGTATTATTCACTTGAAAATGACAGCAAGAAGAAATGTAATTTTATTGGTGGAAAATTGAAGTAAAATTATTCCGTCCCGGAATGGGATTTCAAAAATATGGTCACCTTATCTTCTTATAAAGCTCAAAACATATTCTTTTTTTAGATTTATCCCTTGTCAGTTTGTCTGAAATGTATTCTTTTCAGCTTATGTTTGAGATCCTATGTACACTATAATATAACACAGAATAATTTTGTCAACAAATTTTTAAAATGCATTTAAAATAAGATTATAAAAATGTAGTTCGCAAATATTTAGTTTAAAAGTTGAAGCATTCTATTTTAATAACAGCGATATCTTCTTAGGAACACTAGGCCTATATGCATTCAATGTTTTTTTAGATGCCATAAGATTTAGATTGTGTGCTTCCAGCTGAAAATGATCCAGTCAACCTAATAGTAAAAATTACTGCCTGGTTTGAAGAGTTAAGAAAGCTTGTAATGGTAATAAAGATCACTGACCCTTTCCCTTCTAAATAGCACCTTAGTATTATGAGATTAAGGTGCTCATAGTGTAATGGCATTAAAAGCTTTGTAATTATCATTATCTCCATTAATTAAGTAATTACATTTTTTTTTAGTATTATTAACTCTTTCTGTACATTCTGCCATATGGTGCGCCAAATCCATTTCAGTTGCGTACGTTCAGCAGCATAGTGCGCCACAATAAATTTGTTTCGTGTAAACCGTCAACAAACTGTATTCCTATATTTTAGATTGACTATTTTATATAGATTCCTTCACCGGAGAGTTCCTTCCTTCTTCCCCATGAGGTTGAAAGACGTACTCTAACATGATTTTTTCATTTGGATTTAGTGTTTATTGTAAAATAAAGTGTAAACAAAAATCAGCTGATCGAAATGGCTTCCAGTAGCCATGATTGTAATGTTAAAAGTCAGTTGATGACGGCTGAAGAAGCTTTTCAATTAATTTTTCTTGATGATTCCGATGATAGTTCAGACACTGTAAATGTTGATAACAACAATTGTGATGACAGTGGTCCAGATATGGATTTTTTAGCACAATTTTTTAACACTCATTTTTTTCTGTTCAGGATGTGAAATTAAACCACATCTTCATCCAAATGCATGCCTCAAGGCATTTCATGGAGAATAAATGGAGAAAGTGTTTTTTGTTTAATTGAAAAAAAGTGTCAATATTGTGTATATAGTGATTTGTGTGTGTGTGTAGTCAAACAAAAGTGTCAATATTGTGTACATAGTAATTTTTCCCCCCAAAAAAGTTGAAATTTCATTTTTGTCACTTGTTGTAATTGTAGATGACAAAATATCAGTTATTGTTATGCTACATCAACCAAACTTTTATGGCTGCTTAAAGACATATTGCTATATATTTTTTTCACAAAATAATTCATATTGGATTACTATGACCAGCTCTATATGATGGTAAGTTGTCAATTGTGGTTTGAATTTGATGTTTCAATTTTTTTGTTGTTGGTCGTTTATCTCCAATTTTTCTATTTACATGTCTTGTATCATTTTGGCATTATTGGAATCTGATTCCTTGTTCAATTATCTAAAAATTCATATATAATATGTTATGTGTTAGATAAATATAAAGCACGTAGATTGATGTTTTAAAACCATAAGATCTGTCAAAAATTTTGTCTCTGAAATCTCTTCCGTTGCGTCGATAAAAAGCTTCCATACGGAAAGAGTTAACATAACAATTAGTGAGTTCGTTAGTTGTCAGAATGATCAAGACTCCAGGTTTGATGCTGTCCAGTTGATCAAGTTGAAAAACTAAAGGGCGCTGCTTGTTGATATGGTGAAAGTATTAAAAAGTAGCACTGATCAGCTCAGCTCCAGAAGATGACCAGTACGGTGAGGTTTTATACTTCACTTTTAAATAACATTATACAAGTTAAAAATAGAACATCCTTTACCTTATAATTTTCAAGAATAACTTTTAAAAATTGTTGGTACGCATTTAGATTCAAGTTAGGATAGGTCTATATAATATGACAAATGGTTAGTGATAAATGAAAGAAAACTTATGTTTAAGATCTATTCTAGACTACACATAATATTCTAAAAATAATAACAATTTACTACCGTGATCAAGCGTTCATTATGTAATGCAGGATTCCATCCATGTTGAATACTTATTTGTCCAGAGTTACCCACACATGTTATTGTTTCATCTTGACCCTGAACAAAAGGGAAAATATATTTTATTTTTATTTATGAAAGTGGTTTCCTGCTGACATTAAAAAAAAAACAATAAAAATTAGTCACGGATATATAATTAAAAATGCTTAAAATTTAACTTATATTAAATTACAGAATATTCTGTAAAATTCTTAACTCTCCGTGTTTGAAAATCTTTACTATTAAATGTCAAACTTTGCACAGGATCAATATTGGGTCACATCAAAGGTCCCTATTCTGAGAAAACTTATCAGCATCACCAACAGACCTGATACCTGCTGTTGTCTCCTGCTTCAGCATTCTTCTTAATTTTTCTTTAGGTTGGTCTTTTTTTTCTTTTGATTGTTTTTTTACATTCAAGGACTTGCTTTGTGATTCTCTTGTTATCTCTTCTTATTATCTAGCTGACATATGTCCATATTATTTTCTTGATCATAGATGATTTTGTTGGATGCATGGCTACTTCTTTTACTTTTTATAGTCTTAAGTTCATTTCCTTTTTACACAAAGTATTCAAATTTATGTATAGTTTTACATTGTCTGTCCATCTCTTTGCAGCTGTAATATTTAACATTTCTTTAGTTATAAAAAAAACATATCTGCAATAAATATATGACACATATAATATGTATGTATATAAATTCTTCTCTGAACCAAATGTCTGCAAAATAATCTTTCTCACTTCATTTATTCATTATCCATTTATCTCATTTATAAGATAACATTTATTTCATTCACGGGGAGTTGGGTACTCTAGAGCTACATTGGCCTCAGTAAAGGAAGGACCCGGGTTCAAAGTTCACCAGAAATGGGGGTGATTTTTCAAAAATATGAAAAATTAATCTGTGATTTTTTTAATGACATTACCCTCTCCTGATCTTTAAGTAGTAAGATCCAATGTCTAGCCCTCTTGGATAACAGCAATAAATAGGAGATTCCCATGTGCACTTGCAAACATTAAAGAACCCTTGGCAGTTAAAATAAAAAAGGGTAGGCTAAAAATATGGCCATTGCTCGAGCAAAATTGTCACAGAAACCTACCCACATTGTGGATCTTAGGCCATGCCGCAGAGTTCGTGCAAGTGGGCCAGGATTCTCCTAGGATTTTATTCAGTTTCATGAGAGAGTTATCAGAGCACCTCTGGATGCGTTAGATGTGTAGTGATGATGATCCTAACAAGAACAACAATTTAATTCATAGATATTCAATATTACAACCTACAACATAAAAAGGCTCAGGCAAAAGCAGCTTTCCAAAAAATGAGGAGGATACTATGCAATCCATTTTTGACAATAGAAACAAGAAAAAGAGTTCTTAAATGTTATGTAGAGCCAGTCTTAACATATGGATGTGAGTCATGGACAAGAGGACAACAGACAAGAAAATCACTGGAGTCTGTAGAAATGTGGTTTTACAGAAGAATGTTGAGAATACCATGGACAGCTAAGAAGAGTAATGAAAATGTTCTGAAAGAGACCAAAGTAAAAAGAGGGCTAATTTCAATATTAGGAAGAAACAATCATTATTTTTTGGCCATGTAATGAGAAGAGAACAATTGGAATATATTGTAACAACTGGAAAAATTGAGGGACGAAGAGATAGGGGGAAGCAAAGAGAAAAAATACCAGACAGCTTAAGAGAATGGCTTGGCAGAAGGCCAACAACAGAAACGATAAATAACTGTCGAGATCAAAACTAATGGAGAGATATGATCACCTACGCCAGCAGACCCAGTACTTGATGATGATGACAACATAAAAAACTGAGTATAAGAACAGCCTTACCCACTACTTCTCTTATGGCATTAAAGAGAAAAAAAAAAGGTATAAAATACTGTAAGACACTTTCATGTTGATGACATCTCAGTGTAAATGGAACCTTTTGTGTTAAACAGAAACAGGTACAACCAACTATTTTCAAAGCCTTTACCATGTTCTTGTCATCTGAAAACCCAAGAGAAATCCAATTTTGTCCTGTGGTAGAGTACATCTCGAACTTGTAGTCATCTGTGCTTAGTCTGTACTGGAAGCTGAGAGCAGCCAAACAGTTATCTCCTTTACAGTGTCGCGGATGTAGAAAACATCCTTTAGTATCGCCACAAAGTGACATATCTACATCTTTTACCAAACCTTTGGAGACAATCCCCTGTAAACAAGAATAATGAACAGTATATGTGAGAAATCAAAACAGTTATTTTAAAATTATAAAAAGTTAATGGAAAATACTGGTAGGATTATACAAAATCTGAGTTTGCAAATTGTTATAAGTCTTCAATCATATATGTAAATTTTACATTGTACAACATAAATTTGTTCTTGAAGCAAACACTAATACACATGTATAACTAATAATATACAAACAAAACTAATCAAAATAATAATTTATATTTATAACATAATTAAAATTCCTTATTCTATCTTTCTCTAAATAATATCTATCTATCTATCTATTGACCTTTCGAGCCGTAACCGGCCCATAGGGCGTAGACCAAGATACACCTTCTCTTATATTAATTTTTTTTTTTTTTTTTTGTTCTGGCAGTTTTCTTTTAAAGATATTTTATCAAATCTCGCCATCTGTCTCTGTTCTGTGCAAGCAGTTCTATCTCATTGAGGGAGCCGATTCCTGCTACTATTGCCTCTCTCATCAATGTTCTTCTCAGTGTCTCCCTGGGTCTTCCTCTTTTTCTTTTACCTGTTGTTTCCCATATGAGGGCTTGCTTTGCTATTCGGTTATTATCTCTTCTCATCACATGTCCAACGTATGACCATCGTCTTTTCTTTATTACTGAAGATATTAGTGGTTGATTGGCGATTTCTCTAATTTCCTTGTTTGTTTTGAATTCGTTCCACGCTATACCAAGTATTTTCCTTAGACATTTATTTTCCAATGCGTTCAACTTTGTTTCTATATCTCTTGTTGTTTTCCAGCTTTCACACGCATATGTAAGGGTTGATAGTACATTTGATTTGAATAACCTAAGTTTTGTGTTTGTGCTGATGAGTTTTGATTTCCACAACTTTTCAAGGCTTCTGAAAGACATTGCTGCTTTAGCCATTCTGATTCTAATTTCTTTACTCGTATCCCCTTCTCGTTCAATGTGACTTCCAAGATAGATAAAGTGATCGATCTCTTCTACTGGTTTGTTTTCCATGTATATTTTGTCAACTGTTGGAATTAAACTTTTCATGACTTTAGTCTTTTCATGATTGATCTCAAGCCCAATTTTGCTGGCTATTGATGATAGTTCTTTTGTGTTTTCCTGCATCGTTTTTATCTGACTGCTGATGAGAACTATGTCATCAGCAAAGTCGAGGTCCTCCAAATGGTCTCCTTGTATCCATTCGATGCCTTTATTACCAGTGCAGCATTTCTTCATTATGAAGTCCATAACAATTCCAAATAACAAGGGCGATAAAATACATCCTTGTTTAACCCCAGTTTCTATTGGGAAACATTCGCTCAGTCCTTCCTTTGTTCGAACTGCACATGTGTAACCATCATACATGTCTTTGATAATATTTATGATTTTTGATGGTAAACCATATTGCTTCAGAATTTTCCACAAAGAATCTCTATGAATACTATCAAATGCTTTTTTGAAGTCGATGAAGTTAAGTACAAAAGGTTTTGGCTTTTCAATGTGTTCCTCCAATATAAGTCGTAGAGTGAAAATGTGGTCAAGACAGCTTCTCCCTTTTCTAAACCCAGCCTGTTCTTCACGCATTACTGTATCTATTGAATTCTTTATTCTATTTATGATGATTTTGCAGAATAACTTTGAGGCAACTGACAAAAGTGTCACGCCTCTCCAGTTGTTACAATCTCTAAGATTGCCCTTTTTTGAGATCTTAACAATGATTCCTTTTTTCCATTTATGAGGCGTCTTCTCTGTTTTCCAAATGATGTTGAACATTTTTTGGAGATGTATTAGATTATGGCTATCAATTGCCTTGAGGATCTCAGCTGTTAACTTATCCTCTCCAGCAGCCTTGTTATTGGTCATAAGCTTTAAGGTGGTTTCTATTTCACTCAAGGTGAAGTCATCTAAATTTACATCTAATTCTGCTGCTGGTGTTTCAGCTTCAAAATCTATTAAACTGTGGGGTAGTGGACGGTTAAGAATTTCTTTGAAGTGTTCCGCCCAACGGGCTTTTATGTCTGCGCTTGTTTTTAGCATTAATCCAGATTTGTCTAGAATTGGTGTTCCACTGGATGTATAGGTGTTTGTCAGCATCTTTTGTACAGTATAAAGAGTTCTGCTGTCTCCTGTAATTGCAGCTTTCTCTGCCAAATTGTCTATATAAGCTCTTGTATCTCTTCTTGCTGAACTTTTCACTTTGTTGTCTAATTCTTTGTATGTTGCTTTTGCCAGAACCTTTCCAAGATCTGTCTTTACATTAGTCATGGCTCTCTTCACTTCTCTTCTTTCTTTGATGTATTTCCACGTGGTGTCTGAGATCCAAGCTCGTTTTTCCATTTTCTTCAGTCCAGCACTTGCTTCTGCTGCTGTCATTAGTATTTTGCTCTGTGAGTCCCACATTTCATTTATATCTAAGTCTATTTCACAGAGTGCTGTATAACAATTACTTAGCTCTATGTTAAACTTTTCCTTTATGGCTTCATCTTTCAGTTTATGACTATCAATTTTATGTGTAATTGACCTCTTCTGTTGGTTTCTAAATTTTAATCTTATTTTCCCAATGCACAGGTTGTGGTCACTATTAACATCAGCACCTCTGTATGCTCTTACATCTATTAATGATGATCTGAATTGTTGTTTAATACAGAGGTGGTCGATTTGATTTGAGGTTCTATCATCAGGAGATATCTATGTTGTTTTGTGAATATTTTTGTGTGGAAATAATGTCCCACCTATAACTAAATTTTCTATTAAACATAATTCTATAAATTTTATTTAAATATTATTAAAATTAAATATAAAATTAAATATTATTTAAATATTATTATTCTAAATAATATCTTGTACTTTTAATGGCTCTTTCAAAAAATTCATAATTATTTGGGAAATAAACCCAGCTAAATGCACAAAACTGGAAGAGATAAAGAAACAATTAATGAAGATTCAAAAGTTACATTACTCTGTATTGTGGAGCTTTGATGGCTGTTGCATTTTGAATTGATGAAGGAAGTTTTCCCTCTACTTTTGTCCAAAAAGTCTCAAAATTTTTAACAATTGTGGCTCTGGTGATATATGAAAGCAAATTTATTTACTTTCTTTTATAAACATATGGATAGGGCACTCATCTTATCATTATAACTCATATTAAAACATTATCCTATCATTTATTTTAATGTTTCCTTGAGAGTACTTTCTGGTTCTCTTTGGAGAAGAAATAAATTTCCAAACTGGAAAGGCAGATTCTACATTTTGTAAACTTAAAGAGCATGGGCCAACACCAAACTAACACTCAGGACTAAGACTCAAATTTACCAAAGTTGTATGCTTAGTACACTTCTATATAGTTCAGAAATTTTGACTACCTATGCAGGGCAGGAGAAAAGGCTGAACAGCTTTAATGTGCATTGCCTTTGAAAGATTATGAACATTAAATGGCAGGACAAAGTAATCCAACACTAATGTCTTACAATGAACCAAACTCCCATCCATCATGGCAACACTTAGGTGTCATGACTAAGGTGGTTGGGTCATGTAAGAAGAATGGCAAACAATCATATTTCCAAATAAATATTGTATGACAAACTTAGGGACTGAAGGAGATCAAAGGGCAGACCAGAACTGAGATAAAAGGATGCAGGGCTTCGTTGAGTACTTCCTCTATATTTAGAGATTCCCCTGTCAGTGAAAGAAACGTTGATAATCTGGATGCAGATTGTAGCACATAGAGAACCAAAATAGAAAAATGACACAACAACTTTTGAGGCAGTGCCGATATCAAATTCAGAAGACAAAAGGTGCAGGAGATAGGAGGCGAGGCCAAGCACTACAAATACACATTGTTCATCCTACAGACAGATCTGTCTATCCAATATTGGCAGATTCAGCCATGAGAGAAGCTGTTCAGCAAAGTAGCATCAAGCATTTGGACACTAATATTTTAACAAACTACTGACTTATAATTGCTTGCTACCAACCGTCTGTCAAGATAACAAATGCCACATATACTCTCTGGTTCTGATTAATTTTTTTGCAGTTGTTCAAATATTCAAATTTCTCAATAAATTAATGGATAATTTGTGGAAAGTTTGTAAATTTCTCTACTTTTCACGCATTTATTTCTCTTATTTAAATGTAATTTTTACTGTGATCAAAGTTTCCATCATCATAATTTTTTATGCACTCCATAATATTCTTCTCTTGGCAATGTATATCTGTAGTGTTCTAATGTAGATGTTCTATTTTTATCATGTTAAATTGTTATAGTATTTTATAATTGTGTTGTCATATTAAATTGTTATAGTATTTTATAAGTGTTAAGTTTTTTATCATGCACTTCTTGATTTTATTTAAAGGCATCTCAAAACATGCAAAATAAACCCAAAATGGTAACAAGCAGCTAAACTAGTAGAGAAATGAGACAAACTATAATGTTTAGGCAACACCCTTCATCAAGTACAAAACAACAAATTTATAGTCAACATATGTAAACTCAAAAGTTGAAAGGCCAATGGTGGAACTTTCTTTCTTCACTTCTTCCTGTACCTGTTCGGGTGTCAGGGGAGATAAGAAGTTCTGGTTCTTGTCCTTTTGGCAGTTTCACACATTGTCAATTGATGTAAAGTTTCTTTGATGTTGTCTGTAGGTACTTTGATAAAAATTTTGAAATAGTCTGTTGTGATTTAAAACAAGCTAGGTAGATAGGTAGATTGATGCAAACAAAACAATGATACCTTATTTATCGCTGTACGACAATTAGAAAAAAGTTATGAATTTTAAACTGTATTCAACTGTGCATAAATTCATTAACAATGACATAGAGAAAATAATCAATATGCCAGATTGGCCTTTTTTCTGAGAGGTACACAGGTGTGTGGAATTTCTGCTGTATTTTTTTCAGTTTTAATTTGAAGTAACACATGTAACTATGTTTTTAGCGTTCAAGGTGATAAAAGTACAACAAATTACATCGCTGAAACCGTTCATAGAACTAATTAATATTTGAAATGGCAGATAATTAGCATAATTAAAGCAATAATCAGCCCAAATTTTATGTTAACAAAATTATTTAATACAGGATTTTTGTAAGTCTGGTCAAAAGTTTAATGGACAATAAGGCAGGTAGGATTTAATTAGATCAATGGAAATGAACAATGAAAAGTTCGAAAAAATGAAAAGAGTAGTCTCAGAGAGTACAAAGAAAACAGGAAGAATGTGGATAGTTTGTTTGTTATATGTGATGAAGGCTTTTGCTGAAATGTTGCAGCTTGTCTTGTCTTTCTATTAGTTCAGCTGCTTAATATCATTTTATGTTTATTTTCATTGTTTTCTGCAACTATACATGCAACCCCACAAAGTATTTCATATTTATTATATTTGATATATATTATATTTGATATCAATTATATTTGATATCTAAGCTTTTCTTATCTGTGCTGATTAACTAATTAATAATTTTTATGGTGGAACAATAGTTGAAATATGGTGGCATGGGAACAAAGACCAGATTTACCTGCCTATAGGGCACAAGATAATAAAAAAAGTAAATAGAACAGATAGGATCTCAAGGGCCAAAAGGAGCCAAACATAATAAAAAATATGCAAGGATCTTAAGAGGATGGAAGAAAAGTAGAATCCCAAATGGTATGTAGAAGAAGTGAGAATGAGAAGAAACAGGGGTGGTAAAGTTGTGAGCTGAGCAGAAAATGTTATCAAACAGGTCTGTGGGCTTATCAATATCAACACTGGTGAGGAGTGGATACTGGTGCCTACATCGTTCAAGGGGACATTCTTAGATATTGTCACACTCAACAGGAAATGTAGGAAAAAAAACTCAGTCGTGGTCGATGCGGAGGTTAACAGTCTCATCTGGGATAACACCAATGAGAAAAATGCAGTCATCTATACAGACAGATCTATGATACGACATGAAAGGAGTGCATGGGCATCTACAGCACGCTTGGTAGGCAGAATAGTCAAAGAAAACAGTGGTGCATAAATTATTACCACAAGTAGCATGATGATGGAAGTGATGGCAATGACCAGAGCATTCATCTGGTTAGAGTCACAAGACTACACCCATGCCCATATGCTGAGTGATTCCATGAGTATGATAAAAAAGTGGAGGCAGGCTCTGCGCGCATGCAATGGGTAGAGTCATTGCAGAAGTCCAAAATACGTAAGGTCACCTTTGTCTATGTCCCTGAACATGCGGGAGTACGGGGAAATGAAAGAATGGACAGGTTGGCTAGCTGTGCTGTCGTTGAAGACAGTCAACCAATGGATCGGGCGGACATCATCAATGCCCTCCAAGATGTGGGAAGAACATAAGACTTCAACAACCATGAGTCCACATAAATCCTTCAGATGAAAGAAATGGAAGTTAAGATGGGCACAGACAGAAATGAGAAACGAGCATATAAGAAGACTTATAAACCAACACAGAACTGGAGTCGTCAGTCGATGGACACTGCAAGACTTGCTGAGGAGGGGATCTGAGCACATATTGATAAGTTTGGAGGCAATGATGATGACCTGCAAATAACTCAATAACTCTATATTGTTTAGTATTGAGCAGCTTAGTACAATCATACATTCAAGTGCTCCACATATCAATATATAGATATCCCTTCTGGGCAAGATAATTTATTAAAATTGAATTTCTAATGTCCAGTGACAATGCCTCAACTTGCAGCCAAATTTAATAATCTCTCGCCCAGAAGCATGCTAACATCACCCCAAATAACATTCACATTCCTCATTTCCCCACGACACTGAACAATTACTTTTATCTTATCAGATGTTAAGAATGTACTTACTTAAAAGTAATATCTCCAACATTTTCACTGGGTGCTTTCCATGTTATGGTTAAATTTTGAACTCTATGGTTATTCTTGTGAGTTATCATGTTCTATGCACAAACGAAAAAAAATGATAATTATTTTGAGAATTGAACAGCTCAAGTAAATCTATTAAAAACTTAAATACATTTCTTCATGAGATTTATTGACCATAAAACACAGTTCAAATTTTGTAAATACATAAATTCTCATTTAAAATGGACATGAGGCCTTTATTTCAATTCCACAGTAAAATTCTCAGCAAACACAAAAAAATTGGATAATGCTTTAAAATATAGTCTCATAAATTTCAGTGCATTCATGTGGATGTTGGGGTAAAAAAGTTAAAAAGGTTCCCTACCATTTGTGTGGTGAATGTGGTGTTAGTGACAACAATTTTTCCATGACCATGACACTTTTTTGGACGATGGGGTCAGGGTCATGCCAGGCGGTCTTTACTTCCCAAAATAATTTGTTACACTCATTTTTTAGAGGATGTTGGAGTGCAACAGAAAGAGAATAACAATTCTGAGGAGAATTATCAAAATGTTTGGGGCAAATAAAATAAGTAATCAAAGAGATGTCAAGGGGAGTGACAGAGAATATGAGCACAGTAATAATGAAAACATCAAACAGATGAAAAAGTGGCAGACCAAAGATAATGTGGCAGAGAACAGTGGTGTGTAAAAAGAGATGAACAATTTGGATCTGATACTGGTTAATATAAAGTCATGGTGGTTAAGTGTTTAGTGTTCTCACTGAGGACCAAACCAGCCTGGGCTAAATTCCAAGATGTGGCAAAGTTGTTTTCGACTGACATAATTCACCCAGCTTCTGGAAATGGGTGACAACATTATATTCTTAGGAAGTGACCACATCATGCACAAAATGTGATGTTATACATTCATAAAATATGGGCAAAATACCATATTCCAATTACACTTTGCGTTAATGTGTGAGGAACCGTTACTTACTTACATTGACCACCATACTAAGGATGGCCATGGACTGTGAAAAATGGAGGAATTTATTATTGTCTTTAAAAATTTCACAAGTCAAAGAGATATAGACCCCAAACTGCTTTCTTAGTCCATGACCAAGGAGAAAATAAAAGATGAAGAAGACACAACATTTCTTTCTTCTTCAAATAAATTATTATTATATAATAAGAATTTGATGCATTTTTATGTCCATATATTATATTGTTATTACTTCTTAATTGTTGAAATTGTTGGCTGACATAAGCACTCCCATGAAAATGAATTAAGTATTGGAGAATCAATGTTATTTTTCTGCTCTCTGTGGTAAATATTATGTACCTAGGGCTTCATATTTCAAAGATATTTATAATATTCAATGCTATTTTCTGAACATCATTATTAAATTCTGATTTTGCAATGGCTTATATTATGCAGGAATTGTGTGTGTGCAGGGATTGTGTGTGCCAAATGATTGATTGTGTGTGCTAAATGATTGATTGTGTGTGGCGACTGATTGGTTGATTGTATGCACTGAATTATTATTCTGTAATTTTTAAAAGTTTCTGTAGTTTTCCTGGGCCTCATTATTAGGGAAGTAAAGAATAGTGACACTGTGACCTTCTAGGCATGTCGTAAGAGGCGACTAAGGAGGTTGATCGATGGCTTGACAAGCTGTCATTGTAAAAAGTATTGTTATGGAAACAGCGCCATATATTTTAGAGCAGTGATCTCTGCAATATGTGCCACTTTGGCACACAAAGTTTCTGTTTTTGAGAATTTGGTTCTGCCCTATGTGCCGTCTTCGGCTCGAGGGGACAATAGATAGATAGATATATTATGCAGAACATTATTATTATCTGAAATATTACCATACCTTTAAGTATTCAACAAAGTGAAGTGTAAATAGAATTGTTTATTGTACTGTAATTTTTTCATGAATATTTTGTAATTCAGTCCACAGCAGTAATTAACTTTTTTCTAACAACATTATTTCTAAAAATCCTTAAAAGTGCAGACACACAAACTAAAAGTACAAAAAGACAGCTCGTAAAATACATCAGAGAGAAACAATCAACAAAGGAAAGTCGGAATACTTGGTTACAACTGGCAAAATACAGGGAAAAAGAGATGGTGGGCAACAAAGAAAGAAGATACTAGATAGTTTTGTGTCGTGGCACGGAAAATGATCAACAACAAAATTGATATAATGCATTATGGACAGAATTTGTGGAAGGATATAATCATCCACACCAACTGGTATGACATGTGATGATGATGACTAACAAATATAATATGCTTTGCAGTGTTTATTTATCTTTGTGCACTTGCAGAGTCTCTTTGTGTACTTGCAGAGTCTATTTGAATGTTTCAAAATAAATTGCTACTCAGTTTTGAAGAACTGAAATCTCCAGACATTAATCTAGAAGAAGTACAAGTCACGTAGTCACAAAATACTATTATGTCAAGTTCCTCTGATGCTGAACACTTATGCAACAAATGTTTAGCAGTCATATTATCAGTGCCACAGTCACACTCACTGTAGGTTCCATCTTTATTTTCATTTAATGTTATTTTTATTTTGTTATTGCTCATGAAGTTTTGAATGCAGTTCACTTTCTGACCCAGATTACCTGATAATGGGACTTTCAATTTGCACTCCACTCATTTTTTTGGTTTCCATCTTCTATTTTATTCCCTTGCATCTCAAGGTACTTTTTGCTTAATTTAACAAAAATTAATTTAATAATATAAATAATAGTTATTGTGACCTGGCTGTCTTTTATTTTATTAATTAAAAATATGCTAAATTTTAAAAAATGTATTGGTGATCTAAGAGGGTACAGAAAAGTCTAAAATGTAATCCTAGGGAATAAGTAGGCAGTAAGCACTCTTTAGTCTTACAATAAAGTAGTATATGAACTAAAATTAAACTGTTGACTAATAAATTATAAACAATATAAGAATTTGTCTACCTTGTAGCCCCCAAAACATGTCAAAGTTTTGAGCTTGGTTGTTGGGTAGCTCACAAACTGTCCTACAATTTCTTCTTGGTTTCCAGAGTTGCGAAATGCTCCCATCTCGATTCCTGAAAAGTTCCCTTTTGTAGGGTTTGGATCTTGAATTGTAACTGGACAGAACAAAGTCTAATAATTAAGATACTGTTTTCATCAGTTTATATTTTGAATGAGAACATTACAACTGCATATGTGTTACTCAAATCCCTAAAAATGTGTGTGGATTGTATACATGTAATGGTCTAGACCAAAGAGAACTAATATATTTACTTCAATGAAAGTTATGGCTGGATTATTAATTAACCGCATGACGCTGAAATGAAGGCACAACAACATATTAAACTCTGTCCAGAGATTGTATGAAACTGACATAAAGTGTGGCTTACATAGGAAAGGACAAATGAGTGGAATGTTTAAGTTAATGGAATCAACAGCCAAAGGAATAAGATTAGAAATGAAGAATTGAGAAAAAAGCTAAACTATTTTCCGCCAAAGAGTACATGTGACAAGACAGAAAGATCAAAACACAACACAACAAGCCTTCAATAAATGTTGCGAGAGCACCACACCCAAGGGTCAACTATGAAAAAGAAGGATGGATGAAATATTAGAAACAATAGAAAACATAACAGCTGGAGAGCCCAACAGAAGAACAAAGACCACAAATTATATTTCCCCTCATAGTCTACAGCAAAAAACAAAAAATCTCTCTTTTTCCTGGATGAAGAATACCCACAAGACCTATGGATTCATGTGTACACAGATGGATCAGTACAGAATGCAGTAAAGAATGGGGGAGCAGGTGCATATATAGAGTACCCAAATAACACTAGGGATATGAATAAAATAGCAACAGGGAAATATTGTCACAATTATGATGCAGAAATACAAGCAATAAAGTTGGCAATATAAAAACTGCTGAACAGTAATCTTAGCCCACCCTGTAGTGTTTTTGACAGATGCAAGATCAGTACTCCAGGCACTACAATCCAGAAAATTACCACATCTGCAGATCTTATTGACTGAACTCTGCAAGCACCACAGGGTTGCCCTGCAGTGGATCCCATCTCACTGTGGAATACCAGGAAATGAGAAAGCAGATCAGTTGACAAAGGAAGGTTCAACAGGCACACAACTAGATACACCAGTTACATACCATCATAAAAAACAGATAATCAAATCAATCAGATGACCACAAGCCCCAAATCAGGATGCCTTTCATAATATGAATAGATATGAACAAGTTATCATTATACGCCTCAGAATAGGACACAATCGACTCCATAGTCACATGTATACAAAATTCAAGATCAGCACATCAACTGCTTGTACATGTGGACAGGCGCTCCAGACTGCTGAACACATACTTCAAGACTGCACTGAATATAGTAAAAAAAAGTAAAGTAAAGTACCCCTGTCACGCTAAGTGGCGTATAGGGAATATGGTGTTAGTGACCATAAATTTTACAGACCTTTGGCACATGATTTTTGGGGTAATGTGGCCGGTATTACGCCCGTGCCACTTCACTTTCCCAGAAAAAAATCCGGTACCCATTAAAGGCTGGGTGAACCCGGAAGCCGTCAATTGGGATCGAACCCTACCCCTTGTCCTTTGTAGTCCAGTTCACTAACCACTGAGCTATCGCGGTTCCCACCGAATATAGTAGACTGAGGAAAATCCATTGGCCCATAGATACAACACTACAGACAAAACTATATGGGCCACTGCAAGAATTACAAAAGACAGTAACATTTATACAGGAAACAACATTGCAGATATAGACATTACTTTGAGCGAACGAAAGATAGATAGATTTCCTCTCAACGCTGAAGGTCAAATGTGGAAGGAAAGAATATGTAGAAGTTGAAGAAGAAGGAGAATAGTTCTATGGCTATGGAAGGCCCCATATCACCGCAAACGAATTAAAATCCATAATTGCTCAACTGCCCGTGCCAGTGGAATCATCAAAATTACTAACTCATCACCCAAACAAAGTAAGGTAGCTGTAGTCCTCATCATAGCAGTCTCAGCACACACCAAAAGACATAAGGCGAAACCGCACAGAAAGTGAAGACAGTCAACTGTTCCCTGCCATACGATATCATCCTTCATTGCAAACAATTGGAATATCAAAACATGATCAAAACGGATGAAACACACAACTCACAGTGTGCACAGAGTACCTAACTCAGTAGCTCCTGCAACAAGCTAGACTTGGAATATGAGGAAACTGCAACAAGGAACACTTTTCATACATAGTCTTCAATGGTTCCTGATGCCTATCCACCATATTGACCGGAAGTTCTCATCCTCCTGAAAATGATGATTGTCATATTTTTTCAAATGTATAGCGCTTGATGATATTAGGCCATCGTTGTTGACTCCAATTCCGAACATATAAAACACAGTCGTTGGATTATCCCCATTGTACATCAAACAACAGACCATAAGATTAGTGTATGGCTGGTCTAGGGATATGCGATGAGCCATTATGATGACGTAGCACACACAGCAATTGCTGCGCCCATAGATTCTTGATTACTCTAATGAAAGCAGCCTACAATGAAATAAAATATGGTGCAAATTCCCTAAAGAGATAAAGCTTCGGCTGACTAGACGGAGCAATCCACATTAATGAGTTCTAACATGTAAATGACTTGTGCCAACCAATTCCAACAACGGTCATTGAACATCACTCAATGTGACGTAAACCGCAGATCAACTCTGTACAGTGGAAGGTCGCATTCACAACACTTGCGTTGTCAAAAAGAAATATTGCCGTGCATACTACTCCGCTTCATCGGCACAGATGTGTTAAGTAGAACATCATTTTGACTTTAACGCAGAAAATTGCAATGGAGAGCCAAAATTAATCAGACCCCAAATGCAACTTCTGCAGCGATCGAGAGAACATGAACTTTGTTCCACCATTGTGGAAACGGAAGTCCTCAGAAAGGAAGGAGAATGTTTATAAGTAATTAATATTCATAAGTACATACTGTTTAATTGTTAAGGTTAAAGATCATCATCATCATCAAGTACCAGGCCTGCTGGTGTAGGTGATCATATCTCTCTACAACTTTCGATCACGACAGCTATTTATCATTTCTGTTGTTGATCTTCTGCCAAGCCATTCTCTTAAGCTGTCTGGTATCTTTTCTCTTTGCTTCCCTCTATCTCTTCGTCCCTCAATTTTCCCAGTTGTTACAATATATTCTAGCGGTTCTCTTCTCATTACATGGCCAAAAAATGATGATTGTTTCTTCCTAATATTGGAAATTAGCTCTCTTTTTGCTTTGACCTCTCTCAGAACATCTTCATTACTTTTCTTAGTTGCCCATGGTACTCTCAACATTCTTCTATAAAACCACATTTCTACAGACTCCAGTGATTTTCTTGTCTGTTGTCCTATTGTTCATGATTCACATCCATATGTTAAGACTGACTCAACATAACATTTAAGAACTCTTTTTCTTGTTTCTATTGTCAAAAATGGATTGCATAGTATCTTCCTCATTTTTTGGGAAGCTGCTTTTGCCTGAGTCATTCTGTATTCACCTCTTTGTACATCTTCCGTCTGAGGTTAACAAAGTTCCCAAATATTTAAATTCATTTACCTGTTTTAATATTGTTCCACTTGTCTTTATTTTGCACTGAGGTGATGTCTTTTTCTTTGTTGTTACCATTACTTCTGTCTTTTTGCTGTTAAGGCTGAGTCCTTTAATTTCGCTTTCTTTCACTACCATTTCATGTCCAACATTTCTTGTAACTCATTTTCACTCTCAGCGATAAGTAATGATAGGTAATTCAGTCAATATCACCAAAAATTTATTCAAACCCAGATAAGAAAGAATCATTCCTAACAGATACTCCTTCGATGCACAGGACCACAATGTGTAAAACAACAGTGCAGCACAATCCATTACAGAGCATACACAGAGAAAGTAGTTTAAAATAGATCTCCTATTCAGACATCTATCTTTCCAATATTTATGTAGCAGCCATGGCTTATCTTAATTAACTTTTTAATGCTTCTCGTGGAATTGATTAGAAGTACAAAGGTCTGCAGTTTTAGTGATTCAGTACTCAAACAATCAACTAAATATTTATTATTGAAATCTCTCTCTCTCTTTCTTATTTTCTTTTTAAATCTCTTATTTTTAATATTTTAATTATTTATTTTAATTTTTTATACTACTTCAAATCTTCAATTACATCTCCCACTCATGCTCTACTTGATTTTCTCTTATTCATGTATTTCTCAATGGTTTCTCTTACTCTCTTTTAACTATTTCTGCCACTAATTTCTATTCTAAAAAGGATTTTTAAAATAATTCTTCTTCTTCTTCTTATTTCCTTCCTCATCTGTCTTTCAGCGTCGAGGGGAGATATAATTTGTGGTCTTTTGCACTTACATTCGCCTCTGCTGCTGTTATGTTTCCTAGTGCTTCTGATATTAAATCGATCCATCTTTTTTGTGGTCGACCCTTGGGTCTGGTGTTCTCACAACGTTTGTTGAAGGCTCGTTGTGTTGTGTTTTGTTCTTTCTATCTTGTCCCGTGGCCAAACCATTTTATCTGTTGTTTCCTTATATATTCTATGGCGGGGGCTATTCCTAGCTTTTTTCTGAGTTCTTCATTTCTGATCTTATCTCTCAGACTGTTTCCTGTCAATCATCTAACACATTTCATCTCTGTAGAGGTTATTTTTCTTATTGTTCTTGCATCTAGGGTCCAGGTCTGGCATTGGTAGCACAACATTGAGATAAAGATTGTATTGTATAGTGCTCGTTTTGCCTCTAGAGTTATTTCCTTGTTGGACAATAGTGGTGATAACTGTCCGATGATTTGACAAGCTTTGTTGCATTTTGATTCTATCTCTGCTGTTTGAGAATTATCGTTTGTCATTAGACTTCCTAGGTATTTGAATTCCTCTACTTGTTTTAGTTGTCTGCCTTCTATAGTTATGTTGATGTTCTGTTATTTTTGGCAACATTCATGACTTCTGTTTTGTTGATGTTGATTTTCATGTTGTATTTAGTGCCTGAGATGTTGAGTTTGTTTATGTGCTCTTGTAGGTCTTCTATTGTTTCATGTATTAGTGCCTGATCGTCTGCAAATAGAAGCTCGTTGATCTCCTCAGTCTCTGATGGGTTGGCTAGCTTGCATATATGGTCCATGTATGTAATAAACAGTAGGGGGGATAGTACGCACCCATGTCTTACGCCTGATCTAACTTCGAAGTGGTCTGTGTAGCCTGCTGCTGTTCTGACCCTGCAGCTGCTGTTGATGTAGAGGCTTTTAATAAGGTTGGTTAGATGTTGGCTTACTCCATATGTTGTTAGTATCTCCCACAGTTGTTCTCTGTTTACTCTGTCGAATGCTTTTTCCTGGTCAATGAAGGCTATGTATAAGTTTTGATTGTGTTCTGTCATTTTTTCTGCAAGCTGTTTTAGTGTGATTAGTGCGTCGGTACATCCTCTGTTTTTTCGGAACCCCATTTGAGAATCGCTTAACTGTAGTTCTATTATTGGTCTCAACCTTTTTTCCAAGATTTTGACATATAGCTTTCCTACATGGCTGAGAAGAGATATACCTCTATATTGATTGCAGTCTCTTTTGCTACCTTTCTTTTTCCATATTGGTATGATGATTGCCTGTTGCCAGTCTTCTGGGGCTTGTTGTTGATGCCATGCTGCATTAAATATTCTGTGCAGCCATTACATTCCTGTTTCTCCTGCTGCTGCTATTATTTCTATTGGTATGTTATCTATCCCCGGTGCTTTATTTTTTGGTGCATATTTGATTACTTCTTCGATTTCCTCTTTCATGATGTTGGTTCAGTATTTGTGAGTTCTAGCGTGGTTTTTGTTGTCTTATTGGTAGTTGGTATGTTTAACAGGTCTTCAAAATATTCTTTCCATCGCTGTTGCATACATTGGTTATTTGATATTGGCTGTCCGTCTTTGTCATTTATCAGCTCAGTAGGATCATGGTTTTCTTTTCTCGCTCTTGTGGCTTTCACTGCTTTATAGAAATCTCTTGTGGCTGTCTTGAAGTCCCTGCTCATGTTTTGTCCGAATTCTGTCCAATTCTTTGGCTTAGCTTCTTTGATCAACATTTTAACTCTTTTTTGAACTAAGGCATATTTTTCATATTTTTCTTGATTCTTGTTCTCCCTCCAATTTTTAAGCAGTTTCTTCTTTTCCTTAATTACTTCTCTGATTGTTTCGTTCCACCACGGGGTGCTCTTTTTCCCTTCTCTTGTTCTTAGCTTCGCTCCATAAACTGTTTTAGAGATGTTGGTTACTGTTTCTTTAAATTGTTTCCACTCTTCTTCTACTGTGCATATTTCATTAGGGAGTTTCTTGAATTCCTCTGTTAGTTTTTCTTCTAGGGTTTTACTTGTTTCTTGATATTTTAGTTGTTTTATTTTTATTGTCTGTTCTTTTCGCTTCTTTTGTTTGTTTTCGTATATTCTCTTTATTTTTGGCTGTCTTAGTGTGATCATAACCATCTTGTGATCCATGTCGTCTGTAATATTTGGGATTGCTCTGCTGTCAGTTACTCTTTTCTTGTTCTGTTTTCTTGTTAGTATAAAATCTATCTGGCTTCTGCATGTTGTGTCATTCCATTTGTACCAGGTGTATACTTGTGACTCTCTGTGTTTGAAGAATGTGTTGGTGATAAATAAATCATTTTGATTGCATAGATCCAGCAGTCTGCTTCCATTTTCGTTTATTTCAGCCGTTTTATCGCCAAAGGGTCCTAAGATATCACTGTTCTCACTGTTGCGTTTCCCAAGCCCTCCATTAAAATCTCCCATCACTAACATGTCGTCGCTTTCGTCAATCTTGTTAATGATTTCATTCAATGTGTCATAGAATTCTTCGCTGTCTCTTTCATTGTTGTTGCATGGGGCATAGATTTGAATGTAATTTGTTTTTCGATCGTCTTCTAGTAGTTTAATTGTGATAATTCTTTCTGAATGGTATTTTATTTCTATAATGTTCTTTGTGTGTTCTGAGTCGATGATAAAACCTACTCCATGTGTTGCTCTTTCTGTGTTGTCGACTCCTGAGAATATTTTCGTGTAGTTCATGTGTGTTTTCTTTATCTGTTGTCCTTTTACTCTGGTGTCCACTAATCCTAGTATTTTAATTTTCCTTTTTGTCATTTATTCTATAAGTTCAACTTCTTTATTTTTTATCCCGCATATATTTATCATTTCTACTTTAATCTCCATCTTCTGTGTATTTCTCTGAGCATAAAATATTTATCCCTTACCGACCTGCTGAGTCAGTCGTAAGTTAAGGGCTTAACTTCAGAAAAACACACGTTGGGGGTTTAGCCCGACTAATGTTTCCCCCCTCGTGTTTGATCGCTAAGGTCTCACATGCGATCTTTTACGATCTAAATATAAAACTTTAGCTGGTTACATTAAAAAATGTACTTATCAGTTCTTATCCTCCTCCTTGGTAGAAAACTTTACACAACTTTTCCAAAATTATATCCCGTTGGAAACACTATATATTATTAATTATTATATTAAATAATTTGTATGACCACATTTTGATTGCATATTTCACTTTTCCTCTCTTTTTCAAATGAACCTGTTTTACATGCCTCTCTGTCTGTTTCTCACATTCACATCTCTTGCATAAGTTTATTCTATTGTCAACAATCTCCACATTTTTCTCATTCCTTATTTCTCCTCCTCATTTACTTCACTCATAAGTTTTTCTCTCAACTGTGCCATTCATATTTTTTTTTCCAAATAATACAATCATGTGTATTGCTAACACTACTCTTTAATATTACACACATTCATCACTGTCTGTCTCTCACAAATATTTTCCTCGCCCAAGTTTTTATTTAATTTCTCTTACTTGCTAGACAGTGTCTCTCTTTAATTAATCCCTGTCCTCCCTTTGTTTAAGTTCAATCTTATTTCCATACTCTGACATATCGTTATTTTTTATTCTAATTTTCACAATCATTTTTTCTTCGTTCTCTCTCTCTCACACTCTCTTACTCAAGTCATCTTCCTTCACTTTTCATCTCTTACGCATATCTCACTCATCCGTTATATTTCAATTTTCTCACTCTTCTTTCTCTTCAAGTTTACCTCTCTCTCTCTCCTTATTTTATATTTTCTCTCCTCTTTCTATAACTTTCTCTTCTATCACTCCCCATTTTCTTTTCTCTATCTAATAACTTCTTTTTTTTTCACAGTCTGCACTTTCTTCTCTCTTTCATCATTTCCCCTCTCTTTCTCTTGTCTTTACCAGTTATCTCTGCTCCAGGAGTATAGGTAGCACTAGAGAAAGTGATGAGAAAGGGACAAGGTGATTCATGTGTCCCTAGACCCCTGTGTTTGGGATACCTGGTCCAGCACGTACTTGTGGGTGCCCCACTGGGGTAACTGTCAACTGTAGGAGAAACAAAGAAAAACTTATATCTTAACATCTACAAGATAATGTTCATCAATCAAGTGTTAATAACGACAACGTCAATGGTGTTCTGTTGGAGTGCACTCGAACATACCTGGAAACCTTTAATCTTTTTTTTACATTTTTATTTCACTTTCCTCTGTTTCAGTTGACTTCCAGGGTTAAGGAAAAATGGAGTGCTCGAGTCAATGCTCTGCTTGTGTGTCTCCTTCATAGTGCTCATCCAGATGTCTGCTGCTTTATTTATCCGTGTTTTCTTTTTTTTCCAAAGAATATCGTTTTCCTTCTTCCCATTGTTTCTGAATTTTAAGACTGAGGAATGCTATTTGGTGGTGATTGTGGTGCATGTCCAATCCACTTGATCTTCTGTTTCATAATATGATCCAGTATTTGTGTTATCATTTTTGGGCCATATAATGAGAAGGGAACAGCTGGAATATATTGTAACAACTGTGAAAATTGAGGGATGAAGAGATAGAGGGAGGCAAAGAGAAAAGATACCAAACAGCTTAAGAGAATGTCTTGGCAGAAGGTCAACAACAGAAATGATAAATAACTGTTGAGATCGAAAGTTGTGGAGAGATGTTCTTTATTTTTTTGGAAGAATGTTTCCTGTTTCGGGCTTGATGGGCATGTAAGACTGACCTTGCATCGCTGCGGATGACACATTTTAAAGTCAGGACTTCCTATCTCTTGAGAGTTGGTGTGCTTGTGGTTAGTACCACCACGTCTGCTCTAAAATGTGTGCACCTTTCTTCGGCTGAAAGAGAGTGCGTTTATGTCTTTCCAATGGCTTAAGTTATGTAGATACCAATGCAGTCCTTCTTTGTTGCTTCATATTCTAATAAATCCGTGAATGCTCGTGTCTAGATGATTGGTTGGTTTATTGCGTTCGCCCGATGACTAAAGTATTCTAGAGCATTGTAGTAGACTAGAATATTCCTCTTCATCATCCGCCCTTACAAGGACTTAGTGGACGTGTCTGCGTTGTGTTGTGGTTTGCAGTATAACTGTTATATTTGCGCCTTTCGGCCCAACACATCCGACTTTAGCACGACATTTTTGAGTACCAGGTTGTCTTCCCTCTTCGATCCCTGCACGCTTGGCCAGACTGGACAAGTCAGTCTGTTACTGGAGGCATCGCGGAGAGGTGGAGCAGGGTCTTGATGGTTTTGGTTCACCTATCCTGGCACGAGCCATCAGCTGTAGGTCGCTGACAACTTCCAGCTCTGGTGCTGGGAGGCGCGCCTTCGTCTCCGTATCTAGATGATTCTGGGTGTGATTTTGCTGCAGCATTATGTGCTGTCATTTATGTCTCAGGTTGATCATTTTTAGAAGTTATTCCTGGTTCATAAGGATTATTTTTTAAAATTTGTTTTGGCTGTTGATCTATGGTTCTGATGAAAGAGCTTCATTGGTACTCTTGATCTGACATTAACATCTGTGAGTAGTCAATAAGGCTGTCATTTGCTGTTTTGGTAAAGATCTCCACATGTTAATATAATGGTTATTGGTTCCATTGTGTTTTAATAACGACATTAGTCACTGCATGTCTAATCTGTTGAATGCTTTTTCCTGATGTACAAATACCAAATGTAGTACTTTTAGGGCCCCTTGAAGTTCAATTATTGATCATAATCTTTTCTCTAATATTTCTCGTATTTTGTTATATTTTCCCCTGTGACTTAAAAGCCATATTCCGTTGTATTGTGTATAATCCATTTTGCTTCCATGTTCTTCTAAATGGGAACAATAACTACATTATTTCAGTCGAGTGGTGTGTCTCGTCTATGTTAATCCAGAATAGGTAGAAATCACTTTGGAAAAGCAAACAGGTTAACGGCTCTGTGTTGTCCTTACTGTCAGTAACAAAGTATATTGAAAAATAATGTTCACCTCTTTCTTTCTATGTTCAAGCCTAAACAGATTAACAAAACGAACATGTGTTGTTTCTATCGGTGATCTATGTGTGGTTTTTATATCTCGGTCAAACGCTGTTTCTAAATGACCTTCCCGAGAGAACTTGTTTTGCCTTAAGAAAGGCCAACTGCGTAACTTTCTTCTGGTCATACCCGAAAGTGACAGGGATTTTCTTGATACCGGGTACATTCTCTGGGCCCCACCAAAATCGTATGATTCTGCCTGCCAGTACGCCACTGCCTGGTACGTAATCGTTCTGTCCTATTGCCAGCAGTACGGTACAGGAAGTAATGTTTAACCTTTCGCGGTTCGTTTTACGCCGCAGGCAACACAGCCAGAGCTGGCAGTAGAGAGACAAATATCACAAATCTGGCTAGCGTGTAAGCACAAGCTAGCACGGCATAAAGAGGGGAAGTAATCCACATCAGAGTAATTATAATTAAGGCCAAGGCTTTGACCTTGACTGTACAGCTGTAGAGAAACGACTATGAGATATATTCCTGAGAGTTGCCAAATTGTTCCCCCTCAATGTTATACCGTAAAGAAATTAATTTACAAAAGGAAATCTAGGCATATTTTATTTTTATAGGGGGAAAATTGAAAAAAATAGAAAAAAAGGTATGGTAAAAGCTTTACGTGGTTAGTAGACAACACAGATTTGAACGTTAGTAGACGACACATTTTTGAACGTTAGTAGACAACATAGATTTGAACGTTAGTAGACGACACAGATTTGAACGTTAGTAGACAACACAGATTTGAACGTTAGTAGACAACACAGATTTGAACGTTAGTAGACAACACAGATTTGATCGTTAGTAGATGACATAGATTTGATCGTTAGTAGATGACATAGATTTGAACGTTAGTAGACGACACAGATTTGAACGTTAGTAGACGACATAGATTTGAACGTTAGTAGACGACATAGATTTGAACGTTAGTAGACAACACAGATTTGAACGTTAGTAGACAACACAGATTTGAGCGTTAGTAGACGACATAGATTTGAACGTTAGTAGACGACACAGATTTGAACGTTAGTAGACGACACAGATTTGATCGTTAGTAGACAACACAGATTTGAACGTTAGTAGACGACACAGATTTGAACGTTAGTAGACGACATAGATTTGAACGTTAGTAGACGACACAGATTTGATCGTTAGTAGACAACACAGATTTGAACGTTAGTAGACGACACAGATTTTAACGTTAGTAGACGACACAGATTTGAACGTTAGTAGACAACACAGATTTGAACGTTAGTAGACGACACAGATTTGAACGTTAGTAGACAACACAGATTTGAACGTTAGTAGACAACACAGATTTGAACGTTAGTAGACAACACAGATTTGAACGTTAGTAGACGACACAGATTTGAATGTTAGTAGACGACACAGATTTGATCGTTAGTAGACGACACAGATTTGAACGGTAGTAGACAACACAGATTTGATCGTTAGTAGATGACACAGATTTGAACGTTAGTAGACGACACAGATTTGAACGTTAGTAGACGATACAGATTTGATCGTTAGTAGACAACACAGATTTGATCGTTAGTAGACAACACAGATTTGAACGTTAGTAGACGACACAGATTTGAACGTTAGTAGACGACACAGATTTGAACGTTAGTAGACAACACAGATTTGAACGTTAGTAGACAACACAGATTTGAACGTTAGTAGACAACACAGATTTGAACGTTAGTAGACAACACAGATTTGAACGTTAGTAGACAACACAGATTTGAACGTTAGTAGACAACACAGATTTGAACGTTAGTAGACGACACAGATTTGATCGTTAGTAGACAACACAGATTTGAACGTTAGTAGACGACACAGATTTGATCGTTAGTAGATGACACAGATTTGAACGTTAGTAGACGACACAGATTTGAACGTTAGTAGACAACACAGATTTGAACGTTAGTAGACAACACAGATTTGAACGTTAGTAGACGACACAGATTTGATCGTTAGTAGACGACACAGATTTGAACGTTAGTAGACGACACAGATTTGATCGTTAGTAGATGACATAGATTTGAACGTTAGTAGACGACATAGATTTGAACGTTAGTAGACAACACAGATTTGAACGTTAGTAGACAACACAGATTTGATCGTTAGTAGACGACATAGATTTGAGCGTTAGTAGACGACATAGATTTGAACGTTAGTAGACGACCCAGATTTGAACGTTAGTAGACGACACAGATTTGATCGTTAGTAGACAACACAGATTTGAACGTTAGTAGACAACACAGATTTGAACGTTAGTAGACAACACAGATTTGAACGTTAGTAGACAACACAGATTTGAACGTTAGTAGACAACACAGATTTGAACGTTAGTAGACAACACAGATTTGAACGTTAGTAGACAACACAGATTTGAACGTTAGTAGACAACACAGATTTGAACGTTAGTAGACAACACAGATTTGAACGTTAGTAGACAACACAGATTTGAACGTTAGTAGACAACACAGATTTGAACGTTAGTAGAAGACACAGATTTGAACGTTAGTAGACGACACAGATTTGAACGACGTTTCGGCTCAATAGGCCTTTGTTTCTATATCTCTTGTTGTTTTCCAGCTTTCACACGCATATGTAAGGGTTGATAGTACATTTGATTTGAATAGTCTAAGTTTTGTGTTTGTGCTGATGAGTTTTGATTTCCACAACTTTTCAAGGCTTCTGAAAGCCATTGCTGCTTTAGCTATTCTGATTCTAATTTCTTTGCTTGTATCCCCTTCTCGATCAATGTGACTTCCAAGATAGATAAAGTGATCGATCTCTTCTACTGGTTTGTTTTCCATGTATATTTTGTCATCTGTTGGAATTAAACTTTTCATGACTTTAGTCTTTTCATGATTGATCTCAAGCCCAATTTTGCTGGCTATTGATGATTGTTCATTTGTGTTTTCCTGCATCGTTTTTATCTGACTTATGTGCATATTACTCAGAGATTAAACAAAAGGAGCAGTCTTCTGATAGCTTTGCTGACTGATACAAAATGTAATGTTTATTGGCGGAGAGGTGCCTGTGTTCGTGTGTGGGTCGTAGAACAAGTGGATGGATAGCTGGGTTTGATGGAGAGGTGAGTGTGTGTTTGTGTGATCCAGTATGCAAATAGCTATATAAATATATATCGAAGTGTAAGTGACTGGTCAGAGTGGTGACTAAGTAGATCGATTAAACGCTCACCCAATATTTCAATACACGTTCGTTACATCACTATAAAGTGGTTATCAATATCAGCACACCGCAATCAAAACGCTAATAAAATAAGGTAGTTATGGGTGAGATCCAGTCTGTCTGGCATATTACGTGACCACAATATTCAGTTTTCGCATCCATATGCTGTTAATGGGGGGAAAGTACTAGGAATATGTTTGTATCGTTTCCCCTAACGTTCACCACCTCATTCATATGGATACAAGGCGTCTAACACATTTTATATTTGTAGTGGTAAATTTTCTTACTGCATTGCCACTATAAACATGTCAATGATAATAACAACTCAAAGATCGGATGAAGAATATAACATAGACTGACCAATAGACGGATATAATATATGTTTGAGGCTGTGACACATTATGCTGCACATGAGTATATGTCAAACACTGATGCGATCTCATGTCTTATTAAACAGCCTAGGTAATTAATGTTAATCGGAGGTGAACGTTATGATAAATAATAAATAAAATTAAACGACATAATCAGTGACGTCATGACAGACGGTATGTAGAAACCAATCAAGATAAGTCAGTAGTTTGGTGAAACATGTGTGTCTCATACTGGGTGCAGTTTTACGGAAAAGCATCGCACGTGGCTGAAATTGTCAATCCTGGACAGACAGTTCAATATACAAAATGAACAAGATGCATTTTTGTGTGTCTGGGCGAGTCTCCTTTCTGTTGCGCCTTTTGCCTTCTGAATTTGATAACAGCACTGTCTCGAAACATGCTGCGCCAAATTTTTATTTTTGCTCTCCATGTACGACGATCTTCAGCTTTATTTTCTGTTTCTATCACTGATAAAAAAAATCCCTCAAGAAAATCCTGCAAACATCCTTATATCTCAGCGCTGGTCTGCCCTAATGTCTCGCTCAATTTCTAAGTTTTCCATACAATATTTTTTTTTAGGGAACACATTCATTTTGTTGTTTGTATTTTTATTTTGTTTTACATTCTTCTCGCGTGACTCACCCACAGTATTCTCCGATTCCTAAGTAATACCATAATGGACGGGAGTGTGGCGCACTGCAAAACGTTAGCTTGTTACTCTATCGCGATATATGATGTTCTTTAGCTTGCAAAGACACCGTACATTAAAAAAATGTATAACCTGTTATCTTTCCCAACATAGGTAGTCCAAAATTATGATCCATATAAAAGTGTACCATCATCCTGCAGAGCTAGTTTAACTATGTCGTCTAATGTAGGTGTACTTAACCCAAGTATAAATAATCGGTATCTGTCTCCCATAACGAAAAGTCGGCTTCCTCTGCCTCTTTAGTTACTTCATCTATATATTTCCTCTTATCCCCTTTAATGCATCTTCCCACTTCTTTGTTCACCTCTGTGTAAGCTTCCTGTGTATTGGCTTTTATTTCCTCTCGTTTTGCTTTTATTTATGTCTACCTTCTTATTCTTTTCTTTCTTTAATTGTATCCAGAGTCTCTGCTGTCATCCATGCCTTTTTCTAGCATTCTCTTGTGCTCAGCGTTTCTTCGCATGTCTCTTTCCATATTTCATTAACCTGTTTCCAATAATCTTCTATAGTTAATGTATTTTCTAGTTGATGGAGGACATGGTATATGTTTGATATTGTGACTGATGGTAGCAAGCAATCATGATAAGTCAGTAGTTTGGTAAAGCATGTGTGTCTCATACTGGGTGCTGTGTCACTGAAAAGCGTCCCACGTGGCTGAATTTGCCAATACTGGACAGACAGATCCATCTACAGAATGAACAAGAGGCATTTCTGTGTGTCTGGTCTTGTCTCTTTTCTGTTTCACCCTTTGTCATCTGATAACATTGATTTGATAACAGCAAGGTCTCGAATTGTGCTGTGCCACTTTTTTTAAAAATAGTTTTTCTCTCATATGCTACGATATGCAACCACATTTTCTGTTTCTTTCACTGATAAAAAATTCCCTCAAGAAAACCCTGCAAAAATCCTTATATCTCAACAATAGTTTGTTCTTTTGTCTTGTTCCACTCACTGAAAAACTTCCCACGTGGCTGAAATTGCCATTACTGGACAGACATATTCATCTACAGATTGAACAAGAGGCAGTTTGTGTGTCTGGCCTTGTCTATTTTCTGTGCACCTTCTGGCTTCTGAATTTGATAACAACACTGTCTCGAATCGCGCTGTGCCATTTTTTTATTTTTGCTCTCATGCACAACGATATGCAACCACAGTTTCTGTTTCTGTCACTGATAAAAAAAATTCCCCTGCAAACATCCTTATATCTCAACACTAGTTTGGTCTTTTGTCTCGTTCCATCTCTAAGTTTTCCATACAATATTTGTTTGGTAATACATTATTCATTCTTTACACATGACCCACCCACGGTAGTCTCTGATTCCTAAGAAACGCCTTAATGGACGGGAATGTGGCTCGCTGCAAGACGTTAGTTTGTTACTTTGACCGGCTATGTTATGATCTTTAGCTTGCAAAGACAACGCACATTTAAAAAAATGTATAACCTGTTATCTTTCCCAAAATAGGTAGTCCAAGACTATGATCCACATAAAGTGTACCATCACCATGCAAACCGGGTTTAGCTATGTCGTCTAATGTTGATGCACGTAATCCAAGTATAAACAATCGCCATCTGTCTCCCATAATTGAAAGTCGCCCCTATCGAAAAAGATCCTCCCATATTTAAGGTCATCCTTTAAAACTGGAAATATTGATATGGTGATACGGGGGATTAACAACAAGATATGTTTGACGGCGTAATCTCCCATAAACTCACAGACAGCGTTAGGAGTGACGTCGATAAGTTTGTGTTTGTTTGGAAAAGTTGGAGTCATCTCACTGAAAGATTCATTTACGTGCTCAGGAAACGTGTAGATCACATTCCAAAATACCAAAACGTGTATCTAAATGTAACTAATATCTCACTGTGCATGTCGTCGCTCTCCTAGCTCTGTAACATTGGCTCTCCAATTATCAGTATAGATCTGTCTGACATCATATGGAAGAATATCTAAACTGTCATCGGCAACTGTTAGTTTTCTTCGTTTCGCACAACAACCAGTCTCCACTCGATGTGGTAGGTCGTTTGTGTGACGCTGATGAAGAAGTAGGAGTCTGTATGGGGTCGATGAATGCTACTGTAGTTCGTATGTAAATTGTCGCTACTATTAAACGAGGCACTGTACAGATGCCGTATGGGTGAGTGGTAGAGATACAGGTAGTGATGCTGCATTTTTGGTTTTCTAGATGTTTTTTTCTTTATATTGTTGAGGTGCATTTGCACACGAAATATCACCAATAGTTTTCTGTTTTCACTAGCAGAAAATCAGCATAGACTTTTTTTTCCCCCACAGATCCTCATTTCTTATCTTATATCCGAGCTTATCTAGGAACTAGTTTCCTGATGTATTTGTGACACCGGTGACTTCCTACCGCTGAGAGTTATTTTCACGATGCGTAGTTTAAGAGCTGTTGAACAGAGCTCTTTTCAATATTGGATATTCATATGAGTCCAGAATCAAGGCTAAATATATAATGACCGAGCTACACGAAACACTGGGATGTGCTGTTGGTGACACTTGTGAAAAAGATGATGGCGTTGTTGTCGAAACACCATGATGGCTGAGTGAACATGTTGTTGACATGACAGATACTGTTGTCGTTATTGTTGCTGACAACACAGTTTAATTATTTTGTGTGTCTGTGATGAGCATGTGAAGGATAGACATTGTATCTCTGCATCAGTCCACGACGTGGTAAAAACTTGTAGCTGGTGGCTCTGGTGTGCGACTCGTTATGACAGAGGTTGACACACTCACAGAGTTTGTAGTGTCAACACAAGAACATATCCAGGCTTGTCGACGCATCAGAGGTTGTAGGATCAGCTCAGTTGACATGTTCATGTGCCTCAAAATACACTCGATTATGAAACTCTGCTCCACATGTAATATCGGTGTTCTTGTAGTCGACACTGTCGTGGTTGTGATCGTTCAAGATGTCGTAGATGTCGACACACTAGGATGCAATGTCGGTGATACATATGATATTGTTATTGGTGCCGGGAGAATATAATTTGTAATGTAGACACCCCACATTCTCTCTAGTTATCAACTAGTGGAGTCACATTTCATGATAAACGTGGTCGGTGACGTACACATTTCGATGTTTTAACGTTGTCGAGCAAAATTTAATATCAAAATATATCAAAACCTTTCAAACTTTTTTTTAATGTTGACGGAGTCGTAGTCTTGCGCGCAACAGAAAAACGAGATCACCATCACTGAGACCGGTGTCGACACGCTCTCTGTTTTGTGTGAGATATGTCATCTGAACGTATGTTTTGTTTCTACCCTAGCTGTGTTCGAGTAAGTTGGTTTTTGTGTAGCGGGTCAACCTTATATTCATCATCTTCCCCAGCAACTTTCCTAGTAATTATAGCTCTGAACTGTCTCTAGATTTATTTGTTATCTGTTTATGGAAGGCCCCGGTATCACTGCAAACGAATTAAAATCCATAATTGCTCAACCGCCCGAGCCAGCGTAATCATCCGAATCTCATCTCCCAAACAAAGAAAGGTAACTGTAGTCCCCATCATAGCAGTCTCAGCACACGCCAAAAGACATAAGGCGAAACCGTGCAGAAAGTGAACACAGCCAACTGTTCCTTGTCATACGATATCATCATTCATCGTAAACAATTGGAATATCGAAACATGATCAAAACGGATGAGACACACAGCTCACGGTATGCACAGAGTACTTAACTCAGTAGCTCCTGCATCAAGCCGGACTTGGAATATGAGGAAACTGCAACGAGGAACACTTTTCATGCATAGCCTTCAATTGTTCCCGCCGCCTATCCACCATATACCGGAAGTTCACGTCCTCTTAAAAATGATGATCGTCGTATTTTTTAAAATGTATAGCGCTTAATGATGTTAGGCCATCGTTGTTGACTCCAATTCCGAACTTATAGACACACAGGTAGTCGTCAGATTATTCCCGTCGCACATCAAACAACAGACCGTAAGATTAGCGTACGGCCGGTCTAGAGATATATGATGAGCCATGTTAATACAAGCAAATAAATATAATCGTTAACGAAGTTGTTTTCTGAGTATATGATGGACTTCGTAACATCTACTTCTTATGATTGGAAACCCTTCGATCCTGTTACCACACTCAGGATTTGTATGTTCGTAGTATCGTTTAAATCCAGCTTTCTCAATGGATTGCAATGCTTGAAGTTTTTGTAACGGATACCGTAGCGAAACATCAGTCACGTGATACTCAACCATCAGCTGCTTAACTCCATTCAGTTGGTCAGATTCGCACATCTCTAAGTTGACGACCATTCTGCGCTTTCAATATCCATTTTAAGTACGTCGGTTGTCTTGTTCTAGTGTCCCAACATTGCTCATATACCACCCAGAGTGTTTAGCTTCCAACCGTCGATTGTCTTGTTCTAGTGTCCCAACATTGCTCATATACCACCCAGAGTGTTTAGCTTCCAACCGTCGATTGTCTTGTTCTGGTGTCCCAACATTGCTCGTATACCACCCAGAGTGTTTAGCTTCCAACCGTTTTTACTTCCTGCTGTATCTGAAAGTCCAATTTTGTAGAAGTGAACCAGCTTTGATCTTTCAACTTTGTCCGCGAACTCGCTCATGCTGGGGTCAAAGGAGTACACGTGACAGCCATACACATGTGCAACACCATCGTCGAACGAGAAGTTGTAGTTGATACCGAAAGAATAAATGATACATGGTTGTCTTGGGCGCACATCAGGATCGTCACATATCTCCCGGCTGCCATCTCCAATTTTCCCCATACGTATCTTCCTGCGGCAGACAACGTCTATGCTGTCTGTGTACGAGTGGATAATTAACCGAAGATCATCCACTCTGAGTTTGGACAAATCAGAGTTGTTCAGGTTTGCAACTTTCCCTTTCTGACGAAGAACTGAAAGATATTTGTTGTAAGCCGCTTCATTATCAATAACTTCATCGTCCACAGACAAGCCGCTTCATTATCAACAACTTCATCGCCCACAGACAAGCCGCGTCATTATCAACAGCTTCATCGTCCACAGACAAGCCGCTTCATTATCAACAACTTCATCGTCCACAGACAAGCCGCTTCATTATCAACAACTTCATCGTCCACAGACAAGCCGCTTCATTATCAACAGCTTCATCGCCCACAGACATTATCTGAGGCGTGATTACTTTCTTGGAAGCCAAGGCCGAGGCATTTATAATCGACGACACAGAACCGTACCTCAGATTTATCAATAGAATGGCCACAATTAACATCAAGCACACAACCACAGCGAATCTGGACTGACTTTGGCTCAACATCTTAAACTTCTGTCTCTAGGTGTATTCCTTCAACTGTGATATTCACTTGTAGCTCTTGAGAATTGTCTTGTTTATGATCATAGTTTTAGTCTTTTTGATATTCATATCTAGTCCATATTTTTTGCTTCTTATGTTTATCACATTAAGCAATTGTTGTAGGTCTTTAGGATTTTCTGCTAGTAGCACAGTATCATCAGCATATCTTAGGTTATTGATTATCTTTCCATTAATGTTTAGGTCTGGCATCTCTGAGGTGTTTTTAAAGATTTGCTCAGTGTATAGATTGAACAAGCTTGGTGATAGGGTGCATCCTTGTCTTACTCCTCTTTTTATATCCATGGGTGTAGAGTTCTCCTTGTCATATTTTATTATTGCTGTTTGCTCCCAGTACAAATTACATATTAGTCGCATGTCTGTGTCGTCTAGATTTATATCTTTTAGTCAGTCTATAAGTTGATTATGGTGTACTCTATCGAAAGCTTTGATGTAGTCTATGAAGCAGGCATATATTGTTTTGTTTACTTCTATGTACTTTTCAATCAATGTTCTCATGTTGAATATGGCTTCTTTTCTGTCACTGTTTTTCCTGAATCCAAATTGCTGCTCATCTAATTCAGTATTGATTTTATTCTGAATCCTTCCCTGTATAACTTTTAGTAACATTTTTGTTACCTGGCTCATTAGGCTTATTGTTCTAAAATCACTGCATTCAACTGCACCATTCATTTTAGGCAATGCAATGAAAGTTGATGTTTTTAGTTCGTTTGGTATGTATCCTGTATGGTATATGTCACTGCATATGTCTGTGATCACCTCAATGCCAAATCTTCTAGAGCCTGTATCATCTCTATCCGTATATTGTCAGGTCCTGCTGCCTTTCCCCTTTTCATTGTTTTATAGATTTTTCTACTTCAGGTTTCAGGATTTTATAGTTGTATGTACATGTTATGAATGGCTTTTTGTCCCTTTCGTCATGAAATAATTATGTTATATATTCTTGCCATCTATCTATTATATCTTTGTTGTCTGTTAGCATTCTTCCCTCTTTGTTTGCAATACATCCGCTTCCTGCAGCTTTTTTGTCTTTATTAGTCATCTTTATTTCTGTGTGCATCTCTCTTAAACAAACGATGAAGTTTTAAAACAACTAAAAATAAAAAGAGAACTACTAAACACAATTAAGACAAGACAAATGAAATTTTTGGGGCGCGTTAAAAGACACAACAATCTACTAAAAGTAACATTGTAAGGGAAAATACAAGGTAAAAGAGGCAGTGGCAGACCAAGACTAACATGGACGAGTAACATCAAAAGATGGAAAAGTCAATCTATGACAACCTGCACCATCAAAGCAAGAAACAGAGTGGAATGGCGAACCATGGTAGCCAACCTCCGTTGCGGAGACGGCACTCGATGATGATGATCTCTCTTAAGTTTTGTTTACTTTCCATAATTTCGACTTCTAGACATCTTTGGTTGAGCCAGTCTTCTTTTGTCTTTTTGCACCTTCTCCGTATTTCATTGTCAATATCCTTGTATCTGGCAGTGTTTCTCGCTTGTCTTCTTTCTTTCATTTTTCCTAAGATTTTGTCAGTTATCCATTTTTGTTTTTTGTTACTTTCCTTTTTGGATAAGGTGTTGCAGGAATTTTGCATTGCACCAAACAATATACAAATAAAAGAGAACAAATTCATTTTTCTCAAAGCCGTGATGGTGAAGTGCTAGTAAACTCTTCTGCTAAGAAGATGTCCGGGGTACATGAGAGAAGCCTAAAACTATACAAGTTTCAGAGAAAAATAGATGTGGTTGTAGACATGATTTTACATTGATGCTGTGGATGGTCTAGACTCACGTGCAACTCACTCAGTCGCACGGTCCAGAACCCGTTTCCACGCTATAGACTGGTGAACTCGAGTCAATTAGCTCTACAGCACGTGGAAGCACGGTAGGGGATTGATTTCCGTCCTTTAGAAGCTCACAGAAATAAAATTACGCTTCGTTAACAACGGTCAAGTGAAAATATACAGTGGAGGCGGGATCTGTACGTATGCAATGGGTAGTCATTGCAGAAGTAAAAAATACGCCACAATACCATCTCTGTGGCCTTTAATCGTCTTTTCATTTGTTTGTCTACTGTCCATGATTCGCTTCAATAGGTTAGAATTGGTTCTATATAGCACCAATGAACTCTCTTTTCATCTCTACTGACATAGATTTGTTGCATAAGATATTTTTCATTTTCTGAAATGCTATTTTGGCCTGAGCTATTCTGCTTTTTATTTCTGTGGATCTTCCATCTGATGTTATTATTGTGCCCAAGTATTTGACGCGTTGCACTTGTTTCAGATTTGTCCTGTTTATTTTTATGCTGCATGATGGTGATGATTGTTTCTTAGATATGACCATTACCTTTGGTTTCTTACTATTCTAAGACCTTTTTTGTTTCCTTCTTTTACTATTATGTCTATAATTTCTTTTAGTTCATTCTATGTTTTAAGACTGTATCATCTGCATATCGCAAATTATTTATGTTGTGACCGTTGAGTTCAATTCCTTATTTAGTCTACTATTGATCTCATAATATGTTCGCTGTAAAGTGAAAACAAATCGGCTACAGAACACAGCCTTGTCTAACTCCTTGTTTTATAAATTGAAATTGTTCTGTTTGGCTGCTAATTGTTATACTGTCGGGACCTGATGCTTTGCCTCTTTTCATGTATTGAATTGCCTCCTCCACTTCACTCTGCATTATTGGTGGTCCTGTGTCTTTGTTTGAATTGTTTAGCTCTAGTCTTTCATCATCATAGAGTTGACTGATATATTCTGTTCATCTTTTCATTGTCTTCTCCTATCACATTATTATATTTTCTTCCTTTGATTTCACACATTCTGAATCTTTGACTTCTTTTCTACTGGTTAATTCATTTAACTGATTGTGCCTAAATTGTTAGTCTTTCTTTTGTTGTTTTTCCATTTCTTCACATTTCTATTTTAAACATCCTTCCTTTGCTTCTCTGCATTTGTTTTGGATCTCTTTGTGTAATATTTTGTATGTCCGTTCTTATTTCTTATGTTTTCGTCTTTCGTCCATTCGTTCTAATATTTCTTCTGTCATCCATTTCTTTTTGTTAATTCTTTTAGTCACTTGTATTGCTTCTTTTGAAGTTTGTTGAATCGATTGTTTAAGCATTTTCCACTGCTCCTGGATGTCCTGTATTTTCTCAGTAGCATTATATCTATTTTGTACTATCGTATTGTACTTGTACTCATCTGTCTATCTATTCTAAGCATATCTCGTTCTAATTTTATATTTCTTGGGGATTCTGTGCCTTCCGCAGTTTTATTCTTATCTTTCCAACTACTGGTACATGGTCACTATTGCAATCTGCTCCTGGCTTTGTTTTAACAGATGTTAGCCAATTCCTAAATCTTCTCTGTACCAGTATAAAATCAATTTGATTGTGTACTTTTGTGTCTGGGCTTTGTCATGTCCATAGTCGCCTAGGGTGTTGTTTGAACCAGGTGTTGCCAATTATCATTTCATGTCCCTAATCTATCAATCTATTCCCTCTGTCATTCGTCACTCCTAGGCCATGTCCTCCAGTCACATTTTGCACTTTAGCTGTTCCTACCTTTGGATTGAAATCCCATAATATAATAGTTATTTCTTTGGATTTACACTGTTCCATGGTCATCTCTAAGCCTTTAATGGGTACCGGATTTTTTCTGGGAAAGTAAAGCGGCACGGACGTAATGCCGACCACATTACCCCAAAATCATGTGCCAAAGGTCTATAAAATTTATGGTCACTAACACCATATTCCCTATAAGCCACTTGGTGTGACGGGGATACTTTACTATGGTCATCTTTAGCTCATTGTAAAAAGTGTCAATGTCTTCTTCGCTATTACTTGTTGGTGCATATGCTTGAATTATGCTGATATCCATTGGTCTACCTCTCAATTTTACTAGCAGAATTCTATCTGATACCGGCCAAAATCTTTTCACTGTTTTGCTTCTTTCTCTATCTAACATGATGCCTACTCCTCTTTCGTGTGTGGTTCCCCTAGAGTAAATTACATTTCCGCTGTCGCTTTGTAATAATCCTGCTCCTTTCCATCTCATTCACATTCTTCATTTCTTCACTGATGTTTTCTAGTTTGCCAACCTGGAATGCTGATCTAATTTTCCAAGGTCCTATTGCTAGTGTCTCTTTATTTTTGATCTTGCATACAGTAGCTTGATGACGAGGTGGCTGTGGAGTCCCCATTAACGTCGTTAGCTGTAGATATTAAGTTGTGTTTTGATATAATTATTCTAGGCAATATAAGGAGGTAGTTTGCCATTCCTTTCCTTCTTGGCAGTGACTGTACTATAGTCCGTTCAGATTCGTTTGCCTAGACATTAATTTATTTTTTTCAAAAACTTATTGTTCATTTTCATTGATCTTTTGAAGTTAGGTTTAGAATACTAATGTCGCTATAAAATATTTTTTTATCAAAGAAATGTGATCCAGTTTCAAAGATGCCTTATTTAACCTATATTAAAAAAAAGTTAATCGATATTATAAACACCGGCGGGATTATGTAGATGCTTACATCTCACAGCTGATTCTTTAACATATAGGCATGACCTTCACGGCTGAATGCGCACCGTCCTAAAATAGTTATGTTTCCACTATAAATTTTTATAAAGAAATGTTACATATGAAATTTCCCGTTTAGCACAAAATGACATTTTAGCCGAAACCGGAAATTATGTGACGTCAAAATCACGGCCGTAGACTCGAGTTCGAGTCATAATTCAGAGGCAAATCTCAATATTTACAGAAAGAAGGCGGCACTATCCATATTATCTTCTGCAAGTCTATGTGAGAATGAATATAAAGGCAAAATATTTTACTGAGCATAACATTGCTATAAAGATTTATCAATACTTCTGCAGAGAGCGTAAAAAGGGACATCTTTATTGTTCTTTATCAAACCCTGAGAAGAGAACAATGTATATTTTAGGTTTGTGTAAACGTTCATTTGATCGAATAGTTAAAGGAAGCGGATATTTATTGCCAACAAATGCAAGAAAGCAAGGAAGGAAAGAAACGTTAGACAGTTTTGATAAGGACCTAGTAAAAAGAGAAATCTGTCGAATGTTTGATATAAACGAAGAAGTGACACTTAGAAAGTTGAAGCTTTGGCTGAAAACTAACAACGACATTGAAATATCAAAAAACTTCATTATGGAAAATATTAAGAAGTGCAGGCTTCACCTTTAGAAAGTATGCTGGTGGAAAAAACATTATTTGTGAGAAGCCACATCTAGTAGCTCTTAGAAGCAAGTATTTACGTGAAGTGAAGGAAATGCGCGAAAATGATTATGATATTGTTTATTTAGATGAAACTTGGATCAACGCTCATCATACAAATGAAAAGGAATGGCAGTTAGCAGATGGAAGTATTAAAAGATCAGTACCAAGCAGTAAAGGGCAACGTTTGATAGTTGCACATGCAGGTAGCAGACATAATGGATTGTTGCAGAATGCTCATCTCGTTTTCATTTCAAAATCCATAGACAATAGAGACTACCACTCCGAAATGAATGGGCACATATTTAAAGACTGGATCGAGAAAAGTATCCTTCCAATATTAGATCGACCTTCTTGTCTGATAATGGACAATGCTTCATACCATAACGTAGTTAACGTAGAAGATAGAATCCCAACATCATCAAGTACAAAAGATGCAATCAAAACGTGGCTCATAAAAGAACACATACAAGTTAACGACAGCTACTTGAAACCCGAATTGCTTAGCCTTGTAAAACAGACACAACGTACAAAGATATTTAAAATAGACAAGTTAATTCAAGAACATGGCCATAGATATTTGAGACTACCTCCATATCATGCACACTTAAATCCTATAGAACTAGTTTGGGCAAAAGTTAAAGGACACGTAGCATATACAAATAAAACTTTCAAATTATGGGATGTTGAGACACTTACAAATCAGGCTCTATCAAATATAAATAAAGACTACTGTGTAAAATGTGAGGATCATGTGTTACGACAAGAAGAGGAATATTGGAAAAAGGATGGTTTGTTGTTTGTTCAGCCGAAAGCAGTAATCGACCTATTTGACTCGTCTGATTCTGAATGATCATTACTCTGATTAAGTCTACAGATAAATAGTTTGATTTGCAAAATTTCCTAGTTGATTTGTTAAACAGTTTATTGTTCAAGACCACCCAAGCAATCAAAAATATGTTATAAGCAAACCAACAACCATTACTTTGAATGGAAGCCTGCTTGAGTCAGTACAGAAGTTCAGCTATCTTGGATCCACTATTACAGCCACACTTTCCTTAGATGAGGAACTAAATGTACGTATTTGAAAGGCAGCGACAACATTTGGGAAACTCACACCAAGAGCATTGAACTATATCAAATTGACTCTACGAACAAAAGTTCTATATATAATTTAAAATTTGTATACTTGCCACCAAGTAAAATTTTATGGACACGCCTATGGGTCATCGTTGCACTAGATTACTGTAAAACATTTTGATTAGGGTCAAAATAATAGTTACATGGGCAAAGATCAAAGGAATTCGCCGCTTTAAGAAAACCGTTATAGCTAGACATCGAGTAACACATATGTTCTCGTGACATGGACATTTTAACACCGTATGCCAAAAATCATGTGAAATCATCAAGAACTTTTTGAATTATAAATCATAACATCTCGGCAAACGAATCTGAACGGACTATAGTCGGAGATCGCAGCCATTGTCTCTATACATGAGGTCGCCTGCCTGCCATCACGAGTAGGGACCATAACCGGCACTACTTTTCAGCTGCTTCCACAACACCACCTGCTCCAATGGCTTCACATAACCCTGATTGGGGGGGGGGGGGTGATAAACGGGAGCTCCACCTTGCCCAGGGGTGTCCCGAAGACTAGCGGAGGATAGGAGACGTCTTACTCCTCCTTTGGTGGGGCAGAACTCTACCCCGCTAACCGAAGCAATAAAGTAGTTTATCTTTAATTATTGTTCTTTCGAGCTGAAGACTGCACCTAGGTAGATATTCTAGACTCTCCATGTTCTATGTCTGTCAGACTTTGTACTTGACCCTTATTGTATTTCACCACACGTCGTGTTCCAGACGAGTTTTCTAAGCATCAACAAGGGAACTGATTTCACTGTTGTTTCTCGCATCAGTCTCATTTTAGTGTTCCTTTAGGTCGGCCTCTTGTCTAAAGCTCTGGTAAATGGAAACCAACATCGTCCTTTTACGAAACAAAAATTCAATATTGCCTATCAGTTCCGATATTTTGGATAATGGTCGAATTGTGTTTTGTTAGTGATTTGATATAATTGAATAATGGTCCAGAAAATTATCTTTCATATTTTTTTTTACTTATAGACCGTGTATTGCAAAGAAGGCGTTTTTTTTCATTAAAAACTTGATTTCAAGCTATTAAAAAAAAACATGAACTCAGAAGCACTTTAAAAAACATATATCCCATGTCATGTTACTCGCATAGAATTATTGAAGGGCAGATAACCAGCTTTGAGATTATTGTTGTCTTGGGGTTCTGTCTAATTCTAGGTGGGGCAGGATCATTCTCAGACTAGGCCTTCAATTCTAGATTGTTTTAGGCAACAACTGTCATCCAAAAGATGGTAGAGATAAATATACAGCGAGACCCGCTGGGCCGGACTTGGTGCTCAGAAGCCATGAAGGACAAAGACTTGTCAGGGAGCAAGGTCGGTTACATTTAAGAAAGTTGTGTTTGCGTTCATAACAAAATTAAGATTGATAATGAAGAGGAAGATCAGCTGTCGGGGAGAATAGAAGCGCTTGTTATTGCGAAGGTTAACACAGTCACAGGATACAGTCGTTGACAGGATTACAGCTGTGTTCTTATGTCAACATTACAAGAGAGAGCTTCTTGCGCTTCTGACCAAGACCTTGGCAGACACAAAACCATAACATGTTCAATGGTAATCCAAACCACCACCACCCTAGCTCCTCATCTCCTATTTTCCTTTGTTCGACGAATTAATTAATCCCCACAAATCAGTGCATCAGTTGCAAGATCAATGCTGGGCGCAACAACTTGCGGACAAAAGCAGCAACCCGGATTTATTACTCAACACCTACATCTGTTGTACTGCCTAGTCTATATAAGCAACATACGCCTATATAAACTATATTGCCATTAATTAACGCAGCGCACACACATATCGCACACACACACACACGCTCTACACTCTAACGGTGACATGTCGACTTGGCCAAGCTTTGTTCGATATGAGTCAGGCAGTTAATGTCACGGAAATCAGCCCACGCTGAACTACCAGTGTTGGTAAAAAAAACATTAAAATATAAATAGTAACAGTGCACACGTAAGCTTAAATAAGATATTTAACACGTTTTAAAGAAAAAAACCCACTGAACTCTTTTCTTAATTCACGAAACCAATAATTCATCATCGTCATGTGTCATACCGGTTGGCGTAGGCGATCATGTCCTTCCACAATCTTCTATCCACAGTGCATCGTATCAGTTCTGTTGTTGACTGTTTTCCATGCCATGACACCAAGCTATCCAGTATTTTCTCTCTTTGTTGTCCGCGATCTCTCTTTCCTTTTTATTTTGCCAGTTGTAACCAAGTATTCCAACTTTTCTCTTCTCATGATGTGACCGAAAAACGTTGATTGTTTCTTCCTGATGTTTTTTAGAAGTTCCCTTTTTGTGTTGGCCTATTTGAGAATTTCTTCATTGGTCTTTTAGCTGTCCAGGGAACTTTCAACATTCTTTTGAGAAATCCCATCTCTGTGGCCTTTAATCGTCTTTTCATTTGTTTGTCTACTGTCTATGATTCGCTTCCATAGGTTAGAATTGGTTCTATATAGCACCAATGAACTCTCTTTCTCACTTCTATTGACATAGATTTGTTGCATAAGATATTTTTCATTTTCTGAAATGCTATTTTGGCCTGAGCTATTCTGCTTTTTATTTCTGTGGTGCATCTTCCATTATTATTGTGCCCAAGTATTTGACGCGTTGCACTTGTTTCAGATTTGTCCTGTTTATTTTAACCGATAAATAAACAAGAAAATACCGTTCATTTAATGCAAATAAAGAGGCCTGCTTCACATTATTATTTGATTTAACTTACCTCTTCATCTGTTTGTCTTATCACTCTTTTCTATCCAGAACTCTCCCAATACACTATCACTGTTTACTTCCATAATACAGAGATCGTGGCTGTATCGTCGGACACACTTCGATTGACTCATCCTATAAAATGGGTACCCAGCTCGTAAAGTTTGGCAGGTAACGAGGTGCAGGCTTTATCGGTTTATCTACACTTTTATCTCAAAGTATTTGTGAAGTAGAACATTTACCATCTTCTTACGGATATCATTTATCATATTCATATTATATACTTCATCTTGTTATGATGGTCACTGTTGTTTGCTAGTGGCATCTTTATGTTTGTTAATTGTGCATGCCTATCTTATTGTTATGTAAATCTATATAATTTCTCTAAGCCGTTTTACCTTTCTATATTTTATTTTAATTTTACCTTTATTTATCACTCTTATCTGTCAGTCTGCTATCGGAGCATGACTAGGTACTCATTTGAAAACATACAATAACAATTTTCTTTAACGCATAGTTAATACTTTAACAAATATCACATCATAAACGTGAAGAAACAAACCTTCAATGTCTGCTAAGTCATTAGTAGTTATGAGCAAATCATGTTTTAGTAGAAATAAAAATGTGAAAAAAAAATGTTATAAACAGAAAAAAATATTTGTATAGTAAACACGTTATGAGAAAATTAAATCTTTTTGTTTGACCTAACAAGTCGGCACGAAAATAATAATGAACTGGTTGAAAACTTACCTAAATAACTATGAAATACAGCAATAAGCCCCAGCAAAACATGGACCGAAAACGCCGACATGTTCACGTATCCCCACAGCACCCACGACTATCCTGTTGAGGGAAGGTGTAAGTAATTTCCTCGCAGGGGCAGGTAACTAAGCCTTGTTGAGATTACAGGAGGAGATTAAGGAAAGCGTTATTTAGTCAAGCTGTGTAGTATTCAGTTATACTTGTCCATGGTTCATTAATGATATTCAACTACTTGAATTCGCAGATAACTAAATACTTTTAGATAAATGTGGCCTACTTAGAGAGAAATGAACGATAAATAACTGACAAAGTTGTTTAAAAAAAAAAAAATAATATGGCGAGTAAAGGGAGAGAATAACTCCTCAGCTGGGAATTGGAGCAGTGGTTCCCAAGCTGTGTGCTGTGGGACTGGCAATGCAACTTATAGATTAAGCAGCACAATGATGTGAGTTTTTGTGCAGCGTTCGCCTTTCTGTTCTTAATTTGATCTACAGGTTGAACTAGCATCAGGTTATGCAAGATGTGACACATTATGAAAGTCGTTAGGCTCAGTAGATGACTACATTCAAATTTCCGTTTGTGTATATGTTTGAGGCAGGTGTCACTAAAAAGTTAGTCTGTCATCAGTCTCTTTTTCTAGTATATATAAATAAGCAATGTTCAGTGCATGATTTTAGTTTTTTCCAAGTTAAAGTAATTAATTATTACGTTTTACTGTGTTTCAGAAATGCAAAATCGACAGCAGATCTCCTAAATCTATTTTTCTTCATCAACATCATCATGTGCCATACCGGTTGGCGTAGGCGATCATGTCCTTTCACGTTCTTCTATCTACAGTGCATCGTATCAGTTCTGTTGTTGACTGTTTTCCATGCCATGACCCAAAGCTAACCAGTATTTTCTCTCTTTGTCGTCCACGATCTCTCTTTCCTGTTATTTTGTCAGTTGTAACCAGGTATTTCAACTATCCTCTTATCACGGTGTGCCCGAAAAATGTTGATTGTTTCTTTCTGATATATTTTAGGAGCTCCCTTTTGTGCTGACCTCTTTGAGAACTTCCTCATTGGTCTTTTTAACTGTCCAAGGAACTTTCAACATTCTTCTGAGAAATTCCATCTCTGTGGCCTCTAATCGTCTTTTCATTTGTTTTTCTACTGTCCATGATTCGTTTCCATAGGTCAGAATTGGTTCTATATATTTTGCATAAGATCATTTTCACTTTCTGAAATGTTATTTTGGCTTCAGATATTCTGCTTTTTATTTATGTGGTGCATATTCCATCTGATGTTATTATTGTACCCAAGTATTTCAAACGTTGCACTTGTTTCAGATTTGTCCTGTTTATTTTTATGCTCCATGATGGTGATGATTGTTTCTTCGATATGCCCATTACTTCTGTTTTCTTACTATTCAGGCTAAGACCTTTCATGTTGCTTTATTTTACTTCTATGACTATCATTTCGTGTAGTTCATTTTCTGTCTCTGCTATTAAGACTGTGTCATCCGCATATCGCAAATTAACTATGCTGTGACTTCAATTCCTTTTTTTTGTCTACTATTGATCTCGTAATATGCTCACTGTAAAGTGAAAACAAATCCGGCGACAGAACACAGCCTTGTCTGACTCCTTGTTATATATATGGAAATTGTCCTGTTTGGTTATTAATTCGTATAGCTTCTGTTTGTTGCCAGTACGTGTTTTTTTATGATTCGTAGATCCTTGCTATCAATGTTTAATTTCTCCAGCATATTGGTTATTTCCACATGCTTTACTTCTTTTTTTCTTGGACATGTATTATTGTCGAAATAGCATGAGACCTACGGACTAGTTACAAACATACTCGGTAAGATATGGTAATCCGGTAACCAACTAATGTAAGTGGGAAAGACTAGGAACACATGTTACAACATACGCTAATACCAAACAACTTTGAAACTGCGCGGTGTATTATAACGTTAGCTCGCGGTCAACATGACCTAGTATATGTTTTTTATGCGTGCTAGTTAAGTTTGTTCATGATAAACAGACATCTGTTCTGTGTGAATTACACTTTAGAGCACGTTGAAGATATTTTGTAAACAATATTTTATTTATAAACAGAGCCTCGCTAATAAATACGTTAACAGAATGTCTGAAATACACGATACTAGCAGTGTGTTATATACAAGACAATAAACATACTACACATTACATTTTTTAAAAATGAATAAAATACAATTACAAATTGCAACACATATGACAACATTACATCAATATAAGACATTGAAACATGTAGTAATGGTCCATAAAACTCATAATGTCTGCAATCCTTAGCTGACTGCATAATAATAGTTGACATAACAACATGCAAATTACTTAATACTTAGAGCATTCAGAAAGTAAAGCACCACATCGGTTTTCTCGGAAACCGCTAATTTAAAAAAAAGTATGACATTTTTACACAGTTTATATGGATATGTCATGTAAACATCAGTATCATTCAACATAATTCCCATCCACTTATACAGCGTTACGCCAGCGCGCAACAAGTGCATGTATTCCTAGCCTGTACCAGTCTTTGTCTTGATCGTGTAGCCATTTCTTCGCTGGCCATGAATCACTCGATCAACTTCAAACCTTGTTCCACGGGGGGCATCTTTAAGCGGACCAAAGAGATGGGAATCAGAGGGTGCCAAATCAGGGATGTGTGGTGGATGGGGAGTACATTTCAATCCAATCTGGTGTTTGCTTCCCGTGTTGCCAGACTTGTGTGAGGGCGTGCATATTCATGGAAGAGAAGCAGGTCTGTGGAATTCTTGTGCGGCCGAACTCTACAAAAACGCTGATTACGTTTTTTCAATGTCTTAATGTAGGCTTACGAATTGATTGTCTCTCCTCTTGGCATAACATCCACAAGAATCACACCTTCAATGTCCCTAAAGACAGTGACCATGACCTTTACAACTGAAAGAATGCCTTGAATTTCTTTCATCGTGGTGTGTGCAGATGGTGCCACTCCGTTGGCTGTCTTTTTGTTTCAGGTTCAAAATGATGGGCTCAGGTTTTGTCCCCTGTAACAATCTTAGCCAAAAGTTATATCCATCAACATTGAAACGCTCCAAGAGTTCAGACGAAATTGCTTTTATTTGAAGTCAGTGCTTATTTGTGAAATTTCGTTGAACCTATCTTGCACAGATCTTAAAGAATCCAAGAGTTTATATAAGTGCATTTGCACTACCAATGCTGACTGACAACATTAATGCCAATTGTTGAGTAATGAAGCGCCTATCAGCAAGAATAATGTCCTCAGCGCATTTCAGCATCTCTGCATTGGTGGCTGTGGCAGGCCGTCCACAGCGCGGCCGATCAAGAAGATCCGTATCTCCGCTTTCAGATTCTTTTACTCTCTGAACCCAGCGTCTTACTGTGCTCCTGTCAGCTGCAAAACTTTTATATACAACACATAGGCGCTTGTGAATGTTCACAACAGTTTCCTTCTCCGTGAAAATCTATCACAATTCGCAGCTTAAAATACAAGTTGCTAACATGTTCCATTTCAACGATTTAGTACAGTCGAATTATTCGGACAATTGCAGTGCAATGTGGCGCACACAATCGACACATGTCATGTTCAAAGTGTGCACACATTCATGTTTGTATGTTTATTATTAGCTGAGAAAACTGATGTGGTACAGTACCTTCTGAACACCTCTCGTATGTTTAAAAAAGATTTTGAAAAAACAAGTTAAGATAATGCTTATCGCACTGTGCAGTCATGGATATGTTCTAAGAAACATAACGGTTTGGAGACCTCTGCCTTAGTTCTTGGCTGGATCAAAATAAAGCTAGGAAAAAAGTTTACAACCAATCATTGCGTTCCTGAGTTAAAGGCACAGTTAGCGTGTAGTAAGCATTTTAGCTGCTAGCCAAAGTGAAGGTAAATATTTATATCTGACCTGCCGTAGGAATTTTGGACAGATTTGAAGTTGTTTTTATTTTTAATTTGTGTTATAAAATTACCCTTTTACAGCTGTGTGACATTGTAAATTAGTTATTTTTTAAAGCCAGAAAACGTTCCAGTAAACTTTAATGATTTAACAGTACCAAGAAAAACCTACTTTAAAAATAATTGAAAGCTACGGTTGCCGGACTCGAATTTGCAGGTACTCAGCAGCTACAGCAAATAACACCATCAGTTGGTACTGGGACTAAATTTGTTATTAAAAAAAAAAGACAATTTGTTGTTCATAGTGATCGACACTTTTTGGATGCCGATCGTAAAGACAAAGTTACAACATCCTTTTGATCTTCGTTTTGCAGCTAGGCAAGATAAGAAAGAAAATAATAATTTAGACGAGGTGGAAATGAAAGGACAGTTCTGAATTAGTAGAGATTTAAGAACGACATTATCGTAATGAATATTGCCAGAGTTTTGCAATAGTCAAGTATTGGAGAAGGATGTGCTGTGAACGGGCAGCATCATTTTACCTCCAGTGACTGACACCAACCTTAATGACGTAATTGATAATCACCTTTCATCTAGCTTGTCCCTGCTGGAGCTTGGCTTCCACGACAGCTACTCTGACGTTGTCTCTGACCTGTGTTGCACATCCTGTGCAAGATGTTCAGTGTCTGCAACAAACAATCCCAACACGCCTGTGGTATCTTGAACCAGCTTCTTCCAGGTCTTCCTCTCTCTCTCTCTCTCGCGTACTTGTAACTAAGTCCTATATAATAATCTCTTCTCTAGACCATTATACCGTTTTACATAGCCAAATTATTTTATTTTTCCTCATTTTATGTTCTTTAACAGCCTTTTTCTTTCATCATCATCAGCATTGAGTGCCGTCTCCGCATCGAAGGTTGGCTACCATATAGCGCCATTCCGCTCTGTCTCTTGCTTTGATGGTGCATATTGTCATAGGTTGACTTGTACATCTTTTGATGTTACTCGTTCACGTTAGTCTTGGTCTGCCTCTTTTACCTTGTATTTTTCCTTCCAATATTACTTTTAGTAGGCGGTTGTGTCTTTTAACATGCCCCAACAACTTCATTTGCCTTGTTCTAATTGTGTTTAGTAGTTATCTTTGTTGTTTTAAAACGTCATCGTTTGTTTTCTTTTCTTTCCATCCAATTCTACCTATTCTTCTTTAAATCCACAGTTCAAAGGCTTCAATTTTCTGTTCTTATTTCTAGTCTAATGTCCATGTTTCTGCACCATACAGGAATATTGATAAGATGCAACATTTTGCTATTTTTAGTTTTAGCCTTGGTGTTATTTGTTTTGATGTTAGAATATTTTTCATGGCAGTAAAATTACTTTTTACCATACCTATTATTTTGTTTTTAATTTTATTTTTACATTTTCTATTACTGGTTATAGTATGTCCCAGGTAGTTGTAGCTCTGAACTGTCTCCATGCGTATTCCTTGAACTTTGATATTTATTTGTATGTCTTGAGAATTTTCTTTCCTTATGATCATAGTTTTAGTCTTTTTTTTTACATTTATATCTAATCCATATACTTTGCTTATCATGTTTATTTCATTAATTAATTGTTGTAGATCTTTAGGGTTTTCTGCTAGTAGAACAGTATCATCAGCATATCTTAGGTTATTGATTATCTTTCGATTAATGTTTAAGCCTGGCATCTCTATGATGCTTTTAAAGATTTGTTCAGTGTATAGATTGAATAAGCTTGGGTGTTATGATGCATCCTTGTCCTACTCCTCTTTTTATATCAATGGGTGTAGAGTTCTCTTTGTTTTATTTTATTATTGCTGCTTGCTCCCAGTATAAATTACATATTAGCTCGTTTCAAAACATATGCCCAACTTCAAAACGCTATTACTGTCTAACCGTTTGTTAAATACTTTTGAAATTTTCCAAATGTTATTAGAATGCAAAAGACCCTTTAAATGTATATTTAACAAATATCTTGCAGCTGCAGTTTTCTTAAAGCGGCGATATTTCTTTGATGTTTGTCAAAATTGTAAATTGTGAAGCCCTAAAGAATAGAAATTACCGTAGTTGCTGGTCTACGATTAATTTTCACTAGGTAAAGGCGTGGCCGTAATGGGGAAATAACTGGATAAAACAAAACACCAGGAGAATTATTGTCTGCTCAGTTCGAGGACGGACGATAATAATATCAAGGTATACCTGTATGTCCAATTTTCATAGTTGTGTGGTCCTGAAAAGGACCGTTTGTTGAAATAATTTAAGGTAATATAGGGGCCAACATTGTGGGGGCTATATACTTTCATTCTGAATCAGACGAGTCTAAAAGATTAATAACTGTTTGGGGTTGAACATTCCACAAACCATCATTTTTCCAATATTCCTCTTCCTGTTTTAAGACGTGGTCTTCACATTTAGCCCAATAATATTTGTCTATATTTAATAAAGCGAGATTAGCAAGAGTCTTTACATCGCATATTTTGAATGTTGTATTTTCATCTGCCACTTGTTCTTTTAATTTTGCCCAGATTAGTTCTATTGGATTTAAATGTGCATGGTAAGGTGGCAGCCTCAAACTTATATGACCGTGCTCTTGGATAATCTTATCTATTTGAAAAATCTTTGTCCTTTGTTTTTGCTTTACTAGAGATAGTAATTCAGGTTTTAAGTACATGTTATTAAATTGTATGTGCTCCTTTGTGAGCCATATCTTAATAGCATCTTTTGTACTGGATGACGTCGGGACTTTATCTTCAAGTGCAACAATGTTGTGGTACGCTGCATTGTCCATTATTAGGCAAGATGGTCGATCTAGTGATGGGAGAACAGAATTTTCAATCCAATGTCTAAATATGTGACCATTCATCTCAGAGTGATAATCCCGATTGTCTATGGATTTTGAAAGAAAAATGAGCTCTGCATTCTGTATTAGTCCATGTTGTCGACTACCTGCATGAGCAATTATCAAGCGCTGTCCTTTGCTGCTAGGTATTAATCTCTTAATCTTTCCATCTGATGACTGCCATTCCCTTTGGTTAGTGTGGTGAGCATTGATCCATGTTTCATCCAAGTACACAATATCATAACCTTGCTTGCGCACCTCTTTTACTTCACGTAAGTACTTGCTTCTCATGACTACTATATGTGGCTTCTCACAGATGATGTTTCGTCCATTGGAATACTTTCTGAATGTAAAGCCTGCAGCTCTCACATTCCTCCATAATGTAGACTTTGATATTTCAATACTGTTGTTCTTTTTCAGCGATACTTTTAATTTTCTTATTGTAACAGTTTCATTCATACCCAACATTTTGCGAATTTCACTTCTAATAAGTTCACTGTCGAAATTATCCAACATTTTTGCTCTTCCTTGTGATTTTGTATATTTTGAACATTGACAGTCACGTGCTTGAATCCAGCGATTAAATGACCGTTTAGATAAATCCAAAATGTGTCTTGTCCTATTCTCAGGGTTTTCTAAAGAATGAAATAATCTTCCTCGTTTTGCCTCTTTGCAAAAATAGTCATACATTTTTATTGCGATGTTTTGTAAACTGCAGAATTTCATTTTAAGACTCATGATAAATGTTATTGTTCCACGTTACACCGCTGAATTAACGGAAATGGAACACACAATGTCTCGTGTTTACTACAAGTGTCTAATTGTGTCAGAAAACTCACGCGGAAAGCGTGCAAAATCGTAAATTTGAGCGTGTATGGATTTGTAATCGCTATTTTTAACTTAAATACTGTAAACACTAAGTTTTGACTACATCAATGGGTCGTTATAAATTTATATAAATCAAATAAGCAATAATAATAACCAAATGTTTGTTTTTAATGAAATTAATTCCTGTTGGGTTCTAGTCATTATAACTATACATGCAAATTTTGAAAAAAATTACAAAAAGCGGTTTAAAAGATATTGATTTTTAAAGTTGGGCACGACTTATGAAACAAGCTATAGTCGTATATCTGTGTCGTCTTGGTTTATATCTTTTAGGCAGTTTAACTTGTTTTCTACAAGTTGAATATGGGAGACGCGATAGCTCAGTGGTTAGTGAACTGGACTACAAAGGACAAGGGGTAGGGTTTGATCCCAACCGACGGCTTCCGGGTTCACCCAGCCTTTAATCGTACCGGATTTTTTTCTGGGAAAGTGAAGCGGCACGGGCGTAATACCGACCACATTACCCCAAAATCATGTGCCGAAGGTCTGTAAAATTTATGGTCACTAACACCATATTCCCTATACGCCACTTGGCGTGACGGGGGTACTTTACTTTTTTTTTTACAATTTGAATATGGTGTATTCTATCAAAAGCTTTGGTGTAATCTATAAAGCAGTCATATATTGTTTGTTTACTTCTGCGTACTTTTCGATTAATGTTCTCATGCAGAATATGGCTTCTTTTGTCCCACTGTCTTCCCTAAATCCAAATTGCTGCTCATCTAATTCAGTATTGATTTTATTCTGAATCCTTCCTTGTATAACTTTTAGTAAATTTTTTGTTATCTGGCTGATTAGGCTTATTGTTCTAAAATCATTGCATTCAACTGCACCATTCTTTTTAGGCAATGCAATGAATGTTGATGTTTTTAGTTAAATTGGTATGTATCCTGTATGTTATACGACATTGCATATGTCTGTGATAACATCAATGCCAAACTCTTCTAGTGCCTGTATCATCTCTATCTGTATGTTGTCAGATCCTGATGCTTTTCCCTTTTTCATTGTTTGTATAGCTTTTTCCACTTAAGATTTACGATTTTATAGCTGGACTTTTTCAAGATGGCGATCAAGATGGCGGGTGTTTTTTTATTCGGAGTGTAGATTGTGTGACTAAAGTGATTTAATATATTGTGTTTCCAACGGGATATAATTTTCGAAAAGTTGTATAAAATTTTCTACCAAGGGGAAGATAATAACTGAAAAGTACTTTTGCAAATGTAACCAGCTAAAGTTTTATATTTAGATCGTAAAAGATCGCATGTGAGACCTTAGCGATCAAACACGGGGGGGGGGGGGGGGGGGGGGAAGAATCAGTCGGGCTAAACCCCCACGTGTGTTTTTCTGAAGTTAAGCCCTTAACTTACGACTGACTCAGCAGGTCGGTAAGGGATAAATGTTTTATGCTCAGAGAAATACACAGAAGATGGAGATTAAAGTAGCAACGATAAATATATGCGGGATAAAAAATAAAGAAGTCGAACTTATAGAAGATATGACAAAAATGAAAATTAAAATACTAGGATTAGCGGACACCAGAGTAAAAGGACAACAGATAAAGAAAACACACATGAACTACACAAAAATATTCTCAGGAGTCGACAACACAGAAAGAGCAAGTATACACCTGGTACAAATGGAATGACACAACATGCAGAAGCCAGATAGATTTTATACTAACAAGAAAACAGAACAAGAAAAGAGTAACTGACAGCAGAGCAATCCCAATATTACAGACGACATGGATCACAAGATGGTTATGATCACACTAAGACAGCCAAAAATAAAGAGAATATACGAAAACAAACAAAAGAAGCGAAAAGAACAGACAATAAAAATAAAACAACTAAATTATCAAGATACAAGGAAAACCCTAGAAGAAAAACTAACAGAGGAATTCAAGAAACTCCCTAATGAAATATGCACAGTAGAAGAAGAGTGGAAACAATTTAAAGAAACAGTAACCAACATCTCTAAAACAGTTTGTGGAACGAAGCTAAGAACAAGAGAAGGGAAATAGAGCACCCCGTGGTGGAACGAAACAATCAGAGAAGTAATTAAGGAAAAGAAGAAACTGCTTAAAAATTGGAGGGAGAACAAGAACCAAGAAAAATATGAAAAATATGCCTTAGTTCGAAAAAGAGTTAAAATGTTGATCAAAGAAGCTAAGCAAAAGAATTGGACAGAATTCGGACAAAACATGAGCAGGGACTTCAAGACAGCCACAAGAGATTTCTATAAAGCAGTGAAAGCCACAAGAGCGAGAAAAGAAAACCATGATTCTACTGAGCTGATAAATGACAAAGACGGACAGCCAATATCAAATAACCAATGTATGCAACAGAGATGGAAAGAATATTTTGAAGACCTGTTAAACATACCAACTACCAATAAGACAAAAAAAAAACCACGCCAGAACTCACAAATACTGAAACCAACATCATGAAAGAGGAAATCGAAGAAGTAATCAAATTTGCACCAAGAAATAAAGCACCGGGGATAGATAACATACCAATAGAAATAATAGCAGCAGCAGGAGAAACATGAATGCAGTGGCTGCACAGAATATTTAAAGCAGCATGGCACCAACAACAAGCCCCAGAAGACTGGCAACAGGCAATCATCATACCAATATGGAAAAAGAAAGGTAGCAAAAGAGACTGCAATCAATATAGAGGTATATCTCTGCTCAGCCATGTAGGAAAGCTATACGCCAAAATCTTGGAAAAAAGGCTGAGACCAATAATAGAACTACAGTTAAGCGATTCTCAAATGGGGTTCCGAAAAAACAGAGGATGTACCGCCACATTATTCACACTAAAACAGCTTGCAGAAAAAAACGACAGAACACAATCAAAACTTATACATAGCCTTCATTGACCAGGAAAAAGCATTCGACAGAGTAAACAGAGAACAACTGTGGGAGATACTAACAACATACGGAGTAAGCCAACATCTAACCAACCTTATTAAAAGCCTCTACATCAACAGCAGCTGCAGGGTCAGAACAGCAGCAGGCTACACAGACCACTTCGAAGTTAGATCAGGCGTAAGACAGGGGTGCGTACTATCCCCCCTACTGTTTATAACATACATGGACCATATATGCAAGCTAGCCAACCCATCAGAGACAGAGGAGATCAACGAGCTTCTCTTTGCAGACGATCAGGCACTAATACACAAAACAATAGAAGACCTACAAGAACACTTAAACAAACTCAATATCTCAGGCACAAAATACAACATGAAAATCAACATCAACAAAACAGAAGTCATGAATGTCGCCAAAAATAAACAGAACATCAACATAACTATAGAAGGCAGACAACTAAAACAAGTAGAGGAATTCAAATACCTAGGAAGTCTAATGACAAACTATAATTCTCAAACAGCAGAGATAGAATCAAGATGCAACAAAGCTTGTCAAATCATCGGACAGTTATCACCACTATTGTCCAACAAGGAAATAACTCTAGAGGCAAAACGAGCACTATACAATACAATCTTTATCTCAATGTTGTGCTACCAATGCCAGACCTGGACCCTAGATGCAAGAACAATAAGAAAAATAACCTCTACAGAGATGAAATGTGTTAGACGATTGATAGGAAACAGTCTGAGAGATAAGATCAGAAATGAAGAACTGAGAAAAAAGCTAGGATAGCCCCCGCCATATAATATATTAGGAAACAACAGATAAAATGGTTTGGCCACGTGACAAGGCAGAAAGAACAAAACACAACACAACGCGCCTTCAACAAACATTGTGACAACACCAGACCCAAGGGTCGACCACGAAAAAGATGGGTCGATGGAATATTAGAAGCACTAGGAAACATAACAGCAGCAGAGGCGAACAGAAGAGCAAAAGACCGCAAATTATATCTCCCCTCGACGCTGAAAGGCAGATGAGGAAGGAAAGAAGAAGAAGAAGATAGCTGGACGTAAATTTTATAAATGGTTTTTGTCCCTTTCGTCATGAAATAATTTTGTTATATATTCTTGCCATCTATCGATTATATCTTTGTTGTCTGTTAGCATTCTTCCTTCTTTGTTTGCAGTACATCCGCTTCCTGCAGCTTTTTAAAAATTAGTCATTCTCTTTATTTCTGTGTGTATTCCTCTTAAATTTTGTTTCCTTTCCATAGTTTCGACTTCAAGACATCTTTTGGTTGAACCAGTCTTATTTTACATTTTTGCACATTTTGCGTATTTCATTATCAATTTCCTTGTATTTGGCAGTCTTCTTCGCTTGTCTTCTTTCTTCAATTTTTTCTAAGATGGTGTCAGTTATCCATTTTTTGTTTTTTTTTGTTCCTTTCCTTTTTGGGTAAGGTGTCACAGGATTCTTGTATCCTATTTTTTTATGCTTGCCATTTAGTTGTAACTTTTTCTTCAGGATTTTCTCTTCTGTACTGCTCAATCCCCTCTTCTAGCAACTTCTGATATGTGTTCTTTACTTGTATTGTATAAGTTTCTTTAACATCTTTTTGACTTAAAGCTGGTATATCCATTGGTATTGATGAATTAGTCTTTTTTTTTTATTTCTCTTTAGTTTGATCTTCATTTTAATCATTACAGGATTGTGATTTGAATTAGTATCTGATCCTTTTTCTTTATCTGTTTTTTTTTTTTTTTTTTTGCTCCCTTCCTGGTATTCCTCTGTAAAGCTTGTATTCCCGGGCACTGATGCGAAAGGTGGACTATCGACAGTAATTGACCATATCCACTTGCATTTTCTTTTTACGGAAATGTATAACTACTTTTACTTTTGCCCATAATCAAGATTTCAATGTTGAATACTTTATCACTCAATTTAAATATTCATCATTATCATTCATCACGCCTTTCTCTTCATTCCAATTATTCAGTGTTTTCCCTTGTTTGGACAAAATGTTTATGTTCTGTGCAACACTTTAGTAAATCTCTTATGCCCGTTTCTTTGTTCATCATAAGTTTGTTGGTTACCATCAATTCATTTGCTTTATAGAAACCAGAAAAAGTGTCGTACATGTAATTATCTCAATAAAACTTTCTGAGTAGAGAGTGTCTCGAAGTATGGATACCGTTTACAATTTTATTTTAACAAAGAAACATAATTACTGAAATATTATTGTTATTTTTCAAGGTCGAGTTATTTCCCTTTAATGTTTCAACATCTTTAACTTTATGCACTTCTTTGCTTTATATTTTATTTTACACGAAAATATCTTACTATATCTTACTATGGCTCGGGCAAAAGCAGCTTTCCAAAAAATGAGGAAGATACTATGCAATCCATTTTTGACAATAGAAACAAGAAAAAGAGTTCCTAAATGTTATGTTGAGTCAGTCTTAACGTATGGATGTGAATCATGAACAATAGGACAACAGACAAGAAAATCACTGGAGTCTGCAGAAATGTGGTTTTATAGAAGAATGTTGAGGATACTATGGACAGTTAAGAGGAGTAATGAGAACATGCTGAAAGAGGCCAAAGCAAAAAGAGAGCTAATTTCCAACATTAGGAAGAAACAATCATCATTTTTTTGCCATGTAATGAGAAGAGAACAACTTGAATATATTGTAACAACTGGAAAAATTGAGGGACGAAGAGATAGAGGGAAGCAAAGATAAAAAATAAGAGACAGCTTAAGATAATGGCTTGGCAGAAGGTCAACAACAGAAATGATAAATAGCTGCCGAGATTGAAAGTTGTGGAGAGACATGATCACCTACGCCAACAGGCCCGGTACTTGATGATGATGATCTTACTATATTTCTGGAATTCTAAGCTTCTTAAATAAAAATTTAAAAAAAACCCTTAGCAAAACCCCATGAATCATTGTGAAACATTGAGAGAGAAGGGGGTAGTGTGTGTGTTAAGAGGGGGGATAAGAGAGTGAAGGTCAAGGGGAGAGAAGGAGAAATGAAAGAGAGTCAGGGTAACCACGAGGAAAAATGAGTGAGTGATCACGGCTGTGGTCACGGGAAATTGTCAGGGTAATTGTAATTCATGATTGGTGGAAAGAAAGAAGGTGAGTTGAAGATCATTAGGGGCTTTTCATTCGAGAGGAATCGAAGGCTTTGTGTGGACGGTTGGAGAAGTAGTAGAAATTCAACCGGTTCCGTGGGCAGTTGGAGAAGTATTAGCAATTCAACCGGTACCGTGAACGGTTGGAGAAGTAGTAGAAATTCAACCGGTACCGTGGACAGTTGGAGAAGTAGTAGCAATTCAACCGGTACCGTGGACAGTTGGAGAAGTAGTAGCAATTCAACCGGTACCGTGGACAGTTGGAGAAGTAGTAGCAATTCAACCGGTTCCGTGGGCAGTTGGAGAAGTAGTAGCAATTCAACCGGTTCCGTGGGCAGTTGGAGAAGTAGTAGCAATTCAACCGGTTCCGTGGGCAGTTGGAGAAGTAGTAGCAATTCAACCGGTTCCGTGGGCAGTTGGAGAAGTAGTAGCAATTCAACCGGTTCCGTGGCAGTTGGAGAAGTAGTAGCAATTCAACCGGTTCCGTGGGCAGTTGGAGAAGTAGTAGCAATTCAACCGGTTCCGTGGGCAGTTGGAGAAGTAGTAGCAATTCAACCGGTTCCGTGGGCAGTTGGAGAAGTAGTAGCAATTCAACCGGTACCGTGGACAGTTGGAGAAGTAGTAGCAATTCAACCGGTTCCGTGGGCAGTTGGAGAAGTAGTAGCAATTCAACCGGTACCGTGGACAGTTGGAGAAGTAGTAGCAATTCAACCGGTACCGTGGACAGTTGGAGAAGTAGTAGCAATTCAACCGGTTCCGTGGGCAGTTGGAGAAGTAGTAGCAATTCAACCGGTTCCGTGGACAGTTGGAGAAGTAGTAGCAATTCAACCGGTACCGTGGGTAGTTGGAGAAGTAGTAGCAATTCAACCGGTACCGTGGACAGTTGGAGAAGTAGTAGCAATTCAACCGGTACCGAGGACAGTTGGAGAAGCACACGACCAGTGGTAGGTTAGTCAGTCGCGATGTGTTCGTTAAACAGGATGGTTAAGAGTCAAGGACAGTTAAGCAATGAGTTATGATACTCAAGTACAACAATGAACATTCTAGTTAATTTTGTGGCATAGCTACCAGGAAGGTTTTGCTAGAGACCTGCAGTGAGTAGAACTGTGTATTTAGCGACAATGAACATTGTAATTGATTTTGTGGCATAGCTACCAGGAAGGTTTTGCTAGAGACCTGCAGTGAGTAGAACTGTGTATTTAGCGACAATGAACATTCTAGTGATTTGTGATATTTAGCTATCAAGGGGGTCTTGCTAGAGACATGTAGGAGTAGAGTTGTGTAGTAGCAACAATGAACATTCCAGTGAATTGTGACATTAGTTACTCAGGAAGTGTCGTTAGAGACATGCAATAGGAGTATGACACTCCAGCAATTCTCATCACGGGCGAAACCGTGTCAGACAGGTTCGCAGTGTCAATGACCAGCTGTAATGTGCAATTGGAATTAGTGGAAGAGATAATCAGTCAAACTGCTGCATTGTATTGGGTTTAGGTGCGGAGTAGAAGGCGGCAGCGGTCATCGTCAGTATCTGAATGATCCTGGGGAAGGTGTGATTGTGGTGACACGCGTGAGAGGATACAAACCTACCATTGTCATTGTAATTGTGATTGTGATGGGTGAGGTCATCTGTGAGCATTAAACCTCAAGTGTGACTTTTATTACTTAGTGTTTGTGAAGACTTTATCGATGTTGGCTGTCTTGTCCTAGACTAGCGACGAACGACACCTGGCAGAGACTCGCACACGGGTCTGCAGAATTACAGCGCGGAGTACTATGGCGATCAGCACCCGGCCGGGGGTGCAACCTACGGCGGTTTCCTGTGAAGGCGCCAAGCAGGAGCTGTGACGAGTGAGTCACAGGAGGAGGCTGCAGTGTTCAGCAGTTGCTGTTGTCTTAAGAGATAGACAACATAAGTCAACACATCACGTGTCACGACTCGCACTCACAAGAGCGGGTTCAAGGATAGACGGATCTAAGAAAGAACGGGTTCAAGTGTGGAAAGTGTTAATAAGCCCGCTACAATTGTCCATTTTGCCGTATGTGTCTCTTCTTTAGACAGAACGTGATTTTATTTTCGTGAGTTTATCCGTGATTGATTATTACGTCCTTCTCAAAAGCCACTCCTTTAAAGTACAATTTTCAATTGCTTTAACAGTTTTAAGATCAAAAGCCCCACTATTTCTTATCAAACAAAGAGCCCGACTCCGTTTTACAGTGAAGATGAGAATGTTATTGTCACTTCATCTGTAACGTCGACGTCTATAGAGACGTGCAGTAGCTTGTTTTTAGTGGCACCAATACCAGTTGATAGTTATCCAAATAGTAGTTGTATCGTATAATGCAAATAGCACACCCTACTTTAACATTACTTTCCAAATATTTTTTGAAACTGTTGCAATCATAAAACTTTACTGGAACGTTTCAGGCTGTTTGGGCTGGAAACAAACTCTCTATATATAATTTATGCAACATTTCTAATTTAGTTAATAATTGTAGCAATCGATGTGTGCAGTATCTCTTTAAAAATAATAAAATAAAATGAAAAGAAACCTTACAGTATTGTTTAGTTTATTATCCTGTAATCTGAAGTTTCAAACTATATTGATATTTGATCCGTCTCCTTATCGTCTCGTCCAACCCTGACTGTCCGGTGGTTCATGCTATGATAGAAGGGACGAAGAGATAGAGGGAAGCAAAGAGAAAAGATACCAGACAGCTTAAGAGAATAGCTTGGCAGAAAGTCAACAACAGAAATGATAAATAACTGTCGTGATCGAAAGTTGTGGAGAGACATGATCAACTACGCCAGCAGGCCCGGTGCTTGATGATGATGTTGATGATAGTTATTAAACAAGAAGTTAAAACAACTATAATATTTCAAATTGATCAACACTGAAATATAATTCTAGATGTGATGCTTTTAAAGGAAATCAAATAATTTGATAATTTACTTGTTTTTAGAACAAGTTTGTAATAATCGATACAAAGAGAGCAGTATACAACTCAATTTTACTACAGACAATAAACTGTCATTGACAAAACATGAACTTTAGCTACAGAAGCGGTAAGAGCTATAATTAACTAATTAAGGTTATAACGGAAAGTCTTAGAAATCAACATCATCACTAAATGCCGTCTCCGCACCGAAGGTTGGCTACCATGAAGCGCCATTCTGCTCTGCCTCTAGCTTTGACAGTGCAGGTTATCATAGGATAACTTGTCCATCTTTTGATGTTACTTATCCATGTTAGTCTTGGTCTGCCTCTTTTACCTTGCATATTCCATTCACAGATTACTGTTAGTTGGCCTCTGTGCGTTTTAACATGCCCCAAAATCTAATTTGTCTTGTTTTGAATTGTGTTTAGTAGTTTTATTTTTATTTTTAGTTAAGACTTCATAATTTGTTTTCTTTTCTTTTCATCAAATTCTACCCATTCTTCTATAAATCCACATTTCAAAGGCTTAATTTAAAAAAAAATATTTTCTTGTCTAATGTCCGTGTTTTTGCATCATATAACACTTTGCTATTCTTAGTTTTAGCCCTAGTGTTATTTATCTTGATGTTAGTATTTTTTTTCATGGCAGTAAAATTGCTTTCTGCCATTCCTATTCTTTTATCTATTTAATTTCTCCATTTTCCACCAGTCTTAGAAATATTCTGAACGGAACAATAGAAGACAGAGTTAGTAAAGTCTATGAGGAGAAGGGCAAGTGTATCGCAGTTTTAGGTTATATGAAAAAAAAAAAACTTCAACGTCTAGTAGGGAGAGAGAAAGAAAGAAAACAGACGAGGGAAGTGGAAAACAAAGAGAGTAGAGGAAAGGAGTGGGGGAAATAAGGAGAGAGGGATAGAGAGAGATAGGTAGAGGAAAAAATCAGGTAGAAAGAGTGAATGGAATGGACAAAGACGTGAAAATTGTGTGGGAAGAGAATATGAGAGTGAACACGAAATCAGCTCAAGGGACTAAGTGGTTTCTCGTGATTGTCGGGAATTGTGGGAGAGTTCACCGGGAACGATTGGCTGATGGAAAAGAGTGGGGAAAATATAGTTTTGAACAAGCAGAGTTGATCAAGCGATGGGCCTGTGAGGAGGTCTCGCAGAAAGGTGGTAGCCTCTTTTGGCTACCAACCTTTAAAATAGTTTATTTGATAGTTGGTTAGTTGTGCGAGCCAGTTGGCTGCAAACCTGAGAACAGCAGGGTTGCAATTTTTAGTTATGTGAGCTTATGTGAGGTTGCAAGTTTCAGACAGTTAGTCTTAGTTTATAGTTGTCATTTGTCAGTTGGGTGAGCCAGTTGGCTACCAAGTTTCAGACAGTTAGTCTTAGTTTATAGTTGTTATTTGTCAGTTGGGTGAGCCAGTTGGCTACCAAGTTTCAGACAGTTAGTCTTAGTTTATAGTTGTTATTTGTCAGTTGGGTGAGCCAGTTGGCTACCAAGTTTCAGACAGTTAGTCTTAGTTTATAGTTGTTATTTGTCAGTTGGGTGAGCCAGTTGGCTACCAAGTTTCAGACAGTTAGTCTTAGTTTATAGTTGTTATTTGTCAGTTGGGTGAGCCAGTTGGCTACCAAGTTTCAGACAGTTAGTCTTAGTTTATAGTTGTTATTTGTCAGTTGGGTGAGCCAGTTGGCTACCAAGTTTCAGACAGTTAGTCTTAGTTTATAGTTGTTATTTGTCAGTTGGGTGAGCCAGTTAGCCACACACCTGTGAACAGTTAGAGTTATTAGCCAGTGTGTGAGCCTTTGGCTATCAAGTTCGAACAGTTAGTTTCCAGTTACAGTTATTAGTGCGTGCCAGCGAACTACCCACACTAGAACAGGTTAGTTTTAGTGTCAATTCCAGTGTGTGAGCAGTGGGCTCGTTGTGAAATAATTCATGGTAAAACAGTTACTACAGGACTCGTAAAGCTGTTTGACTCGGCCAGGGACGAAGGAAATGGAGCAAGAAACATGTTGATTTCTGGAGGTGTGAGCAATGGGCTCTCTAACCTTGTTGGAGCACTTTTGTCTGAACTGGCAATGCCAATTCATTGTATGAACAGGAGAGTTTCATTAGGAAATTAGGCAGGCAAGAGGCTTGCTAACACTCATATTTTGTATGAACCTATCAATGCCCTTTCGTTTGTGGAGAGTGAGAGGTCAACATAATTACTGCAACTGTATGAAAAGGAGAGTTTCATTAGGAAGTTTGGCAGGCACAAGGCTGCTTACATTGTAATATTTTATATGAACTGTCAATTGTGGAGAGTGAGAGGTCGACATATTTACTTCAACTGTATGAATAGGAGAGTTCAGTAGGAAGCTAGGCAGGCACGAAGCTGCTAACATTATAATATATTATATGTCTGGTATAAACTTAGTGTTTTCATGATGTGGATGTGAGGTTGACATTGTTAAAATTCAGCTTATGTGAGGCGATCATTTCTGTGCGACACGAGTAATCGAGTGGATGTATTATGAACTGAATAAAGTGCACTGGTTTTACTCAGACATGGTCTGGATAAATTGAAGCAGTGAGGTACTCATCACCAAGTAGCGACGAACGAACCATGGCTTCACGCGGACTACAAGGCAGAGTTCTGTGTAGAAAATAGACATCAGTCTGCAGCGCGTAGTACTAATAGAACACAGGACACGCTTCACACGCAGTGGGGCCGGCTGTAGTATCTTAACGGTGGCTGATCAAATAGCAGGTCAGTCGGTCATTCATAAAAGGTGTTTCATTCAACATACTGGGTTCAAGGAGAAATCGTCCACGTGAACACGGCAGTGGTTACAAGAACGACAGGGTTACAAACGTCTGGCCACATTACATAACAATAAGTCAACATCCACCAACAAGCATTAATGTTGTAATGTATTGAGAAAAAAGGGAAAATGGATTGATGAAATATCTAAGGTCACTACATCCTCATATGCACAAGGCAAACCTTTACGGCACAAAAGGAACGAGACAAATAAGGTGTAAAACGTGACACTTTTTAAAGAAAGACAATGGTGGTTACTCAGCTATTTAGCAGAGAGTTTCGCCTAGAGTATGAAGGTTTATGAAAGGAATGAAAGTAGTTCCATTTGCTGTCTGAGGTCAAGGAGAACCTTTACAGATGTGAAGGTGAAAGGTGAATACAAATATGTTGACTATCATCGTCTCAATACAATAGAAGATTTTTGGATAGTTAATTGGCAATATTTGTAGACGCATTCTTTTTTTTTCATTCATTTTCTGCTCGGACTAAAGATGGCATACAGGGCGGTAGCCATAGTTCCCCGCAATTGACGATTTGCTGCTATTTCTTGTAGGTAGGTCTTGTTTCCTGGCCCCATGGTTGAGCCTTCCTTAGTCATTGTTCTGCATAGCGATTCTCTTGGTCTGTCCTGTTATCTTTCACTAGAAAGTTTCCACAAAAATGTTTCATAGTGAAGCCTTTTTTCATTCAGTCTCAGCACATGACTGATGCCCTTTCAACGTGTTCTTTTTATAAAGCTCGACACATATTCTGGTTTAGAATCATCGCTTATCAGTTCGTTTTAAATGTTTTCTTTCCAGCTTATTACACCCATAGACTAAATTTTCCGTTTCGGTAATAATCGATGATTTATGATGGTTGCTTGTTAGGACATCGATCCATTGCAAGAGCGGAGATAAACGAGCCTCAGCCTTCCGGATTTTCCGGAACTAGAAAGCCAGTCCAAACAGTTTATAATATATTTTGTGTCATATGAATATATAAATATATAAATATTCTCACGCACACACACACACAGCTCTTTTCCGTCGTTCCGATAAACCTTTATAATTTAACAATGGCGGATAGGCGACAGGAACCGTTGAGGCTCTCTCTGAAAAGTGTACCTTGTTGCAGTTTTCTCATATTCCAAGCCCGGCTTGTTGCCGAAGCTACTTAGTCTAGTGTTCAGTGCACACCGTGAGCTATGTTTTTCATTCGGATCGTGTTTTGATATTCCGATTGCTAACGATGAATGATGATATTGTATTGATATGCAGTTCAGCTGCGTTTACTTTCGGTGGCGTTTCGCCTTATGTTTTTTGGGGTGTGCTGTAGATGGACTGCAGTTACCTTTATTTGTTTGGATTATTCAGTGAGATAAGATGTTAATTTGAATGATTCCACTGGCACGGACGATTGAGCCTTCCATAATTATGGATTTTAATTCGTTTGTAGTGATACCGTTACCTTCGACTAAGTACTATCTACAAGTACTTAAAACTAAAATTACTGCATCAGTGTTACTGTCGTTGACAAAGATAGTACAATTGTAATGAAACCAAAACTTCAGATACTTCATGGTATATTACGATCTCCTCTTTAAAGGGATGAGATAGAGTTCCGGTAAATTTCTTTTCAGCACTATTTAGATTTGGTTTTCTCAGCTGGCGTAACATTGCTACCAGGTCAGCTCTCAAGCACTCTTGGTGGGGTCAAGAAATGTATATTAAGGTCAATTAATGCATTTCATTTATGTTACGGAAATTGATCATCTCAACACAGAGATCATGATTATTGGCATAGAGCCAAACTTATGTAGAGGCCGCAATAGCTCAGTGGTTAGTTCAACTAGACTACTATGGACAAGAGGTCGGGTTCGATCCTGAACGACGGCTTTCAGGTTCACCCTGCTTTAAATGGGGACAGGATTTGTTTCTGGAAAAGTGAAGCGGCACGGGCGTAATGCCGACCACATTATCCCAAAAATCATGTACTGGAAGTCTGTAAAAATTATGGTCCCTTCACTAACACCATATTCCATATACGCCACTTGGCGTGACCGGGCACTTTACTCTTTTTTTTCAACTAATACACGTAATATAATATAACGTATAAGGCAGAAATCGAAGGAGGGGTCAGCGGGTGTTTCTATTAAACTTTTTTTTTATCTGAACCGCCATTTTGTAGAGAATTTGCCATCTGCTAAAAGGACTAAGACATTTGGGCTTGGCACAAGTGTAATTAGTGCTCTTCTGTTATCTAACTGAAACAATTACTTGAAGTAAACAACACGTGGGCAGTTCTCAGGCGACGTGGTGTACGAAAAGACCACTAAGGTTATCTATTTTTAAATTTTGTAACATACAATGGTCTATTTACATTGCATTCTACGACTTTTAAAGAGTTTCTTTCTTTAATTGCATCCGTGGTATGTGAAACATACATTGTTAAAAGCAGCAAAATTAGATTGCATAGATTAGTGAAACACGGCATTTCGCAATATTTAAAGAGAGTAGGGGGAAAAAAATAATTCCTCAGCAAATGTGTCAGTATAAGCGTATAAAAGAAAGGGAATTATAGCTGGATGGTATTCATACTTTTTACTTGAAAAAAAACACCATTTCTATCACGCAGGACAGTCATGCTGTTTATTATTCTCGCTTCTGTGTTCTTTCTGGCCGTGGAGGGCCAGGACCCAACATCAGTCTGCCTTCCTGATTACTTTCAGATTAATATCTATTCATCACGTCGTAACGTGAGTGCCGTGTGTTCATGTATTAATGTTAACTGAGTCTTATTCGTAAAACATTGTTTATATTGGTAAGTTAGGCATTTATACAACATGACCTATGAAACATCTGCAGTAAGTTTCTTCTCGCATAGTTTCTGCAAATCTCATTCCAATCATTCATTTTGTCACAATATTAGTGTTCGCCTTTTTAGACTATAAACTCTAAATGACAACGTAATCTTATTTTATTCTTTCATTGGATAAATAATTCTCTTCTTTCTTATTGCTATAGTTGTCTTTTTTTTTAAATATCGCCCATTTAATTTGATGTTGTATTTTAAAGAATACATCACTTCTTTCACCGTTGCTGTCATTTTGTCATTTGTGTGTGTGTGTTTATTTTTATTTGTGTGTGTGTACTCCGTTTCTATTATCTACATTTGTGGAAATAAATAGTGTCAATCGTTATGCTGTTTACGAACGTCCTGAGTATCGCTTCATCACATCAGTTAGAAGTCTGATTTTCTCTGCTCTAGTGAATCTGTTTTCACTTATTCAATTTATTTTTATTGCGTAGTTTCTATTTTCATTATTGCGCTTCAATCATTACATTTCATATACATTTTTTTTCCCACTTTAAAAACATATTTTGGCTTCTCTTTTAACATTTTTGTTTTAAGTTTTCGCCTTTTTATGTTGAAGTACGATCTTTCATGTCATATTATACCACACTTGTCATTAAAAGCGAAGTGAAAAATTTATTAGCTTCCGGATGCAATATTGTGAAAATCGCTGTACTCATTACTGCTCTGATGACCACCTACCCATGAGAAGGGCCGCCCAGCGATCATTCATAAATTAAACTACGAAGTATCATTTCCTTTACAGCGGATTTAGCTTCTCCGATGGCTTACTTGCAACAAGTAAAACAAGTATTAAGCTCCGTATATAAACTCAACTAATTAAACTATATATGTATATTTATATTTTAAATGACATGAATGTTCTTTAACGGTTGTCTTCATTCTGAACACATTTTAATGACAAGGCTATGTCTTTTCTTTCAAATCACAACTTGTCAACCTCCCCACATTACAAATAATAAATAACTAATAACCTAATTAATACGATATTGCTGCATTTATGTTCACTATGGAAAAACATCCTGCTACTCTCTTAACGTCAGATCGGGTAATGTACCTACTACTGTATGCAGTAAACAGTACAACCTGTGGCTGCCCTGCTGCTTTGCAGGTAAGCTCTTGAGAGTAAAAGGCTAAGGGAGGGTACCCGAAGTAATACAATCCCACTGCCTTGTGGGTGAGACTTTTTAGTCAAAGGCTAGCGGAGCCAACCGTAAATAAACCGACGGAAAGCAACAGAAAACTGCCGTCGTAACTTCTTTGTACAATCATGAATCGCCACAACAATAGCATAAACGTAGACAGCAAAGATCTAAGAATAATAAAGAACATGTACTTTCAACAAACAGCGGCCATAAGAACAGGAAACCAATTGGGAATGTTTCAACAAATAAATCAGGGTGTTAGACAAGGTTGTGTGCTGTCACCAGATTTGTTTAATATTTATAGTGAGATTATTTTAAGATCCATAAGGGGCATGCCTAGAATAACAATTGGGGGTCATAATATAAATAATCTAAGGTATGCTAATGATACAGTCTTAATCGCTAAAAGTGAAAATGAGTTACAAGAAATGTTGGATATCATAGTGAAAGAAAGCAAAAATAAAGGACTAAGCCTTAATAGCAAAAAGACAGATGTAATGGTAACAACAAAGAAAAAGACATCACCTCAGTGCAAAATAAAGACAAGTGGAACAATATTAAAACAGGTAAATGAATTTAAATATGTGGGAACTTTGTTAACCTCAGACGGAAGATGTACAAAAAAGGTGAGATGCAGAATGACTCAGACAAAAGCAGCTTTCCAGAAAAAACAACTGGGAAAATTGAGGGACGAAGAGATAAAGGGAAGCAAAGAGAAAAAATACGAGACAACTTAAGAGAATGGCTTGACAGATGGTCAACAACAGAAATAATAAATAACTGTCGAGATAGAAAGTTGTGGAGATACATGATCACCTACGCCAGCAGTACCGGTACTTGATGATTATGATGGAAAAACGGTGCAGTCTTATTACTACAAGGCGACATATAATAATGATATTTACAATAAAATTCTTGTAATTTTTCAGATCAGCGGACTCAACGCGTTTAACTTTCCGGGAAAGGTTGTGGCTTCAAGACTTGCTGATGGAATTAGAAGTGTAATCAATTTAACTGACGTAAGTTATGTATCGGGATACTTTACCTCCTTCTGGCTCAAATTGTTAGTTTCTTATTGCTATCAAAGTATGATTTATCTATAATGGTTACCATTTACGTTTAATTTAAAACTTGTTCTTGTAAAATTAAAATTGTTTTGGGAGATAAGATATAAACGAAAAAAACATGTATAGTAAAGTAAAGTAAAGAAAAGTAAAGTAAAGTAAAGTAAAGAAAAGTAAAGTAAAGTAAATTACGAGACTTGAATCGGCGTCTTAAACACGCGAGTTTTCACCCATGTGTGCTCAGCTGCCTATCCAGACGTGTTCGGAGACTTCTGTATAGTGTCGCTTCAAGCACTGAAACTCACTATGCGAGGCGGCATTCCTCCCTGTACTTCCCAGAGTTCTATATCCTGGTACCCATTTCTGCCAGCGGCTGGGTCGACCGCAGGGTTTTTTTTCCCAACCAGGAGTTGAATTCATACTACTTCCAGCAGGACTGGTTGTCTGAACGTCGGTAGTCCTGTCGGGTGGTTTTCCCAACTAGCCTACCGAGGTCCCCAATCATATTATGTTATATGACAACATCTGATCTCGAAGTTGTTTATATTAAACAATATTAAGATAACAATGAAGATAATTAACTCGATAAAACGATGATTATGATTAATTCGAAAATATTCATTATTATATTCTTTAAATGTCAATTATTCCGATCTAACCATTTCATATAGTCTTTTATTATTAAAGTTGTAAGGACCACCATCTAGATGCAAATTGAAAGGTACAAGAACAACAGCATACGCATTTGCCAGTGGTGCAAATAGCCACATCTTTGCACTGGGTGACATTATCGTGTAAATACAAGGCAACGAAAAAGAGCTAAAAAATAGAAATAACAAATTTGTGTAGAGGCTAATATATAAATAGGCCAACACAAAACGGGAGCTCCTAAGAAACATCAGAAACAAACAATCAACATTTTTCTGGCACAGCATGAGAAGAGGAAAGTTGGAATATTTGGCTAAAACTGGCAAAATACAGGGAAAGAGAGATCGCGGACGACAGAGAGAGAAAATAATTGATAAGTTGGTGTCATGGCATGGACAACAGTCAACAATAGAACTGACACGATGCACGATAGATAGAAGTTTATGGAAGGACATGATCGCCTATGCCAACCGATATGGCACATTATGATGATGATAATGAATAGATAGGAAAAAAACCTAAGATGCGTTAGCAAAATTCAGATGTAAGAACACTAAATACGAACACAGTTATGATTATTACATTCAGTAGAAGGATCAGAAGTAGTTATATGCAAAAATATTCACGGGTCCTAACTTTTGAAACCAAAACATGCATAGCATTCCTGAAGGTAAAACCTTCTGAACCACTTTGAGTATGGATATGATTAGTCGAAGGTCCCGGTATCACTGCAAACGAATTAAAATACATAAGTGTTCAACCGCCTGTGCCAGTGGAATAATCCGAATGAAAACTAATTTCATTGAAGGGTCCAGAGAAAGGAAGGCAGCTGCAGTCTTCATCATAATAGCGACAACACACGCCAAAAAACATAAGGCCAAGGGGTACCGAAAATAAACGCAGCTGAACTATCCTTCCTCATACGATATCATCATTCATCGTAAGCAATAGGAATATTGAAACACAATTTTGATTTAAAAATAAAAAAAAACACAGCTCACAGTGTGCATAGAGCACTAAACTCAGTAGCTCCGACAGCAAGCCGAACTTGGAATACGAGGAAACTACAACAAGGAATACTTTTCAAACTGAAAATCAATGGTTCATGCCGCTTATCCGCCATATTGGCCGGAAGTTGACACTGGGTATTCGCTACAGAAGTCACCTAACAATTAAACACTATTAAAAGGGCCATTTAACCATTGCTCGTATCCATTTACTCCAATTAAGATTATTATTTCTTTAAAACTGAACAGCATTTTATGTTAAAAAAAGTGACGCTTGTTATGTGTTTTTCACCTGAAAATACACACTCGCTTTACAAGTAGAAGAAAAATAAAAACACTCCCCATATTGGTGGCCATTCACATATTTTATTATTATATATTATTATTATTATTTCATTTTTGAGAGGGTCTGGTGGTGTAGTGTAAGATGTCGGCCTCCGGAGGTCCAGGGTTCGAATGCCACCACATTATTTTTCAATAATCGAATCCGTGGTTTCTTCGTAGCTTAAACCTTCTATGGTCTCTGGGTAGATACGATGCCTATTTCTCTCTTGGTAGTGTGATCCGATACCTAGCTATCTATGGGTAGTGTGATCCGATACCTAGCTATCTATGGGTGGTGTGATCCGATGCCAAGCTCTCTCTGGATAGTGAGATCCGATGCCTAGCTCTCTCTGGGTAGTGAGATCTGATGCATAACTCTCTCTGGGTAGTGAGATCCAAAGCCTATCTATCTCTGGGTTGAGATCCGATACCTAGCTATCTATGGGTGATGTGATCCGATGCCAAGCTCTCTCTGGGTAGTGTGATCCGATACCTAGCTATCTATGGTTGGTGTGATCCTATGCCAAGCTCTCTCTGGGTAGTGAGATCCGATGCCTAGCTCTCTCTGGGTAGTGAGATCCGATGCATAGCTCTCTCTGGGTAGTGAGATCCGATGCATAGCTCTCTCTGGGTAGTGAGATCCAAAGCCTATCTATCTCTGGGTTGAGATCCTATACCTAGCTATCCATGGGTTGTGAGATCCGATACGTAGTTATCTCTGGGTAGTGAATTCCGATGCCTAGTTCTCTCTAAGTAGTGAATTCCGATGCCTAACTGTCTTTGGGTAGTGAGATCAGATGACTAGCTCTTTCTGGGTAGTGAGATCCGATGCATAGCTCTCTAATAACGTCAACAGCAATGGGAGGTCCCGTGTGCATGTAACGGAAAGAACAATCGGCAGTTGGAAATCGAAAGGAGTAGGCCACAAACTTTCGCTACCCAGGAAAATTGAAAGGAAAAAAATCTATCCAAAACGCAAACATTCTTGACGATACAATAAATATAGTACCTCCGAAGTCAGTGAGTAGTTGCTTGTCTCGAGTGACATACGAGCATACGGAGGCCAGTGTAAAAATAGAAAAAGGGGCCATTGATACAAAATTTATTCCCTTGGGACCTGGCAGAAGATATAAAGCTGGTTTAAGCAAACAAAGAGACATTAATTTTGGTCTTGTTTCAGAGCGTGTTTCCTGAGTTTTAAAATACTCGAAATTTAGCCTTAATTTTATGTTGTTTTCTTTATATTTTCTAATAACATTAATATGTTAACTCTTTTGGAACTATAATGTTGGTGATCACAAAATTAAAGTTTTGGTAGAAAAGATGATGGTAATATAAACACTTTTAAATTAGTGCATTTGATTCTGATCAGTTCATCTGGTTTTCTGCTAAAATTATTTTCTTTTCATGACAAAATGTCTACTTTTATATCATGTGTAGCTATATTCAATTAAAAACAAGAGTTATAATAATTTTACAATGGTTGAAGTTAATAACTTGTCAAGTTATAATAAATCAGACAGATTCTGTCATAAATAAAAGATTAAACAATCCCGAAAGTAAATTTGTGACAAGAGCAAACCACTACAAAAACATTTACTGTAAAACCTTTATCAACAGTCCAGTATTACAGTAATCAACGAGACTAATGGAGCGTGCTGGACATTACATGAGGCTAATATAGCGGCTCTAACTACCCAGTGTTTACCAGGTAAATATCACCCTTGTAGAGCTGAAACAATTTACTGTACTCTACTATTTCTTCATTTTCTTCAGTGGTTGCTATACAATCAATAAAAGGAGTAAATGCAGCTTCAGTAAATACAGATTCTAGATAACTAAAACGAGTTAACCAAAAATTCTCACCAAAAATAATAGTGTTGCATCTAAAACCTTAGCAGAGTAGAAGTTACAACGCCCTCATGTTCCATCTTTCTCATTCTGTTGACTTGTTATTACTCTTTTCCATCAGCCACGTAATTTGGCAGCGCTTAGGTTCCTTTAACGTATCCTTCACTCAGATCTGACCACTCGCCGTCTATTCTGACCATCCCTTGGTAGCGTATACAAGTAGCAGGAACGTGTGTGACACTCATGAGACAAGCCAACTTGGCAACTCTAGCCAGGAGACAAATAATAATAAATGAATATTATTATAGAGGGAAACTTCCGAGGCGATAAATCAGCGAATCAATTCAGAGGAAGAGGTATGTTTACAGCACTCGGAAAAAATTACAAATAATCAACAGAAAAAAAAAACAATGAGCTGAGTGGCAGTGTTCCCTGGCGTCTGGTTCTTCGTGGCAAGGTGCTTTGCCACTGAGTATGGGTTCGATTCTGCTTCGGTCCATATATTAATTTTTTTTTTCTGTTGATTATTTGTCATTTTTTTGCCGAGTGCTGTAAACATACCTCTTCCTCTGAATTGATTCGCTCAACCATAGCCAGGATGGTCTCAAGTGGCCGAGCAGTTCGTCTGGTCTCCTGTATTGAATCCATTGAGGTTACCATCCTTAACGTTACTTTAGGGGCAAAGTAAGGTTTTTTCTGTGTTTCCCGGAACCATATACACGAGAAATTATTATATGCAAAGGCTGCCACAAAGGTTCCATTGGCGAAACAGGAGACGTCTGTGTGAGAGTATTTCTCGTGAGGTTGGCACTTCAGTCGCTGGCTTCTCTAAAGTCTCTTGAGCACCAAAGTCACTGCGACATCCAGGTAACTGGTATTGCTAGCTCGCCTTAGAGAACCGTCTTCTAGCCCGGTTTGGCTATCTAAATATGAGTGGGATCAATTTCTTTGGGTTTTTTTCTATTGTAACCGTGCGTCACCTTCATTATTTCATTTTTTTTACGCACTTCATTTCGTTCTGTTAGATTTTGATCTTGTGGTATCATTGGACTCTTTCTTCTTTAGAATCTGAGTAACATGTCTCGCTAGGGTTGTGACTATTTGCAGCCACTTGGTCGACCACTTATCATTTCTTGTTCCAGTATTATGACATCGATATTGCACCTATGAGCTATATAGTGGGCTGTACAGATTCATCATTAGTACAAATAAATTGCTATCAATTCAATCATCTGATTTTTTACCGTTTTTGGCTATTGATAAAAGACTTTGTAATCAAAACGGTTAGCTATTTTGTTTAGCACCATTTTCATAAAACTGAAACATTCAATTTTATGTTTTTATTATTTCGTTCTGTTTTACCTTGGCTCGCGTGACTCTATATTGTTGTAGAAGTATATTTATGCACATTTCCGTTCAAAAATATAAATAGGTGATATTTATACAGCTGCCACGATATGCTTTAAAAATATTATTAAAACACAGTTTTTATTAAAAATTTTAAAAATAATTGTAAAATCTAATATTACATAGCAGATCGTTGTATAAACACATTTGTGAAATGTATCGAGATCTTCATGATTGATCAATAATGGACGCTGTATAAGTACAATGGTTATTACGAAGCCATACTAAATGTTCGTAAATGTTCATTGTTCAATTTTGACAATTAATTTTATCCATCTAGCAAGCGCTCACCTATTGACTGGTCCTAATACCTTCATCGGCGTGAACATCAATACCATTCTCATTCAGGGCTGGGAATTTGACGTGCCTGGCTACGGAATCATTAGGGTCGCACAGACGATGTCTATTCCTTCTGTCCCAATTGTTAGCCAAATCATATGTAAGTAGACGGACGAGAAAGTAGAAGCACATGCTCACTTGTACAAACTCTTATGTAGATAGACGCACGAGAAAGTATAAACGTACACACAAACGCTCACTCTACAAATTAACACACATAAACACGTACACATCACAAACAACATAACCTATCGGTACTGTCCATGTTCTGAGAGTAGACTCGTTCAAAAATATTGGTCTCACACTATAATGTCTGCAAGATGGCGACAATACAGAGGATACACTGCATGCTTAGTGAGATATATAATATCATCAACTGATATCATCAGCCGAAACGTCTCATTGTGTTGAGATATGTATAAGTAGAATAGGCATTAAATCTTTCGAAACATTGAAGGAGACACTGCCTAATGGTCACAGGTGGCGTAGGGCTGTAGCATACTTTAACCACCAGGTATGGACAAGTAGATTCGATTAGAAGTTTCATTCTCAGCAATAAAAAAAAAAGTAAAGTACCCCAGAACGCCAAGTGGCGTATAGGGAATATGGTGTTAGTGACCATACATTTTACAGACCTTCCGGTACCCATTAAAGGTTGGGTGAACCCATAAGCCGACGGTTGGGATCGAACCCTATCTCTTGTCCTTTGTAGTCAAGTTGACTAACCACTGAGCTATCGCGGCTCATTCTCAGCTGTCCCATCTGTTATGTTCTGAACTTTATATGCGAGCTTGCAGGCTCAGACGCGTCAGGAGATGATCAACGCCTAGTGTCAAGATCTTTGCTCGTTTCGCCCATCTGGTGTTAAAATATATGCCAAATATGTGAATGAACTTGTCACTGCAAGTTTGTGGTTTTCTATCTTGACTAGTGTTGGAAATATTTAAATTAGAGCCGTTGACTTATGGTTTTGCTATGTATATTTCTCATCTTATTCACATTATCAACAAAACACAACACAACGAGCCTTCAACAAACTTTGTGAGAACACCAGACCCAAGGGTCGACCACGTAAAAGATGGGTCGATGGAATATTAGAAGCACTAGGAAACATAACAGCAGCAGAGGCGAACAGAAGAGCAAAAGACCGCAAATTATATCTCCCCTCGACGCTGAAAGGCAAATGAGGAAGGAAAGAAGCAGAAGAAGATTAACATTATCTGAGCAATCTATATTTTCCTGAATGTGTTAGGCAGTATGCGGTTATAATGCAAAACCACCAATGTACTCAAAGTTTTCATATGCGGAGAAAAATTTTAATAACTTTATTCTGTGAGCATTTTTATTTATCTGCCTCAATCTACAGACTTCTGTATTCAAATCAATAAAATACTAATAAAAATACAACCACAAGCTTAGATGAAATGCAATGTCTGATTGTTTCCTTTATGGCTTTGCCAACTTTCTCGATATCATTCATATTATTCTTCCAATGCTTTTACTTTTGTCTTTATACAACTCTATCGATACAATATAACCGAAACCTTGCGTTAACACACACACACACACACACACACGCACGCACGCACGCAAGCACACACAAACGCAAGCACACACAAACGCACATATTATGTACAGTATATTTTATTTGATACAAACTCTTATGCGCTTTGAATTTTGCACAAGGCTAAAAAACAAAGAAGAGAAAACAAGAAAATAGGTACTTAGCATGCAAAAAAAAATGGTTTAATAAGGACATAATACAGCATGGACTAGAAATTTATCCGAAACCAACCTCATCATGTCAGCAGACAAGTGATCGACTAACAATACCAATCCGCTGCTTCAAACTATCCAGTGTAGAAGTTTGCAAAGAGCAGCACTTTCAGTAACGTTTTCACTGAACGATATAGAGTTAGAAACGAGTTAGAAAAAGAGAGGAGAAATAATGAATGAAAGTGGACGAGGGGAAGAGAGAGAGAGAGAGAGAGAGAGAGAGAGAGAGAGAGAGAGGGAGAGAGAAAGAAAAGAAAGAGAATAAAAAAGATTTTTTTTTTTTTGCATTCGCCAGCTTTCACGTTTGACGAAGTCCCTAGAGACTAGGAACTGAATTTTGCGTGTTAATCCGTTACACGGGCAGCTGTGTGCACATGAGTCCCTCGCTGCACAGGCAGATAACTCCATCTTCGGAGGTACTCATATTTTTTCCGTCGATGAGTAATTGACGTTTCAAGCCGGGTCTCACTGCTGAGATCAGGGATAGGTTGCTGCAGAAAAAAAACACAAATAAAAATCCCAACTGTTACAGACAGGAATTCAACTCACAACCTCTTTGTCTCGGGGCCGGCGCCTTTCCTCGAGACCAACCAGTCCCCAACCCCATAAATGAGAGAGAGAAAGAGATTTGAGAGAGAATGAGAGGAGAAAAAGAGAGAGCAGGTGATAGTGAGAAAGAGAAAACGAAGGCGATTAATCAGAAAAAGAAAATAACACCCTGAAAAGAAAAAAGATTAATGAGATGGAGAGAGAGAGAGAGAGAGAGAGCGAGAGAGAGAGAGAGAGAGAGAGAGAGAGAGCGAGAGAGAGAGAGGCAGATCCTAGCAAAAAAGACTCGTATGCTGAAAACATATAGAAAGTCATTGATAGTTTGACAGTTACGACATACATACAATGCATAGATGCAGAAAGATAGTTATACCATCTAAGATTCCAGGACACTATTCTTGCCTCTAATTGACCATTATTTTCCTTCCTCACAGCAAACTCAGCTACCATCCCCTCAGACATCAATTTATTCTCCGGCGCTCAAACCACAGTCTATGATCCAAATATTTTCAGTATACCATCCAACTGTCCACCTGTTCCATCAGTTGGTTAATTTCAGACAATTGCTGACTTATTTCATTAATAATATCAACAACCAGATACTACCGTCATACATAGATGGTATATGCAACTCCACGACACGTCATAAACCAAGGCCAGAAAAATACGTATATTCTTTTTTTTTTTTTTTAAAGTGACTTAACAGCAAGAGAAATGCATATTTTAGACAAGATGAAGTTCATTAACCATAGAGCAACACCATACATTTCTGAATTGGAGGCAGCATTTGTTTATTTTACTTTGATTAATGTCTGTTAGTTGACTGATCTATGACATAATGTTTTAATTCCATACTTTTGACTTTAAACTACACTATGAGTTACTTTGTCGTATGATTTTTAAATTATAGATAATAAAATTGTCAAATATCGGAAACATTGTTGTAATTGTTTATTAGTTATTATAGTAGACGACGACTCAAATCTGATAGAAACAAATTATGAAATCTGTTAGTTAACGAAGAAGCGGGTGATAAATTATGTTTATCAAACAGAAAATATACTGTAGCCAACTTAAGGTTACATACAAGCGATTTTAAATCACCCATTGCGTGAAAATTTTAGTGAAACACGATTCAGTAGTTAGAGGAAAGTTAACCAATTAGATCGAGTACTTTGACTGAGCCGGTAATGAAGACACAGATAAACAATTCTGTTTTTGATCTTCGTGGTCGTGCAGAAAATATTTCCGCATTGCTCTTCATTAAAGTGAATTGTTATTGACGCCACTGACAAGACCAAAGTTATCGCAGATAAAAATATAACTCAAAGAAAAATTGAAACTGGTCAATCAAGATGATTGCACGATTAGTGTCCGAAATACTTTTTCCTGTTCAAATGTAATGACCATCAGTATAATCGTACAGTGTCCATTAATAGTTGAATCTATTTACTGATCACACAGAAAACATGGGTACAGTGCGTGGGTGACGCTTCTATAGCTTGTTTCATAACTCGTGCCCAACTTTTAAAATCGATAGCTTCTTTTTAACCGCTTGTTGTAAGTTGTTCAAAATTTGCATGTAAAGTTATAATGATTAGAACCCAACTGGGAATTAATTTCATTAAAAAAAACATTTGGTTATTATTGTTGCTTATTTGATTTATATAAATTTATAACGACCCACTGATGTAGTCAAAACTTAATGTTTACAGTATTTTAAGTTAAAAATAGCGAGTAAAAATCCATACACGGTAAAATTGACGTGTTTGCACGCTTTCACCGTGGGTTTTTGACACAATTAGACACTTGTAAAAAACACGAGAAATTGTGTGTTCCATTTCCGTTCATTCAGAGGTGGAGGCGTGGAACGATAACATTTATCATGAGTCTTAAAATGAAATTCTGCAGTTTACAAAACATCGCAATAAAAATGTATGACTATTTTTGCAAAGAGGCTAAACGAGGAAGATTATTTCATTCTTTAGAAAACCCTGACAATAGGACAAGACACATTTTGGATTTATCTAAATGGTCACTTAATCGCTGGATTCAAGCACGTGACCGTCAATGTTCCAAATATACAAAATCACAAGGAAGAGCAAAAATGTTGGATAATTTCGACAGTGAACTTATTATAAGTGGAATTCGCAAAATGTTGGGTATGAATGAAACTGTTACAATAAGAAAATTAAAAGTATCGCTGAAAAAGAACAACAGTATTGAAATATCAAAGTCTACATTATGGAGGAATGTGAGAGCTGCAGGCTTTATTCAGAAAGTATTCCAATGGACGAAACATCATCTGTGAGAAGCCACATATAGTAGTCATGAGAAGCAAGTACTTACGTGAAGTAAAAGAGGTGCGCAAGCAAGGTTATGATATTGTGTACTTGGATGAAACATGGATCAATGCTCACCACACTAACCAAAGGGAATGGCAGTCATCAGATGGAAAGATTAAGAGATTAATACCTAGCAGCAAAGGACAGCGCTTGATAATTGCTCATGCAGGTAGTCGACAACATGGACTAATACAGAATGCAGAGCTCATTTTTCTTTCAAAATCCATAGACAATCGGGATTATCACTCTTAGATGAATGGTCACATATTTAGACATTGGATTGAAAATGCTGTTCTCCCATCACTAGATCGACCATCTTGCCTAATAATGGACAATGCAGCTTACCACAACATTGTTGCACTGGAAGATAAAGTCCCGACGTCATCCAGTACAAAAGATGCTATTAAGATATGGCTCACAAAGGAGCACATACAATTTAATAACATGTACTTAAAACCTGAATTACTATCTCTAGTAAAGCAAAAATAAAGGACAAAGATTTTTCAAATAGATAAGATTATCCAAGAGCACGGTCATATAAGTTTGAGGCTGCCACCTTACCATGCTCATTTAAATCCAATAGAACTAATCTGGGCAAAATTAAAAGGACAAGTGGCAGATGAAAATACAACATTCAAAATATGCGATGTAAAGACTCTTGCTAATCTCGCTTTATTAAATATAGACAAAGATTATTGGGTTAAATGTGAAGATCACGTCTTAAAACAGGAAGAGGAATATTGGAAAAATGATGGTTTGTGGAATGTTCAACCCCAAACAGTTATTAATCTTTTAGACTCGTCTGATTCAGAATGAAAGTATATAGCCCCCACAATGTTGGCCCTTATATTACCTTAAATTATTTCAACAAACGGTCCTTTTCAGGACCACACAACTATGAAAATTGGACATACAGGTATACATTGATATTATCGTCCGTCCTCGAACTGAGAAGACAATAATTCTCCTGGTGTTTTGTCTTATTCAGTTATTTCCCCATTACGGCCACGCCTTTACCTAGTGAAAATTAATCATAGACCAGCAACTACGGTAATTTCTATTATTTAGGGGTTCACAATTTACAATTTTGACAAACATGAAAGAAATTCGCCGCTTTAAGAAAACTGCAGCTGCAAGATATTTGTTAAATATACATTTAAAGGGTCTTTTGCATTCTAATAACATTTGAAAAATTTCAACAGTTTTTAACAAACGGTTACTGAGTAATCGCGTTTTGAAGTTGGGCACGTGATTTGAAACGAGCTATAGTGTATGTTCGTGAGATTACTGAAATAGGTAGGGATCGTTGTGTTTTTTTTAAATTATTTTCCCTAAAAAAAAAATATCAAGAGAATGAGGTATTGAGCCTGACCTTTTCATTGTTCTCTGGGCTAGTTCTTTCATCTCCACAGTTTGAACTAGAAAAGAAGCGTTAATAAAGGTTTTCATCATTTCATTTAAACTAGGTAATTTACAGAACATTTTGACCAAACAAAATTAGCAATCAAGAACTGCTGAAAAGGTGCAACCTGAAGTAAGTGTACGTAGCGTTAAAAGACAAACCCTGGAGTGAAATGTTATCTGCTCAGAAGAGATACAGAAGCAATAACAAAAACTGTCCTACTTGGGGTCTGTCGGGGGTCTTTAAGACAGGAGAATAATGGCCGTTAGTCTTGTGCAGTCGCAGAGAGGGTCATGAAATGAGAAAAAATTCAAGATATGATCAATTTAAAACAATAATGACTGAAGAAAAAAGAGAACAACTTGAATATAAGAAAATGTGGACAGTTCCTAGACTAAATGAGAAGTAGAAAAACATTGTTGACAATGTTGTTAGGATCTTCATCACTGCACACTCAACGAATCTATGGGTGCTCCGATATCCTCCTCAGGAATCTCGAGAGAATTCGAGGAGGATCCTGCCCCACGTGCACAAACTCTGTAGCACGGTCTGGGATCCACTGCGTGGGCAGGTTTCTACAGACAATTTTACTCTAGCTACGGCCATATTTATTGTCAATTCTTTTCACTTTTTAAATAACCATATGTTCTTTAATGTGCATGATTACACATGGGACCTCCTCTTTAATGTGCATGATTACACACGGGACCTCACCTTTAATGTGCATGATTACTCACGGGACCTGACCTTTAATGTGCATGATTACACATGGGACCTCCTCTTTAATGTGCATGATTACACACGGGACCTCACCTTTAATGTGCATGTTTACACACGGGACCTCACCTTTAATGTGCATGATTACACACGGGACCTCACCTTTAATGTGCATGATTACTCACGGGACCTCACCTTTAATGTGCATGATTACACACGGGACCTCCTCTTTAATGTGCATGATTACACACGGCACCTCACCTTTAATGTGCATGATTACACACGGGACCTCCTCTTTAATGTGCATGATTACATACGGGACCTCATCTTTAATGTGCATGATTACACACGGGACCTCCTCTTTAATGTGCATGATTACACACGGGACCTCCTCTTTAATTTGCATGATTACACACGGGACCTCCTCTTTAATGTGCATGATTACACACGGGACCTCCTCTTTAATGTGCATGATTACACACGGGACCTCCTCTTTAATGTGCATGATTACACACGGGACCTCCTGTTTATTGCGTTATTAGAGAGGGCTAGACATCCAATCTCACTAACCAAGAGATCAGGGATGAGTAACGTTATAAGGAAACCACGGATTAATTTTTCCTTTTTTTTGAAAAGTCACCACTGCTACTGGTGGGCTATGAACACGGGTCTATCCTGCCTTGAAACCGAATCCACAACTCTAGATCAGCCAGCCCGGGATAGGAGCTAATATTGTCAGCGTGATAAAGAATTACAATGTTGAATTAGTGATAATAAAAAGAAGTTGATAATTTATCTTGCAGGACATGCAGAAAAGACAGTAAAAAGCAATAAGTTAGCCCACAGTGTATTTATATTTTAATGTCATTCAGGCTACCTCTAGGGGTATTCACCAGGGACTAAGTGTTTTCCTTTATCCGTCCCTTTGCTTGGACACTTCCTATTTCCTATTGGCCGTTGTTCATTTTCATGATTTGTGTTTTCATGGACTTCTGAAAAAAATAGACATTAAAAAATATTAAGCAGCTAACCTGTAGAGAGACGACACAAACTATGACTTTTCAGCAAAAGCCATCATCAGATAGAAGACAACAATACTATTACAAAACCAAACACGGGTACTTAACTTAGCATGATGATGTGAGGCGATGGACTCGCGGGGTCCGAAAGACCGCAAGAGGAGAAGTAACCAGGACCCATGTACCTGGTGGTCACATGATAAATAGTCAATGCGAAAGGCAGGATCTCGAGGGCCAAAAAGAACCCAAAAAGGGTGACCTGTGGATGGATGAAAGAAGAATTCCCATTGAGTAGGAGGAAAAAGAGAATACAAAGGTAACAAGAGGGAAGAAGAGCAAAAATGATCTTCGAGACATTTTTGATAGTCGCCTCCTTAACCCATGCAGGGCATGCATGGCATGGCCCCTTTGACAGATCATGCAGTCTGTTCTTTCCTACGACAGATACACTAAGTCTTCTTTCCGAATGACCCCTTTGATGTGACCCCACGAAGGCTTTACGTGCATATACCACAATATTATATACACTATCATCTGCAAATGTTGTCACAAAACGTATATTAGCATAACAGGCCGACTTTTATGGAATAGGATCCGTGAACTAATGTGCAACATAAAATGTGATTCTGACACTCCTATCTCCTCCCATTTCAGGTCATCAGGCCATCCAACCTCTGAGAATGTATAGGTTACTGGCATCGTCTCTTGCTCCCCAATAACCACAGTCAGTTCGCTTTGGAAAACTGACTCATAGACCTTTTAAATCGTTTCACGAGGAAAGCATTCGTTCTGAACGCTTGTTAGCATAGACTTAGAAATGATGATACCATAACGACTTTATTGAAAGTATAATTAAATACTACGAATGTTATTGTCTTGCAAGCTGCAGTGTAGGATAAACATGTAGTTAAAAGAGCCACAAAGAGATTTCTTTGTATTTCTTGTCTAAGTGATGAAGAGGGCTTTTCATTTCAGTTAAAATAAACCCTGATGAAAATCTTTTGAACAATGAAGTTAATAATATCATAATACCAGCTAGGAATAGAGGTTATTGCCACTTAAAACGGATACAGATATAATCAGTAATGCAAACTTAGTTGTCTAAAAGGTTAAAGAAATATTCATCATCATCATGTGCCATACCCGTTGGCGTAGGCGAGCATGTCCTTCCACAATCTTCTATCTATAGTGCATCGTATCAGTTCTGTTGTTGACTGTTTTCCATGCCATGACACCAAGTTATCCAGTATTTTATCTCGTTGTCGTCCACGATCTCTCTTTCCTTTTATTCTATCAGCTGTAACCAAGTATTCCAACTTTCCTCTTCTCACGATGTACCGAAAAAATGTTGTTTCTTTCTGATGTTTTTTAGGAGTACCCTTTTTGTGCTGGCCTCTTTGAGAATTTCTTCATTGGTCTTTTTAACTGTCAGGGAAACTTTCAACATTCTTATGAGAAATCCCATCTCTGTGGCCTCTAATCGTCTTTTCATTTATTTATCCACTGTCCATGATTCGCTTCCATAGATCAGAATTGGTTCTATATAGCACCAATGAACTCTCTTTCTCACTTCTATTGACATAGATTTGTTGCATAAGATATTTTTCATTTTCTGAAATGCTATTTTGGCCTGAGATATTCTGCTTTTTATTTCTGTAGTGCATCTTCCATCTGATGTTATTATTATGCTCAAGTATTTAACACGTTACACTTTTTCAGATTTGTCCTGTTTATTTTTATGCTGCATGATGGTGATGATTGTTTCTTCGATATAACCATTACTTCTGTTTTTTACTATTCAGACTGAGACCTTTTTTGTTTCTTTCTTTTACTATTACGTCTATCATTTCTTGTAGTTCATTCTCTGTCTTTGCTATTTAAGACTGTGTCATCCGAATAGCGCAGATTATTTATGTTGTGACCGTTGACTTCAAATCCTTTTTTGTCTGCTATTGATCTCATAATATGTTCACTGTAAAGTGAAAACAAATCCGACGATAGAACCCGAAAAATGTTGATTGCTTCTTTCTGATGTTTTTAAAGAGCTCCCTTTTTGTGTTGGCCTCTTTGAGAACTTCCTCATTGGTCTTTTTAGCTGTCCAGGGAACTTTCAACATTCTTCTGAGAAATCCCATCTCTGTGGCCTCTAATCGTCTTTTCATTTGTTTGTCTACTGTCCATGATTCGCTTCCATAGGTCAGAATTGGTTCTATATAGCACCAATGAACTCTCTTTCTCATTTTTATTGACATAGATTTGTTGCATAAGATATTTTTCATTTTCTGAAATGCTATTTTAGCCTGAGCTATTCTGCTTCTTATTTCTGTGGTGCATCTCCCATCTGATGTTATTATTGTGCCCAAGTATTTGAAACGTTGCACTTGTTTCAGATATGTCTCGTCAATACTAGATTGCACAAAACACATTCACTCAATACTAGATTGCACAAAACACATTCACTCAATACTAGACTGCACAAAACAGATTCACACAATACTAGATTGCACAACAAATATTAATTCAAAGCCTAAAATGTAAACTCCAAACAAAAACTAAATAGTACTGCCGTACTATTATTTGCCAGGTAAAATATAAAACAGAAATGTTGACGCTTGAACTGTTTACGGCAACGTTTATTTCCTCTAAATAACATTTGTTAGCGCATGGAACAAAACAAGAATATTCAAATTACAGAAAAAAGGTATTTGGTTCTTTGGTTATGGAAGGCTCCGGTATCACTGCAAACGAATTAAAATCCATAATTGCTCAACCGCATGTACCAGTGGAATCATCCGAATTACTAACTCATCTCCCAAACAAATAAAGGTAGCTGTAGTCCCCATCATCGCAGTCTCAGCACACACCAAAATACATAAGGCGAAACCGCACAGAAAGTGAACACAGCCATCTGTTCCCTGCCATACGATATAATCATTCATCGTAAACAATTGGAATACTGAAACATGATCAAAACGGATGAAACACGCAGCTCACGGTGTGTACAGAGCACCTAACTCAGTAGCTCCTGCAACAAGCCGGACTTGGAATATGAGGAAACTGCAACAAGGAACACTTTCATACATAGCCTTCAATGGTTCCTGCCGCCTATCCACCATATTGACCGGAAGTTCACGTCCTCCAGAAAATGATGATCGTCATATTTTAAAAAAAATGTATTAGAGCTTGATGATGTTAGGACATCGTTTTTGACTCCAATTCCGAACACATAAAACACAGTTGTCGGATTATCCCCGTCGCACATCAAACAACAGACCGTAAGATTAGCGTAAGCGTATGGCCGGTCGAGAGATATACAATGAGCCATTATGATGACGTAGTACACACAACAATGGCTGCGCCCATATATTCCTGATTACTCTAGTGAATGCAGCCTACAACGAACGAAACACGGTTCAAATTCCCTAAAGAGATAACACTTCGGCTGACTTGACGGAGCAATCCACATTAATGAGTTGTAACATGTAAATGACTTGCGTCAAACAATTCCAACAACGGTCATTGTAAACACTCAGTGTGAAGTAAACTGCAGATCAACTCTAGACGGTGGAAGGTCGTATTCGCAACACTTGATTTGTCAAAAAGGAATATTGCAGTGCGTACTACTCCGCATCATCGGCGCAGATGTGTAAAGTAGAACTTCATTTTTTTACTTTAACACAAAAAATTGCAAAGGAGAGCCGAAATTAATCAGCCCCCAAATGCAACTTCTCCCGCGATCGAGAGAACGGGAACTAATTCCACCATTTTGGAAAAAAAAGTATTGTTTAGAAGCAGGCTTGAGATATTTTCTTTCTGGTCAAAACACAAATCATTAAACATACCAATTTCATCATCATCATTGAGTGCCGTCTCCGCATCGAATGTTCGCTACCATGGAGCGCCATTCTGCTCTGTCTTTTGATTTAATGGTGCAGGTTGTCATTAGCTGACTTGTCCATCTTTTGATGTTACTCGTCCACGTTAGTCTTGGTCTGCCTCTGCCTCTTTTATCTTGTATTTTACCTTCCAAGATTACTTTTAGTAGGCTGTTGTGTCTTTTAAAATTCCCCAAAAATCTCATTTGTCTTGTTTGAATTGTATTTAGTAGTTCTATTTTCATTTTTAGTTGTTTTAAGACTTCATCGTTTGTTTTCTTTTCATTCCATCCAATTCTACATATTCTTTCCATATATCCACATTTCAAAGGTTTCAATTTTCTGTTCTGTTATCTTGTCTAATGTCCATGTTTCTGCACCATACAGGAATATTGAGAAGATATAACATTTTGATATTTTTAGTTTAGCCCTGGTGTTATTTGTTTTGTTGTTAGTATATCTTTCATGGCATTAAAATTACTTTTTGCCATACATATTCTTTTCTTTATTTCATTTTAACATTTTCCATCACTGGTTATAGTATGTCCAAGGTAGTTGTAGCTCTGATCAAGGTAGTACTGTATCATCAGCATATCTTAGGTTATTGATTATCTTTCCATGAATGTTTAGGCCTGGCACCTCTGTGACGTTTTTAACGATTTCTGCTATGTGTATAGATTGAATAAATTGGTGATAGGATGCATGTCTATCTTACTCTTCTTTTTATATCAATATGTGTACAGTTCTCTTTGTTATGTTTTATTGTTGCTGTTTGATTCCAGTAAGGATTACATATTAGTCGTATGTCCGTGTCATCTAGATATGTATCTTTTAGGCATTCTATAAGTTGTTTATGGTATATTCTATCAAAAACTTTGTTGTAGTCTATGAAGCAGGCATATATTGGTTTGTTTACTTCTGTGTACTTTTCGATTAATGTCATCATGCAGAATATGGCTTCTTTTGTCCCACTGTTTTTCCTAAATCCAAATTGCTGCTCTTCTAATCGAATATTGATTCACTCTCAATTGATGTAGATTGCATTATTGGTGCCCTTTCCTTCCACAAATCCACATTGTTCCTCACTTATTTCTGGTTTTATTCTGTTCCTTACACGTTTCATATCATAATGATCAATGTGATACTGCATGCTTACATTAAAACACAAAATTTACAACAGTTTTAGCTTGAATACAATCAATACCTTTTACAATTATAATAATTCTAATCGATTCTGAAGTAAAATGTGATATGCATATTCCAGAAGTAAAAATGTGAAATGATGAATTCTGCATTATCCATCAACAGTACACAACAGCGGTGGTCAACGTGTCTGACAGAAAATGTTCCAAAGTGCAATACGATAGTGGTTTAAGACTTCTTCATCCCCAGTGCCTGCCTGGTAAATATCACAGGCGCATGATGCCTGACTTGCAACTTACTTCCTCATCTTCTTTACTTGGATGCAACAATTTATGAACATGTTGGTGGCCTTTCTAAAACATTTGTTCAAATAAAAAGTATGACGATTAAATGACAAATTACTAAATGGACTTACAGTACACTGTCTTATCTTTTCAAAACACAGAGACGTAGTTCCGTGTCATTTCGAAACATTTATTGTTCCAATTGTGCGGATACCCATCTGTTATTCCTCAGTGTCGCACTGTCTTGTATCATCTTCCTCTATCGTTCATAGTCTGTCTTTCCAATAACTAGTTCTAGATCACTATGTGTTTCAACTATCTCTTACTCGTTACATGTCCAAAACGTTACGTTTGAATTTTTCATTCATAAATTACAATTGGAACCAACGATGCTTTGTTTTAAATTAAGACTGTGCTGAGATATTCTTATTTCATCTTGAAAGATATTGCACTGTAAATGTAAATATACAAGTTCAGTGAAGATGACGATTTAGATATTAACAAGAACTGCTCAATAAATGCTTATGTTTATTTTTGACAATTTATTGTATCCACACAGCCAATGCTAAACTTTTAACCAGTCCCAATACCTACACCGGTCTGAACCCAGACAGCCTTGAGATTGAGGGCTGGGAAATTGATGTGCCTAACTATGGAACTCTTAGGACCGCTCGGACGACAAGTTCTCCTTCTCCTTCTCCTTCTTCCTCTTCTTCTTCTTCTATCCTTCCTCCATTGCCGTTGGCGTCGAGGGGAGAAACAATCTGCGATTCTTTGCTCTTCTGTTGGCATCTTCTGATGTTATCCCTCCTAGTGACTCTAGTATTCCATTTATCCATCTCTTTCTCGGTCTTCCTCTTAATCTGACGTTTTCGTAGCGTTTGTTTATGGCTCTTTGAGTCATTGTTAGTTCTTTCTGTCTTGTTATGTGGTCGAACCAATTTATCTGTTGTTTCTTTATGTATTCGATGGCTGGTTCAATTTCGAGTTTCTTCCTCAGGTCAGTGTTTCTTACTCTGTCCCTTAAGCTGTTTCCTGTCATTCTTCTGACACATTTCATTTCTGTGGTCGTTATCTTTCTTATTGTTCTAGAGTCCAGCGTCCAATTCTGGCACTGATAGCACAGAGTTGGTAGAAAAATTGATTTGTATATTGCCCTTTTTGCTTCCGTAGTTATTGCTTTGTTTTTCAATAGTGTTGATACTTGGCCTATAACTTGGCATGCTTTGTTACACCTTATATCTATCTCTGTTTCTTGGTTATTGTCTTGTGTTAGCGTGCTACCCAGATATTTAAAATTGTCAACTTGCTTCAAAGATGTATTATCTATTATGATGTTTAGTTTTTCTTCCTTTCTCGCTATTGCCATTACTTCGGTTTTGCGTATGTTGATCTTCATGTTGTATTGTTTACAAGTGTTATTTAGCCTGTTGATATGTTCTTGTAGGTCCTCAGTTGTTTCATGTATAAAAACTTGGTCGTCTGCAAATAGTATTTCATTTATTTCTTCCTCTCTTCTGTTGTTTTCTGGTACGTATATTTTGTTTTCTTCTGTGTTATCGTTTGTTGTCATCCGTGTTGGTATGTTTCCTCTGATTGGGCATGCTAATTTGCATATATTGTCCATATATGTGATGAAAAGTAAGGGGGAAAGCACGCAGCCTTGTCTTACTCCGGAGTTAATGGTGAAATGTTCTCCGTCTGTCCAAATGATTACCCAGATAATATGTAAGTATGACACACCGTTCGCCAGTGATATACTCAAACAGGCAATATAACAGTTGACACTTTAAGTACAGGTTTTTGCACAATTTCAAGTCAGTAACATTATGTGGTGCTCAAGATTATTTATGTGGTTTCTCTCAATTATTTACCATCTGAACGATAACGCGTTAACCCTCCAACAAAACTTGATTTTCACAATGTTTACATGTTATAACTACCATTCAGTTGTGTGTTGAACTAGAAGTAACCAGCTCGTTTCACAACGACGAAAACAGTCAAAGCTGTCGAGATAACAGGTGCTCCAGGTTCAGTTTCAACGCTGGTGTTTTTTATTTTTTCGATCAACCGTTTCTGAATTTTGGCTTCGCGATAGTAGTGCAGGTGGCTGTGAACCCAAGGGAAAAGTGCACGCACATGCACCGAAAGACAATAGACTTGGCATCGACTTTGCACGAAACATGCACCGAAAAAAAAAAATTTTTTTCGAATTCGCTATTTTTTTCGAACTTCATTATTTTTTTTTTTGGAAAAATTTTTTTTTTTTTTTTTTTTTGGGGTTCGTCAGTTTGTCGAAACGGTCAACTGTGTCTGAGAGATTAACGCAGGTAAATTCAAAAGATCGTGACGGCTTATCGTCCGGTGATCCCCTCTCGCGGTGTGGCGTGACGGTCGTGCGGCTCTCGCTGTGTGTTAGATGAAAATATTTGTGAAAGAGTATTTTAAAAGAGTATATTTGTGAACGTAAAAAAAAAAAACTCAGAATTATTAAAAAATAAAAAAAAATAAATAAAAACAATAAAAAGCCTCCCTTCAGGATTCGAACACGGGTCTACTACGTGACAGGGCGACGTGTAAAAAAAAAATGCTGACAAGCAATTATTAGTATCGTTAGCGTCATGTACCAGATTATAGCGATTTCTCTCTATTGCATATCCAAGCTAACTCAAGTCAAATAAAAATCATCATCATGTGCCTCAACACTATCCCTTCATGGCCTATCATCATCATCATATGCCTCAACACTATCCCTTCCAACACCAGCATCAACCCTTCATGTCCTATCATCATACCACACAAAGTTTCAAACTGATTATTATTCGCCGGCGGTGGGCATGTGAGGTGGAGGGGCGGGTAATAGGCAACAGGAGGCGACATGTAAAAAAAAATGCTGACAAGCAATGACGTTGAAGGGGTATTGTTAGGAAAAGGATTAGATAAATACGACTAGCTCGCGGGCGGGAACGAGTTCGTCGGCACAGGTGTGTTATTGTAGTATCGCTAACATCATGTGCCAGGATAGCGGTTCTTGAGGAAATATTATTGGTCGTGTGTGTTATCGCTACCAACATCATCATGTGTCGTGTAGTAAGGTGTGCTAATATTAAATAGTGACGCTCGCTCTTTCTCATTCAATGTAAAGCAAAACAAAATTCTATATTTCACAACTTTATTAATACATCATATATATATTACTGTCCGGTTGTTGATAATTTTAAGCGTCTGGGTTTCCTCCCTCCTGTTTGGTGGTACTGTTTGTTAAATGTCTATCAAACACGGGTACATAGGAAGTTTCATTAGCCTTCAAAACACAACCGCCCTCCATTTTGACAAAACCTTGATCAAAGCTGGAATAGGTAATCGGTGACTTTGCTGAAACATCCTGGGCATCCATACTGGCTGCCGGAGCTGTCGTCTGATTAATAAGAGTGAGGTCCCCTTGGTTAACAAAAAAAGGGCGTGTAGTTGATGTTAGCATAAGCGTTTTCGAGACTGCCTTAACGCCATCTTTAGACAATGGAACTACCCCCTCTGCCTTCATGTCCTATCATCATCATGTGCCACCCTCAACACCATCACCCCTTCATGTCCTATCATCATCAAGCCACACAAAGTATCAACCCCTTCATGGCCTATCATCATCATATGCCACCCTCAACATCAACCTTCATATCCCATCATCATCTTGTGCCCTACCATTAAATAGTGACTCTCTCTCTCTCTCTCTCTCTCTCTCTCTCTCTATCGCATATCCAAGCTAACTCAAGTCAAATAAAAATCATCACCAAGCCACACAAATTGACACATCATCATCATGTGCCACCCTCAACACTATCATCATCATGTACCACCCTCAACATCCCCCTTCCTATCATCATCATGTGCCACCCTCAACACTATCATCATCATGCGCCACCCCCAACACCAGCCCTTCATGTCCTATCATCATGTGCCACCCTCAACACCATCATCAAACCTTCATGTCCTATCATCATGTGCCACCCTCAACATCAAACCTTCCGGCTTGGACGGAGGAACTGTTTTCCATCAGTCGAGTAAATGAAACAAACCCCGTTACATATGTGTTGAAAGACGATAAGGGCGATGAGATAGAGGGGTCATTCTACACACCGAAAATTCAAAAAGTTGGAGACAAACTCATCATCCCTGCATGTCCTATCATCAAGCCACACAAAGTATCAACCAGCGAAATTCTCTCTCTCTCTCTCACTCTCTCTCTCTCTCTCTCTTTCTCTCTCTCTCGCTCTGTCTCTCTCACATTCATGATAAACCAAAACAAAATAGGCTCATATTAAAAAAGTCGACCTAAAACCGTAAAATATTCCACTACAACACAGACCGCTAGACTGAACAGTACTATGAAAATAAACGTCCGTGAATCAAGCGCGCTTATAACACGAAGTCTCACATCCGACTAGTTTAAATATAATCTGGTAAATAAAAGTTAGGAGGCAAGGGCAGAAACTTAGGAGGTAAGGGTAGAAACCAAAGAGGCAAGGTTAGAAAACAAGGAGGGAAGGTCAGAAATCTAAGAGGCAAGGGCAGAAACCTAGGAGGCGAGGTCAGAAACCTAGGAGGCGAGGTCAGAAACCAAGGAGGCGAGGTCAGAAACCAAGGAGGGAAGGTCAGAAAACTAGGAAGCAAAGGTTGAAAACAAGGAGGGAAGGTCAGAAACCTAGGAGACATGGACAGAAAACTAGGAAGCAAAGGCTGAAAACCAAAGAGGCAAGGTCAGAAATCTAGGAAGCTGTGTTAGAAAACAAGGAGGGAAGGTAAGAAACCTAGGAGGCATGGTCAGAAATCTAGGAAGCTGTGTTAGAAAATAAGGAGGCAAGGGCAGAAACCTAGGAGACAAGGGCAGAAACCTAGGAGACAAGGGCAGAAACCAAGGAGGGAAGGTCAGAAATCTAGGAAGCTGTGTTAGAAAACAAGGAGGGAAGGTCAGAAAACTAGGAAGCAAAGGTTGAAAACAAGGAGGGAAGGTCAGAAACCTAGGAGACATGGACAGAAAACTAGGAAGCAAAGGCTGAAAACCAAAGAGGCAAGGTCAGAAATCTAGGAAGCTGTGTTAGAAAACAAGGAGGGAAGGTAAGAAACCTAGGAGGCATGGTCAGAAAACTAGGAAGCAAAGGCTGAAAACTAGGAAGCAAAGGTTGAAACCTAGGAGGCGAGGGCAGAAACCAAAGAGGCAAGGTCAGAAACCAAAGAGGCAAGGTCAGAAAACTAGGAAGCAAGGTGAGAAAACAAGGAGGGAAGGTCAGAAATCTAAGAGGCGAGGGCAGAAACCAAAGAGGCAAGGTCAGACATTTTCATTATTTGGAGTCTTTGTATTACCTTCTTAGTGAGATTCTCTACGTGTTTCTTCAAAAAGCTACTCTCATTCTCATACTAGTTAGACACATCGAACCGTTCGTTATTTCTAAAGCCAAAAAAAAAAAAAAGTTTGGCCAAATCACTAACAATTTACCCACAGAACAAAATAAATATAGACTCATATTAAAAAAGTCGACCTCAAAACCATAAAAATCTACTCCCACACTCATCTAAAAGTTATACCAAAACCGCACGAGATTTGCACCGTGCAAAAACATGCACAAGTTTTGACACGCGCACCAGTTTGGCACAATCCCCATACCAAAAATTTGCTTAAAAATCACTTTTATGATTGTTACGCCCCTTACGAATGCTGATTGTTACGCCCCTTACGAATGCTGATTGTTACGCCCCTTACGAATGCTGATTGTTACGCCCCTTACGAATGCTGATTGTTACGCCCTTTACGAATGTGCCAAACTGGTGCGCGTGTCAAACTTGTGCGCGTGCCAAACTGGTGCGCGTGTCAAAACTTGTGCATGTTTTTGCACGGTGCAAATCTCGTGCGGTTTTGGTGTAACTTTTACATGAGTGTGGGAGTAGATTTTTATGGTTTTGAGGTCGACTTTTTTAATATGAGTCTATATTTATTTTGTTCTGTGGGTAAATTGTTAGTGATTTGGCCAAACTTTTTTTTTTTTTGGCTTTAGAAATAACGAACGGTTCGATGTGTCTAACTAGTATGAGAATGAGAGTAGCTTTTTGAAGAAACACGTAGAGAATCTCACTAAGAAGGTAATACAAAGACTCCAAATAATGAAAATGTCTGACCTTGCCTCTTTGGTTTCTGCCCTCGCCTCTTAGATTTCTGACCTTCCCTCCTTGTTTTCTCACCTTGCTTCCTAGTTTTCTGACCTTGCCTCTTTGGTTTCTGACCTTGCCTCTTTGGTTTCTGCCCTCGCCTCCTAGGTTTCAACCTTTGCTTCCTAGTTTTCAGCCTTTGCTTCCTAGTTTTCTGACCATGCCTTCTAGGTTTCTTACCTTCCCTCCTTGTTTTCTAACACAGCTTCCTAGATTTCTGACCTTGCCTCTTTGGTTTTCAGCCTTTGCTTCCTAGTTTTCTGTCCATGTCTCCTAGGTTTCTGACCTTCCCTCCTTGTTTTCAACCTTTGCTTCCTAGTTTTCTGACCTTCCCTCCTTGTTTTCTAACACAGCTTCCTAGATTTCTGACCTTCCCTCCTTGGTTTCTGCCCTTGTCTCCTAGGTTTCTGCCCTTGCCTCCTTGTTTTCTAACACAGCTTCCTAGATTTCTGACCATGCCTCCTAGGTTTCTTACCTTCCCTCCTTGTTTTCTAACACAGCTTCCTAGATTTCTGACCTTGCCTCTTTGGTTTTCAGCCTTTGCTTCCTAGTTTTCTGTCCATGTCTCCTAGGTTTCTGACCTTCCCTCCTTGTTTTCAACCTTTGCTTCCTAGTTTTCTGACCTTCCCTCCTTGGTTTCTGACCTCGCCTCCTAGGTTTCTGACCTCGCCTCCTAGGTTTCTGCCCTTGCCTCTTAGATTTCTGACCTTCCCTCCTTGTTTTCTAACCTTGCCTCTTTGGTTTCTACCCTTACCTTCTAAGTTTCTGCCCTTGCCTCCTAACTTTTATTTACCAGATTATATTTAAACTAGTCGGATGTGAGACTTCGTGTTATAAGCGCGCTTGATTCACGGACGTTTATTTTCATAGTACTGTTCAGTCTAGCGGTCTGTGTTGTAGTGGAATATTTTACGGTTTTAGGTCGACTTTTTTAATATGAGCCTATTTTGTTTTGGTTTATCATGAATGTGAGAGAGACAGAGCGAGAGAGAGAGAAAGAGAGAGAGAGAGAGAGAGAGTGAGAGAGAGAGTGAGAATTTCGCTGGTTGATACTTTGTGTGGCTTGATGATAGGACATGCAGGGATGATGAGTTTGTCTCCAACTTTTTGAATTTTCGGTGTGTAGAATGACCCCTCTATCTCATCGCCCTTATCGTCTTTCAACACATATGTAACGGGGTTTGTTTCATTTACTCGACTGATGGAAAACAGTTCCTCCGTCCAAGCCGGAAGGTTTGATGTTGAGGGTGGCACATGATGATAGGACATGAAGGTTTGATGATGGTGTTGAGGGTGGCACATGATGATAGGACATGAAGGGCTGGTGTTGGGGGTGGCGCATGATGATGATAGTGTTGAGGGTGGCACATGATGATGATAGGAAGGGGGATGTTGAGGGTGGTACATGATGATGATAGTGTTGAGGGTGGCACATGATGATGATGTGTCAATTTGTGTGGCTTGGTGATGATTTTTATTTGACTTGAGTTAGCTTGGATATGCGATAGAGAGAGAGAGAGAGAGAGAGAGAGAGAGAGAGAGAGTCACTATTTAATGGTAGGGCACAAGATGATGATGGGATATGAAGGTTGATGTTGAGGGTGGCATATGATGATGATAGGCCATGAAGGGGTTGATACTTTGTGTGGCTTGATGATGATAGGACATGAAGGGGTGATGGTGTTGAGGGTGGCACATGATGATGATAGGACATGAAGGCAGAGGGGGTAGTTCCATTGTCTAAAGATGGCGTTAAGGCAGTCTCGAAAACGCTTATGCTAACATCAACTACACGCCCTTTTTTTGTTAACCAAGGGGACCTCACTCTTGTTAATCAGACGACAGCTCCGGCAGCCAGTATGGATGCCCAGGATGTTTCAGCAAAGTCACCGATTACCTATTCCAGCTTTGATCAAGGTTTTGTCAAAATGGAGGGCGGTTGTGTTTTGAAGGCTAATGAAACTTCCTATGTACCCGTGTTTGATAGACATTTAACAAACAGTACCACCAAACAGGAGGGAGGAAACCCAGACGCTTAAAATTATCAACAACCGGACAGTAATATATATATGATGTATTAATAAAGTTGTGAAATATAGAATTTTGTTTTGCTTTACATTGAATGAGAAAGAGCGAGCGTCACTATTTAATATTAGCACACCTTACTACACGACACATGATGATGTTGGTAGCGATAACACACACGACCAATAATATTTCCTCAAGAACCGCTATCCTGGCACATGATGTTAGCGATACTACAATAACACACCTGTGCCGACGAACTCGTTCCCGCCCGCGAGCTAGTCGTATTTATCTAATCCTTTTCCTAACAATACCCCTTCAACGTCATTGCTTGTCAGCATTTTTTTTTACATGTCGCATCCTGTTGCCTATTACCCGCCCCTCCACCTCACATGCCCACCGCCGGCGAATAATAATCAGTTTGAAACTTTGTGTGGTATGATGATAGGACATGAAGGGTTGATGCTGGTGTTGGAAGGGATAGTGTTGAGGCATATGATGATGATGATAGGCCATGAAGGGATAGTGTTGAGGCACATGATGATGATTTTTATTTGACTTGAGTTAGCTTGGATATGCAATAGAGAGAAATCGCTATAATCTGGTACATGACGCTAACGATACTAATAATTGCTTGTCATCATTTTTTTTTACACGTCGCCCTGTCACGTAGTAGACCCGTGTTCGAATCCTGAAGGGAGGCTTTTTATTGTTTTTATTTATTTTTTTTTATTTTTTAATAATTCTGAGTTTTTTTGTTACGTTCACAAATATACTCTTTTAAAATACTCTTTCACAAATATTTTCATCTAACACACAGCGAGAGCCGCACGACCGTCACGCCACACCGCGAGAGGGGATCACCGGACGATAAGCCGTCACGATCTTTTGAATTTACCTGCGTTAATCTCTCAGACACAGTTGACCGTTTCGACAAACTGACGAACCCCAAAAAAAAAAAAAAAAAAATTTTTCCAAAAAAAAAATAATGAAGTTCGAAAAAAAATAGCGAATTCGAAAAAAAAAATTTTTTTTCGGTGCATGTTTCGTGCAAAGTCGGTGCCAAATCTATTGTCTTTCGGTGCATGTGCGTGCACTTTTCCCTTGGGTTCACAGCCACCTGCACTAATCGCGATTACCCACCAGCCAAAAATTAATATTTTAGATTTTCATTACAATGTTGAGGCTATCTCACACGATGTTACCATCATTATTCCATCATTATTCACAAATTTACTAGTAGTCTTCGTCTTTGAAGTTTATGAGTAGAGCGATAAACTGGAAACGCTGCCCATGGCACCAAGGTATACAGAGTTCCATCTCTTTATCTGATCCTTCCTTTTTCATTAACAAAGGTTTAGCCCAAATGAATCATTTTTGTCTCAATTTAGTTTCACTTTTCTCTGATACAATAACCACCACTTCCAATCTCACCATTGTTGCTACGTCTAATGTTGAATAAATGGCTAATAGCTTCATTAATGCAACATTCTTTACCGTTGCCCTTATTGGTACGGATTACCAAAATTGTTATAATGATGACACAACTTATTAAAATTATTACCAGGACAGTCCAATACAATATTATATAATAAAATAATACAATATAATACAATATCATATTATTATTGATTGCTTCAGCGTTTATATATGTCAAATATAGGAAATGTATACATAGCTGGACCAAAAGTGGTTAAATTAGAATAAAAAACAGTCATATGTGGAGGAGGTTAAAACAATAGGAAGAGAACTTAAAATGAAATAGTGTAAATAAAATGTACATACCGAGTATAAAAATACACATATTTACTTAACAATATTAAAATGCACAAACACGGGCATAAATAGAACAATCAAAGTAGAGCAAGTTATTTTGTTAAACAATTTAAGAAAGCGATGGAGCTCTAAAAGTGGACGAGTAGTCTCATAATAAGTCTGAAGAAGAAAGTGAAGATAAATATATGAATTAAGAACCGGGGAAAAAATATATAAAACTGCATTTATTGGAGACTGTGGATCAGATACCGAGAAACGTCTAATTTAGTCAACCAACTAGCATCTAATTAAAGTTAATAATTCGTTGCTTGAGACGGCGCAAAATAATGTTAGTAAAGGAATAACATGAACAATTTTCTTATTCTTTGAAGAATATTAAAACAAAGCCTCTATTTGGGAAGAGGAAGAGAGAAGAAGAATATTATAAGAGAGAGAGAGAGAGAGAGAGAGAGAGAGAGAGAGTGAGAGAGAAAGCTAGATGGTGAGGGAAGAGAAAAAAAAAGTGTGTGCTTTGAAAAAAGAGAAAAAAGAAAAGTCAACATATAGAATGGAGCACAAACAGCGGTTTTAAGTTAGGAAAATAAGTTACATACTTCACGAGTGAGAAAAATTATATAAATTGCCAGGTAGACAGTAATCGAAGAAAATGTATGTATATATATATATAGATATACTTTAAGTGATAGTGTAAAGAAGATTCATTCGCTTACGACATTATTCAAAACTCTACTGCAACTTGTTATTTTCACAGCGACTGGTCCTATTCCATCACACACAGTTCTTTTTGCCAACAGTAAAATCAACATCGATGATCCAACTATTTTCACAGCGACTGGTCCTATTCCATCACACACAGTTCTGTTTGCAAACAGTAAAATCAACATCGATGATCCAACTATTTTCGAATTACCGTCTGTTTGTCCAGTCGTTCCATCATCTGCTTAAATGAAGTGAATCACTTTGCTGGGATTAAATGTCAATTCAGTAATACAATCACCTAAAGATATGACGATAATATTGTACTATTTTATAAGATACACAAATTCATCTACAGCAGTACAAATGTTGAAGTAAAGAAACAAAAAATGTAAATAGCGATCGAGAGAATAGTCCAAACACTACCACATTTCTTTGCAGCGGAGAAAGAGTATTTTTTCTCTCTTTGATTGTGTCAATGTTCGTTGATCGTTTTATGACATCGTGTTTGACTCTCCAAACTGCAAATTCAATTTGATTAAGAATTACATTTTGCATTGTTCTACGGCCTTTTACCACTTAAATTCCAACATTCAAATGATTTACAATAAAACAATGCATTTTTGTATTTATTGTTCAACAACCTTATTATTCTTATAGTCTGAGATGAGTGCAAGGTTATGGAAGTGTGAGTTATTTATATCCTGCAAGTTTAAACATAAAGTATTTTGTGGCAAATGACATTTCGCAGGATAATATAGTGGCATCTTCATTAACATATATCAAGTTTACAGATTGTACCAAGTAGGTGTCCCAGGATATTGTAGCAGTGTCTATTATCTATTAGAATTACAGACTAGTACCGAGTAATAGTTTTCCAGGATATTGTAGTAGAGACTTCTATGAATCCCAGTTACAGACTTATACCGAGTGAAAGTTTTCCAACGGTGCAGTGATTAGAGGAAGGTTATACAAATAGTACAAATCGAAATAAAATGCACGTGGAAACACTCTGGCTATATTATAATCTGCACACTGAGCAACTTAACGTTAGAAAAAAAAAAAAAAGTAAAGTACCCCCGTCACACCAAGTGGCGTATAGGGAATATGGTGTTAGTGACCATAAATTTTACAGACCTTCGGCACATGATTTGGGGTAATGTGGTAACGTAAACAAATATATGGAACTAATTCTTCATTAACCTTGCAGTTCAGGATAAGATGAATGTTACTGTGCTTCTTTTTGTCGAAACTATTGATGATGTTCTCCAAGAAGGTTTCAAAATGCTCTCATTAAAACTGTATTACCTACGTCATCAATGTAAAGGCATTACAAAACATATGAAAGAGCAAACACGTCAAGTTTACAATGACAGTATTCCAGAGAACTGTTGCTAGGGAATACGAAATATAAGGAAACGAAATAAGTTGGATATTTAAAACAATATGATGATCTGGAAAAGATCGATATAGAGGGTATGTTATCAGGTACACGGGAGAGAGAGCGAGAGAGAGAGAGAGAGAGAGAGAGAGAGAGAGACGAAGACCAAGAACAATATTAGCAAGTTATCATAGACTATCTGAACATGACTGCAGCAGATGCTGGACATGCCACGCAAAACAGAGACAAGTTCAGTACGGCTGTCATCTGTCAAATTTCAACGAAGCAAGCTGGATGACGATGATAATGGCGAGCTGTTATCTCGCAGCGCTGTAAAAGACTGACCTGCATATTTATCAGTTTTGTCTGATCTATTCTATATGCGGATTGTTTTGCTGTTCCAGCTTTACTTGTACACTCTTTGTTATGCTAAAACCTATTTATCATCCATTTGTCTAGTTTCACGCATTGGTCAAATGTATTGTTACGTCATTCGTACTCCGATTTCATTTTGTATTTGAACAAATACTATGGTCTCAGTGTGGGGAATAACATTTTATTTAAAAAAAAGACTGAAAGAAAAAAAAAATTACTTTCCACAGATGTTTGTTTGTCAAGACGTTGTAAACTGCAAGCTAGTGAATTGATACCAAATTAAACAGACACAGATAGACAGTTAAACATAGAATAAAACATATAGCCGCCTAAATTGCGATATAACGTGACAATCTAGGTTTGAAAAACGTTAAGTAAGGTATGTTGGTTCACAGGGTTGCTATGTCCAGTCAAAAGAACGAACTCACGTAAACAAGACACACTATTCATTATTGTTCTGTTGCATATAAACGCTTCTTGTGATGTGAAGTCGCAGATACATTTGTATTGTTTCATTTTTCTATTTTTATTTTGCTTTATTTTCATTCTAGCGTTCACCAGACCAAAGGAATTGATAGTTCTATTCGTCATCTGTCCGTAAAAGGACATTAAGTGAGCGTAGATGCGCTGTGTTTTAGTTTGCAGAACTGTGATATTTTGTCCTTTAAGCCCAACACACTCGACTGAATTCAGCAGGACGCTTTTTACTTCAGGGTTGCTTTCTTTCTCTATTTCTATTTTCTTGGCTTAGTCTGTTTCTAGTAGCACCGTGCAGAGGTTGAATAGAAGCTGGATAGTTCAGGTTCACCAATTCTAGCCGAAGCAGTCAGCTAAGAGTCGCTGATTACTTTCAGCTCTGGTGCTGACAAGCGCTTTTACGCCCTCTATTTTTTTCCTGATGCATATCGTCTGCACAATCATCATCATGTGTTACACCTTACAGCTTTTAGAAATAGTGATCATTTCCTCCTCTCCACTTTTACAGCATATTACGTCACACGTATATTGAAACATTTCTGACTCAGTGGGTACAGCAGTTGGATGTGATGGTCTGTGATAACATCAAATTAAAAAATTTCTATTTTGTTGGAGTATGGGTGGGGAATGTGGTGATATTTACCATAGTTTATTCACTAACAAACGCTCTATTTCTTGGTGATGTAGTCGGTACTGCGTCAAGCTGCCTTTACTTCGCAGAAAAAAAGTCTTTAGTTTTCATTTTTAGAGACTGGGTGAACCCCCGGAGCTTTGTCGATACAAAAATATAAACATCCAACTCTTCTGAGAATTACACCCGGACTCTTCAGATAAGGAAGAGAGCGCAATAACCACACATACACAGATAGTAAAGTAAGTAAAGTACCCCCGTCACGCCAAGTGGCGGCGTATAGGGAAATATGGTGTTAGTGACCCTATATTTTACAGACCTTCAGCACATGATTTTTGGGGTAATGTGGTCGGTATTACGCCCGTGCTGCTTTACTTTCCCGGAAAAAATCCGGTACCCATTTAAGGCTGGGTGAACCCGGAGCCGTCGGTTGGGATCGAACCCTACCCCTTGTCCGTAGTAGTCCAGTTCACTAACCACTGAGCTATCGCGGCTCCCACTAATTTTTAGGGAATTAGTAAAACCCAGGTGTCCTCGCCAGGGTACGAACCCCGGCTGTTGCCGTGGTAAGCCAACCGACACATACACAGATGCTCTAAATATATTCAGTACAACCTCTTCTTCTTCTTCTTCTTCTTCTACCTTTTTAGCTCCCAGTGGAGCATAGGTCTTCAACAAACACTTTCCAAGTCGTTCTGTTTTTTGCCATTCTTTTAAGATCATTCCATGTCTTCCCCATCATCTTCATCTCTGTTTCTATCTGTCTTCTCCAAGAATTCCTTGGTCTTCCTCTTTGTCTTTTCCCCCGGGGATTCCAAAACAGGGCCTGTTGTGTAATACTCTCAGTTGGCTTCCGTAGTGTGTGTCCTATCTAGCGCCATCGTCTTCACTGTATCTCTTTATCCACTGGTGTTTGACTGGTACATTTCCATAATTGTATGTTAGTGATTTTGTCCTGTTATTTCCATCCTTTTATCCTGCGTAAGCATCCATTAATGAAAGTCTGTATCTTCGTGATTGTCAATTTTGTTGTTCTCCATGTTTCACAGCCAATTCAGTACAACTTGCTTTATTAATATTCTTATAACAATTATTGGATTAATGATCTTATAGCAATTGTCGTCCATTCTAGTCAATTTCTAATCTAGAATTTAAGCCTTCATTATTAATATTCATTTCTATCAATATAAATCTGTGTACGATTTCTAAAGATTGTCAATGAGCATAAGTTTTGTTTCATTACTCTGCTGTTGCTGTTACACAACTTTCTCTTATCTTTCTGGAGCTCAAGACTATGTTAAGAGCAAGAGTACATATTTGTTCTTGTTTGTTTTGACAGTAATCATGTCTCGTTTTCTTAGAATCATGCATTCATTACTGTTATTTCCAGCCCATTATGTCTTTTGTTGTAGTCGTAGTAATTCTAAAGGTTAATCGAAAACAGGCACTAGGAGTAAATGAAAGCAGATGACATAGACAAGAGGAAATCACACCAAACTGGGTAAATTTCTTTACAATGGAAGAGTACCGGTTAAAAAAAATAGAAAGAAAATGCAAACATTTTATCAAATATAACCAGAATTTTTTTATCTTTTTTTGGGTAAAAGAAACTGATGCCAGGTCTCTGGTATGATGATGTACTCAATTTTGTTGAATTGACAAAATATAATATATATTGTTATATTTATCACATTATATTCTCGTAGTTATATTTATCAAATGAACATTAAAAACAGGCAGTAAGTTATGACGTTCAGTTATTTTAATCATAAAACACTAAAGAAAAAAAAGGAAAACAAATCAATATCTTTAATATGAGTTTCCAGATTGTGCTCATTACACTGGGCACTTCATTATCATGAGTTTAGTTCCTTATTATTTGAGTCCATTGCTAGATGTGTGTCTGTATAGATTTATGTAGATAGATATCTATCTTTCAGGAAAGGGGAATTGATTTCTGTTAAGGGTTGAAAAAACATAGTGGAAAACCGTCTAGCTGGATGGAAATATGTGTATTTACGGTCTTCATTTATAAAGAAGCGCTTGTCAGTGATAGAACTGGTTCATCTGGGAGACGTCATGCTGGCAATCAGCAGCAGAAGTGTGGATGGTGTGATATGAATTCATAAATTCCCTTACATATTTTTTTAAAATTCTAAGCCTCACAAAAAAAAAAAAAAAAAAAAATTAAAAAACTTTACTTCAGTCTCATTAAGTGTAACTTAGTTCATTTCGATTTTATTGTTTCGTTAAAAGACAGATTTCGATTCTTAAATTGTTTTCCCAGCTGTCATAACACGTGGTAGGTTCAAGAGAAATTCATTTTCATTTATTGATTATTGACGTTCAACTTGAAAGTCACTATTTTAAAGGCAACGTTTACAACGTCAGTTTCAAGATCCCAAGGCTCACTATTTGCAGACAAGGCACCTGACAGCAAAAGAGCTAAATGCTGTCAGCAACACACAGCGTATGGCTTGAGCCAGATAGGTGAACTCAAACCACCCAGCCCCTACTCCACCTCTTCCCAGTGCCACTTGAAATAGATTAACCAGTCTAGTCTGGCCAGGCGAGTAGGGATCGAAGAGGGAAAGCAACCGGGTGCTCAAAAATGCCGTGCTAAAGTCGGACGTGTTGTTCCAAAAGTCGCAAATTTCACAGTTCAAACTTCAACACAACGCAACTACGCCCACATAACGTTCTTCTAAGGTCGGACGACGAAGATGTCAATTATATTCTTTAGTAGTCATCGGGTGAACACTAGAAAGAAAGATAGAGAAAAGGATCATAATTTCATGTCTTAGAATAGGCCAACTACTTTTGTGAAGAAGAAAAAAGTTGCCTCACTTTGTGCGGTCGACAAAATAAGTATGTCGATCACTGCACGCGGTAACTTGTCTTTCTTACAAATATAATCTAGAACAGGGGTGGCCAAATGGCGGCCCGCGGGCCGGATTCGGCCCGCCAGCCTAGTTTTCTTGGCCCGCGAAGCTCCACGGACTTACTTCATTTTTTACCCCTAATAGCGGATTTCTCCTGGTTTTAATCCGTGTCGGAGTTAACTCTTCTATCGTTCAAGAATACACAATTTGAAAATCTCTGTCAATTTCTCGCAACAGCTAGATTGGCAACATAATTTCAAATAACACACACACACACACACACACACACACACACACACACACGCACGCACGCACGCACGCACGCACGCACGCACACACACACACACACACACACACTGCACAACTAATGGTGCCGACAATATTCAAAGTCTTTGCTTCGAGTTGGTACCGCAAAGTTGCTTTATTGTCAGTGCGGTGATAGCGTCAGATCTTTGGCTCAACATTTGTCGTCTGGACTTGTGGTGGCTCTTTCATTTCGCGGTAAGGGGTTAATGAGGTTGGGAGGGACAGGGGTGAGGGGACTTCGTAGCTCTAATTCTGTCTTTGAAGTTACATTCAAAATGTTTCACTGTTCGCCTTCATTCCCTTTGATCCCATCGTCTTGTCTTGTCCATAAAATGACTGCAACGTGTTTATTTGGTCACAATCTTTTGATTTCATTGTCAAACACAAGTCTGTGTATAACTGTCAAATCTGGACTTATTTTCGATAGTGGACCAACATTCTGTGACTTTTAACTTTGATGTGAGATTTTGTATTAAATCACGTTAAAACGTAGAAAAGTTGATTGTGAAAATCGCATATTTAAACCTGAATGGGAATTAGATTATTTGTTCATCTTCAATAAGGATAGTAAACCTCAGTGCTTAATTTGCGTTCAAGTGTTAGCCGTTTTGAAGGAATATAATTTAAAACGGCACTATGCCACACATCATCAAAACATGTATGAGAAACATAGCATTGAAGCTAGGAAGCTTTTGGTTGAACAGCTGAAGACAAAGTTGAATCAACAGCAAAGTATGTATACAAAGGGCAATAAAATTAAAGAGTCATCGATCATTGCATCATATACAGTTACCTATGAGCTTGCAAAATCTAAAAAACCCTTTACTGACGGAAATTTTGTGAAGAAATGTGCGATTCAAATGGCAAAGGCATTCGGTCAAGAAAAAATAGCCAAAGAATTTGAATCTGTGCCTCTTTCAAAACAAACTGTAGCCAGAAGAACAGAAGACATCAGTCTGCAACTGTCTCAAAGTTTAAAATCTTGTATTGAAAACTGCTCATATTTTTCGCTCGCGATTGATGAAAGTACTGACATCACTGACACTTGCCAGCTTCTTATTTTTGTTAAAGTTATCCAGGAGGATTTTACTGTTATTGAAGAATTGTTGAAAGTTTGCTCTTTGCATGACACTTGTAGAGGGACAGACATATTTTCTGCAGTTCATAGTGCCGTAGATGAAGTAGGTGGTTTTGGAAAGTTGTCTGCAGTGTGTACTGATGGTTGCAAAGCTTTTATTGGTTCAAATACTGGTTTTGTTGGACTTCTAAAGCAAAACAAAATTAACGTACCTACATTGCATTGCATAATTCATCAAGAGGCCCTTTGTGCAAAGTCCATAAATCTAAAAGACACCATGGCTACTGTTGTGAAAATAACAAATTTGATAAGAGGAGGACACCAGTCTTTAAATCACAGGAAGTTTTTATCATTTTTAGAGGAAGTAGATTCTAGCTACGGTGATCTCCTGCTTTATACAGAAGTAAGATGGCTTAGTCGAGGGAAATGTTTAATAATATTTTTTGAACTGAAGAATGACATTTATGACTTCCTGCGAGAGAACTTACCATGCTCCATTGATCTTCAACATGCACTCAAAGACATTAATTTCCTTCATAATCTGGCATATCTCACAGACATCACACAACATTTGAACACATTGAATTTGCAGCTACAAGGGGAAAAGCAAACCATTTTTCAATTGATGGGATATGTTGATGGTTTTAAAAAGAAGCTGAATCTATTTAGACTTTCTTTGCAAAAAAATGATCTGTTCCATTTTTCAAGTTGTAAGCAGTTGTTGTCAGAGATAGAAAGTGCAAACTTCAGTAAGTACGCAGCTGACATTGAACATTTGATTTGTGAATTTGATCGACGATTTCAAGATTTTGAAATGTTTCGTCCGCAAACGGAACTTTTTAATAACCCAATTAAGTGCACAGTGGAGTGCCAGCCATCAGATCTTCAACTAGAGTTGTGTGACCTTCAGTGTGACCCCTTCCTCAGTACTGTAAAGGCATTAGGAGCTGACTTCTGGAAATTGCTACCAAATGAACGTTACCCGTGTCTGAGAAAATGGGCACTAAAGATGTGCTCTATATTCGGCAGCACATATCTCTGCGAGACAACATTCTCTTCCATGAAGTTAATTAAATCTAAGACCAGGAACAGAATGACCGATTCGACATTGTCCCATACTCTCCGAATCGCCACGTCAAAAATGGAAGTGGACTTCAAATCTCTGGTGGAAAGCTGTGACAAGTCACAATCGTCGCACTGAGACATTAAAGGTAATTTAAAAATGAATAATTAATGGATTTGTTACAAATCAAATATGTAGTCAAAGTGCAAGCATTATTTATATATTACTATATCGCATAGGTCCCTACTGTCATTTTTGACGATATTCTTAAGTGTGGCCCGCGGGTCTTGGCCTTGGCTTTAATCCGGCCCTCGGGCAACCTCAAGTTGGCCACCACTGATCTAGAACCAAGTGGTAATTATAGTAACTGTAGTTGTTTGGTCATATAATCCATCAAACACTGGTTCTCATTTTCTTGTAAAATATGTATCTCTTAAAATCATACACGTTTATCGTAGCTTATTTCCGTGCGTTCCGGTTGAACAAAGCCAAATATATATATGTATATATATATATATGGAGTTATTCAGTTATTTGCGGGTCATCAGCATTGCACACCGAACATGTCCATAGGTGCTCAGATCCCCTCCTCAGCAAGTCCCGCAGTGTCCAGCGACTGACGACTCCAGTTCTATGTTGGTTGATAAGTCTTCTTACACGGCCACCAAGTTTCTCATTTCTGGCTGTGTCCATCTTAACCCCCATTTCTATCATCCGAAGAAAGACGTGGATCTGTGTTTGTCGAAGCCCTGTGCTCTTCCCACATCTCGGAGGGCATTGATGATGTCCGCCCGATCCATTGGTTGACCGTCCTCAACGACAGCGCAGCTAGCCAACCATTCCGCTCTTTCATTTCTCTTTCATATTAAAATAAAAAGTTATGTGACAGCTTGATAAGATCAATATTTCCGGACAGATTTTTAGCATCACAATAGTACAGCGTGAAACAAACAAATCACCATTACAATGAGATGTAGGATGAATTCATCTAGAAACCAGAGAAACTAATGGAAAACCCCCAAAATAAGTTGTTATTAAAGTAACTAAAATCAATCAAATCGTGTAAAATATATTAAGATATTGATATATATAGATTTCTTCTTCGTCCTCTATTGCTGTTGATTTCAAACATCATCGTTGATTTTAGTAATTTACATCATCCCTGCAGCTTCCACAAGGTGACACATATTGTATCATTCACTTGGTCGCAAAAGGTCAGAATTTATTTAAAACCGAATTGCACAAGTTGCAAAACCGAAATCATGTTCTTCATTTTCTGAAAGACTAACTGAAAATCATTGGTCTGGTATTCAAAAACATGTTCGTCGATGTCTTTTGTTTTCTAATTTATTTTTGTTTGATTATAACATTTAGACCTTTCCTAGAGAGGAATTGTAGACGACGTCTAGAACTAGTGTCTAAATATACAGGTATAGAGATGAATGTTGAAAGTTCTCTGGACAGCTAAAAATACCAATGAGGAAGTTCTCAAAGAGGCCAACACAGAAAGGGAGCTCTTAAAAAACATCAGAAAGAAGCAATCAACATTTCTTGGGTACATCATGAGAAGAAGAATGTTGGAATACTTGGTTACAACTGGTAAAATAAAAGGAAAGAGAGATCGCGGACGACAAAGAGAGAAAATACTGGATAGCTTGGTGTCATGGCATGGAAAACAGTCAACAACAGAACTGATACAATGCACTATAGATAGAAGATTGTGGAGGGACATGATCGCCTACGCCAATCGGTATGGCACATGATGATGATAAAGATGAATGTCAAGAAAACTGCTGTTGGTGTCATGTGTTGAGCATCGTAGTCTTGAAGTGGAACTAGATTTGCAGAAACACTGAGAGATGAAACTGTTTATATATTGATTTCATAAGCGATGATATCGTAACAACATATATGCTTGGATGCAGTTTAAGAAGCGACCAAATTAAAGGTAAACACAAGAAACAAAACCACTCGCTTTGCGACGTAAAGAGACAATCTGAGATTGAAGTAAATCAGGAAAGCACACTTTTGTTGGGTCCCTGGACTGGCCGAGTACAGTAAGAAAGAACAACGAGGCGAGAATAACACCTAACATGATTGTTCTATTCGCTGTGAACTGTCTCTCCTTGTACAGCACACATAACAATATGGAATGTATTTTAGTATCCGTTATTTTATATTTGCTTTAACTAGTAAATGTGATGGCGTTTGTAGTTTTAAGTGTAACAATTAAATCTGGTAAGGTCATACTTATCTTTCTGATCCATACCAGCCGAACTTAGAAGTTTATTTGTCAAGCACCAAAAATTTAATTAGAGAAAAAAAATTGTGCCAAAGTATAAGTATAAAAATATGCAGCATAAGCAATTCTTGTTTTCATTGTTTAATATATTATATATATATATATATATTTCGTTTTGTAAATGTTTAATAATAAAGATAACCTCTTTATACACTGATTACATTGTGATGATTGAGAACTGCTCGTCTTTTGTTTTCACTGTTTTTTTTTTTTAAAGACTTAGTTAACATGACCGCTACCTTGACACATTGTGACCGTCCTGGACAGTGAATCCTGTCAACAGGTGACAAAGAAAGTATAGATTGACGGTATCAGTAACTTGTAGGTTTCATTATACACTTATACACTTATACACTTATACACTTATATACTAACCTCTCCTTCAATTACCATCACCTAACTAGTGTCAAGCTCCTGTTCAAGTCACGCAGCATGTGCATGGTGATTAGATTCATTTAGTGTTACACATTACCCCAAAAATCATGTGCCGAAGGTCTGTAAAATTTATGGTCACTAAGACCATATTCTCCATATGGCACTTGGCGTGACGGGGGTACTTTACTTTTAGAAAGGACAGGAGGTAGGTTTCAATCCCAACCGACGGCTTCCGGGTTCACCCAGCCTCAAATGGGTCCCGGATTTTTTTTCTGGGAAAGTAAAGCGGCACGGGCATAATACCTACCACATTACCTCAAAAAGAAGACAGTAGTGCATACGTCATGACCACGAGTAGCATGACAATGGAGCTGATGGCAGTGACAAAGGCATTCAAATGGTTAGAGTCACAAGACTACACCCACACATGTATACTGACTGATTCGATGAGCATGACAAAAAAAAAAAAGTGGAGGCAGGCTCTGTACGCAAGCAATGGGTAGAGTCATTGCAGAAGTCCAAAATACGTAAGGTCACCTTTGTCTATGTCCCTGGACATGCGGGAGTACGGGGAAATGAAAGAGCGGACAGGTTGGCTAGCTGCGCTGTCGTTGAGGACGGTCAACCAATGGATCGGGCAGACATCATCAATGCCCTCCGAGATGTGGGAAGAGTACAGGACTTCGACAAACACAGATCCACGTCACTTCTTCGGTGATGGAAATGGGAGTTAAGATGGGCACAGCCAGAAATGAGAAACTTAGTGGCCGTGTAAGAAGAATTATCAGCCAACATAGAACTGGAGTCGTCAGTCGGTGGACACTGCGGGACTAGCTGAGGAGGGGATCTGAGCACCTAAGGACATGTTCGGAGTGCAATGATGATGACCCGCAAATAACTCAATAACTCAATAACAATTTCTTACAATGCAATAGTGACCGTGCATTTATATGCATTTCCTCTTCATTTATAATCACAGGCTTCCACATTCCTTCAGTTCTCTTCTATCCTCTTTCGGCTTTTCAATGGTCTTTCAACTCTGTGAATATTCTGATTAAAAATATGTACAATTGTACTACTAATCATTCCCGTCAATTAATACGCACACTATTTTAGCTAATAAAAGTCATTGCATATTAAAACGTTGTTATACATAAAGCACACATTTTGTTGTAACAAATTCTTCCCTGTTTCAGGTCAGTGGAATTCTTGCTTATGACTTCCGTAACAAAAAGGCAGCAGTACGCTACACTTATGGCTTTGGATTGGTGTTTAATGTGACCACTGTGAGTCTTGTACTGATTTCGTCAAAAAAAGAGCAAAGAAATGAATGAGTGGAAATGTTTCTGTAAATAAAGTAACATTTAGTGGCTATTACATTATATAAAAACTGCTAGAACAAAAATTCATATAGGAGAAGGTGTATCTTGGTCTACGCCCTATGGGCCGGTTACGGCTCGAAAGGTCAATAGATAGATAGACATTATATGTATTCTCTCAAAGATCTATAAAGTTTAAAAGAAGGCGAATGGATGGTAGTGGTGACACATTATAAACCAAATGCTCCATGCTCAATGATGATTACTGTAATGATGTCAAATTGTTATATAATGGTGAAATAGAGATATCGCGAACACAGAATATTTGAATAGAATTCTGTCACAGGAACCGGCATTTATTTTAAATGCCCTAGATTCCTGGAGTCGTGCACTTCGTCATAAATAAATAAGGAATCTAGAGGCATTTGGCAATTAAAATGTTGTGTGGACCTACTGTCGTCTCCCTCAACGACAAAGTTGGTAATACTGCATTCAGAGTAATGTAGAGGAGTAAAGAAAATAAAGCTTGCAAGAAAGATATAATGAAATGATTATGTAAACGTTTATTAAAGAGTGGCCCAATGATCGACCAGGGAGCTGTTATGAACGTTCGAAAAGTGGGAGTTAGGTTAGACACAAGTAGACTAGGCATGAAAGGACATATATATACATATATAACCAGAAGGTTACATCAACTTTACTTGTGAATATTTATATTCCCTGTTGCTTTTCATCTGAGTGCTTGTTTGGTGACACACACACAATAGACTACACAAATTGCAGATGACGACGACATAAACATTTGAAACCAGCTTTACGGCAGCACGCACATATTTCCTGAAGTTGCTACTGAGATTGTTTCGCGAAATCTCGATTTCATCATTTTATAAAAATGTGACATTATTACAGACATCTTCATGAGCATGTAGCATTTGGTTTATAATTTGTCAAAAGCAAGAGAAAACACTAGTTTTTAGTAGTGAGATGGTCGAGAGGAGAACCTGACCTCATATTCTCAGTAATTACAGCTCCTTCACGGCTGACAAAATAATGAGACTTTCTGCACTTTTAGACTAACTGCTTAGTTTTGTTCAATGAATTATAATTGAATTTGAGATTTACGAAAACAAACCAGAAGGAGAAATTATCATAATCTTTTCAATAATTTTTAATTTTTAATTGTTAATGTTGTTTTAGGCTGGCAGTTAATAGCATTTTTAAAAAAATATAAATTAAATGATGACTTTATATGAAACAAAAAAAAAATAGTTCTAAGTATAATACATCCCAGGCAGATGTTACCACGGTGTTTAGTAGTTTTATTTCAACCATTTGCTGCTACGGTGTTTAGTAGTTTTATTTCCACCATTTTCTGTCACGGTGTTTAGTAGTTTTATTTCCACCATATGCTGCCATGGTGTTTAGTAGTTTTATTTCCACCATATGCTGCCACGGTGTTTAGTAGTTTTATTTCCACCATATTCTGCCACGGTGTTTAGTAGTTTTATTTCCACCATATGCTGCCACGGTGTTTAGTAGTTTTATTTCCACCATTTGCTACCACCTGTTTTCTGCCCCTTCTCTCGAATTCCAATATTAGTGAGATCCTAAACATAATTGAAGACACGTCGGCGGGTAAAATAGGCAGCCATTTTATTTGTCTTTGGCACTCTTCATTCCAGCGTTGTGCTGCTATTACCAGTCTGAGATCCTAGATGCAAGAACAATATAAAAAAAATAACCTTTCCAGAGATGAAATGTGTCAGACGAATGATAGGAAACAGCATGAGAGATAAAATCATAAATGAAGAACTGAGAAAAAAAATAGGAATAATCCCCGCCCTAGAACATATAAAGAAACAACAGATAAAATGGTTTGGTCACATGAAAAGGCTGAAAGATCAAAACACAACACAATGAGCCTTCAATAAACGTTGCGAGAACACCAGACCCAACGGTCGACCATGGAAAAAATGGATTGACTGACTATTAGAAACACTAGGAAACAACAGTAGACAAATGAGAAAGAAAAGAGGAAGATTTATTTTTTTTCAGCATGACATAACGACTATTTTGACATAGATTTATTCACTTTGTTTTCGTTTGTTTTCATCTGTACCTTTTAAATTAACTTTTTCATTTTAATATATATGGTCTTTTCCTTGAACAAGCAAGAATTTACTGATTAGATACAGCTGCTGGGACGTGCATACATTAATAACAGATCCACGTAGGAGCTCGATAAGTTGTGTGCTCAGAAAAGACTGAGAAGCAATCACGAAAAACTGCCATTTAGAGGAATCAAGAGGGTTCAAGGGGAGTGATGTGAGGCAGCAGAAGTAATTTGAATACAACACAAGAAAATGGATAGACTTCAACTACGGCAGCTCATAACGAGGAGGCGCAAACAGATGGAGGTGGAGGAAATTAAATGAGGGTTTTAATGTTATACCAACCAGTTACAAAACAGAAAGAAAGCAAATCGTGGCAGATTATTGTTTATCTCATATTCCGAATGAATTTAAAATTGACAAAAACCTTCACTGAGAAAAATAAGTTAATTTATTTGACACTAAACCTAAATTCGAATTTTCACAGCATTACTAAAAAGTAATAATATAACGAGCACGAAAGTGTAACAGTATAGGTGAATGAAAGCAAGGTTCAGGTAACTCAGTCGGTACCCATTTCTTAACATACTATAACAGTGGCATAAAATAGCGGTCATCAGTAGTTGGACCAGAATAGCAAGTTTCGGGAGAATGTAAATTGTCCTAGCAGTTATTGTAAAAGTGTGAATCAACACACGGCTTTACCGGTCAGGTAAATAGGTTGACAAACAACTTCCTGGACAGGTCAAAATCATGAAGTAAACATCAGTATTTTAAAACTCAGGAGAGATCAAGCTGACCAGAGGTTACTTTGGAGTCACAAACGAGCATGTTTGGATTATCCTAAAACGTAAGAGCTCACTGAAAGTACCAAGGTGTCCGTTGTTGTAATCTTTGGAGGCGGAAGTCACAGAGCGGCCAACTTCACGATAAACCATTGGGCGCTGATTATCGCGGACGTACAGAGCGGTAAATAAGACTTCACTATAAAAACGTAAGTATGCAAGATAAGTAAAGCAGTTAGGAGGAAGACAGAGCTAGTCACGAATGCAGACTAGTAGGCTTAGTCTGGCTTCGGCTGAACTGCCGATGGCAGTCAGTTAGACAGTTAGTAGCTTTCAGTTTTAAGCAGTTAGGACAGTCAAGGAAGTCAGTTAGTTAGGCACACAGGAGTCAGTAAAGTTAGTAAGAAGCAGGTAAGAGATTTAGGTAGTAAGTAGTAGTAAGTCACAAAGTTAGAGTAGTAACAATTATTTGAGCAGTAGGCAGAGCAAGAGCTATTGAAGCAGAGCATAGAGAACATTTAGTTGGGAAAGTGTTTTTGAGCGTTTCAAAGTTGTGCTTCAGAGAACAAGGTCGTAAGTAAGTTGTAAGAGTAATTTAATATTTCATGTCAAAATAAACACTTGGGGACAGATCAATAGCTACCGACGGTAGCCTCCTGAATGTCCAGAATTAAGAATAGTACTTCTAAGAGAAGTGCTTTCACTATTATGTATCACGTGCCAAGTTAAAGATCAATAAACTTGATTACGAATTATGACTGAATAGTCTGTAATGATTGTGGTGACCACGTTGTGATCAATGTGATCAATGTCATGTGATTGTAAATATAAAGTCTAGTAAAAACAAGAAAGATAATTAACATCTCCAACCTATTACAAAAGATGATATTCTATATATAAGAGACCTGTCTGGTCCATAGGTAATTATTGTCAATATAGCTTTGACATTTTTTCCCTCTCTTTTGAATGCTTTCTTGGACTAAAGGATGTGCGTTATTTACTTCTCTCTTATTAATGAAGTGAATAATTTAATGCAATTTTGTTAGTCTTTGCATACGTAAAATACCTACAACTAATTTCATACTATTTACGTCTACTTCTATACTTTTTGACAATTTGTAATTCCATTTAATTTGATATTTTAATGCTGAACAACATACAATTTTGATGTACTGAATGTATACAATGTATATATGTTTTTAATATCGTTCCAAAAGTTATTTAATTTCTATTAAGTTGTCTTTGTTGTGAGTTTTATTTCATCTTTGGTAACTTACTAGCTCGTTGTGTTATACCAAGTTTTGTAACTCATTTAAAGCATCTTAATATTTCTATAATTTTCTACAAACATATTAGAACCGTAAACAGAAGGAGCAAAATACAGTAAATATTTACTTGTGATTGTTATCGAATATTATATTCTTTATCCAGCGGACGCCAAACTGGTGAGTTCTCCTTTTACTTACCTGGGTCTGTTAACCATTCTTTCTTGGGATTGAATTATGGGAATATACAACAGAATTTTCTACTGTGAGATTAGCCATACCGAAAAGTTTTAGGAAGACCCTTGTTCTTAGACAATTTATACGTCAGTATAAGGATACAACAACAAAGGAAAATCACTAATTCAGACAATTCGAGCAGCACAAGAACGACAAATGATATAAACCAGTGGTGGCCAACTTTAGGTTGCCCGAGTGCCGGATTAAAGCCAAGGCCAAGACCCGCGGGCCACACTTAAGAATATCGTCAAAAATGACAGTAGGGACCTATGCGATATAGTAATATATAAATAATGCTTGCACTTTGACTACATATTTGATTTGTAACAAATCCATTAATTATTCATTTTTAAATTACCTTTAATGTCTCAGTGCGACGATTGTGACTTGTCACAGCTTTCCACCAGAGATTTGAAGTCCACTTCCATTTTTGACGTGGCGATTCGGAGAGTATGGGACAATGTCGAATCGGTCATTCTGTTCCTGGTCTTAGATTTAATTAACTTCATGGAAGAGAATGTTGTCTCGCAGAGATATGTGCTGCCGAATATAGAGCACATCTTTAGTGCCCATTTTCTCAGACACGGGTAACGTTCATTTGGTAGCAATTTCCAGAAGTCAGCTCCTAATGCCTTTACAGTACTGAGGAAGGGGTCACACTGAAGGTCACACAACTCTAGTTGAAGATCTGATGGCTGGCACTCCACTGTGCACTTAATTGGGTTATTAAAAAGTTCCGTTTGCGGACGAAACATTTCAAAATCTTGAAATCGTCGATCAAATTCACAAATCAAATGTTCAATGTCAGCTGCGTACTTACTGGAGTTTGCACTTTCTATCTCTGACAACAACTGCTTACAACTTGAAAAATGGAACAGATCATTTTTTTGCAAAGAAAGTCTAAATAGATTCAGCTTCTTTTTAAAACCATCAACATATCCCATCAATTGAAAAATGTTTTGCTTTTCCCCTTGTAGCTGCAAATTCAATATGTTCAAATGTTGTGTGATGTCTGTGAGATATGCCAGATTATGAAGGAAATTAATGTCTTTGAGTGCATGTTGAAGATCAATGGAGCATGGTAAGTTCTCTCGCAGGAAGTCATAAATGTCATTCTTCAGTTCAAAAAATATTATTAAACATTTCCCTCGACTAAGCCATCTTACTTCTGTATAAAGCAGGAGATCACCGTAGCTAGAATCTACTTCCTCTAAAAATGATAAAAACTTCCTGTGATTTAAAGTCTGGTGTCCTCCTCTTATCAAATTTGTTATTTTCACAACAGTAGCCATGGTGTCTTTTAGATTTATGGACTTTGCACAAAGGGCCTCTTGATGAATTATGCAATGCAATGTAGGTACGTTAATTTTGTTTTGCTTTAGAAGTCCAACAAAACCAGTATTTGAACCAATAAAAGCTTTGCAACCATCAGTACACCTTGCAGACAACTTTCCAAAACCACCTACTTCATCTACGGCACTATGAACTGCAGAAAATATGTCTGTCCCTCTACAAGTGTCATGCAAAGAGCAAACTTTCAACAATTCTTCAATAACAGTAAAATCCTCCTGGATAACTTTAACAAAAATAAGAAGCTGGCAAGTGTCAGTGATGTCAGTACTTTCATCAATCGCGAGCGAAAAATATGAGCAGTTTTCAATACAAGATTTTAAACTTTGAGACAGTTGCAGACTGATGTCTTCTGTTCTTCTGGCTACAGTTTGTTTTGAAAGAGGCACAGATTCAAATTCTTTGGCTATTTTTTCTTGACCGAATGCCTTTGCCATTTGAATCGCACATTTCTTCACAAAATTTCCGTCAGTAAAGGGTTTTTTAGATTTTGCAAGCTCATAGGTAACTGTATATGATGCAATGATCGATGACTCTTTAATTTTATTGCCCTTTGTATACATACTTTGCTGTTGATTCAACTTTGTCTTCAGCTGTTCAACCAAAAGCTTCCTAGCTTCAATGCTATGTTTCTCATACATGTTTTGATGATGTGTGGCATAGTGCCGTTTTAAATTATATTCCTTCAAAACGGCTAACACTTGAACGCAAATTAAGCACTGAGGTTTACTATCCTTATTGAAGATGAACAAATAATCGAATTCCCATTCAGGTTTAAATATGCGATTTTCACAATCAACTTTTCTACGTTTTAACATGATTTAATACAAAATCTCACATCAAAGTTAAAAGTCACAGAATGTTGGTCCACTATCGAAAATAAGTCCAGATTTGACAGTTATACACAGACTTGTATTTGACAATGAAATCAAAAGATTGTGACCAAATAAACACGTTGCAGTCATTTTATGGACAAGACAAGACGATGGGATCAAAGGGAATGAAGGCGAACAGTGAAACATTTTGAATGTAACTTCAAAGACAGAATTAGAGCTACGAAGTCCCCTCACCCCTGTCCCTCCCAACCTCATTAACCCCTTACCGCGAAATGAAAGAGCCACCACAAGTCCAGACGACAAATGTTGAGCCAAAGATCTGACGCTATCACCGCACTGACAATAAAGCAACTTTGCGGTACCAACTCGAAGCAAAGACTTTGAATATTGTCGGCACCATTAGTTGTGCAGTGTGTGTGTGTGTGTGTGTGTGTGCGTGCGTGCGTGCGTGCGTGCGTGCGTGTGTGCGTGCGTGCGTGCGTGTGTGTGTGTATGTGTTATTTGAAATTATGTTGCCAATCTAGCTGTTGCGAGAAATTGACAGAGATTTTCAAATTGTGTATTCTTGAACGATAGAAGAGTTAACTCCGACACGGATTAAAACCAGGAGAAATCCGCTATTAGGGGTAAAAAATGAAGTAAGTCCGTGGAGCTTCGCGGGCCAAGAAAGCTAGGCTGGCGGGCCGGATCCGGCCCGCGGGCCGCCATTTGGCCACCCCTGATATAAACCACGACACCTTTTAGGTATCAGTGAAAGAGAAAAGAAGTAGAAGATAAGGATACACACACACACAAACAATTCTACTACACACACATACACAGCCGACCTAAATGTATAAATCTCGCTCTTTCCTCTTGCCTGTCTTTAACTCTCTCTTTTTCTCATTCTCACTGTACCTCACTCGTGTTATGTAACATATTCAAAGATATTAATGCTTTCCTTATGTTGCTCTTTTGCATCTTGTCTAAGATTACTATTGTGACCTCAAATGACTTGTAATTTTTCACTCCCTCATTAACAGTTTTGTAAAATCCGTGTTCTTTCAATGAACTATCTTTCCCAGCACTTTCAGGTGCCTACCCAGACATCGAAATATTCGCAAATGCAAAAACTGTCATCGATGACCCAAGTGTTTTCAACATACCAGAAGTCTGTCCACAAGGTTGAATATATTTTCCCGTTTGCAATAAACAGAGCAGTTGCTTCATTACATGCACAACAATCATTGGAACAAACTCATATCACATACACACACACACACATTCTGCATAATTTTACATAAATCATACGTAATTCAGAAAAAAAAACATTTACAAAAACCACTCACTGCTGAGAAATATTCCAACAACAAAAAAATATTTCAGAAAGCATCAACATAAAATACTGTATCAGAAATGAATTCAAACTCAGGAATCTCTATATTTTGTTCTTTTAATACGGCAATTTATACCACAACTGTGATTAATAGATCGGTTTTCCGATGAAATTATTCTAAAAGTATGTTTAATCATAGCTGATTTATCTTCTGAAGTTTTAAAATCTGAAACTAAAAAACGAATTTACGTTTTGGCACAAGCGTTTACATTTTAGAGAATGAAGATATGAGTTTGACAACTGTGTGTTCTTATTGTTACTATTCTATCTGTATTATATATTGTTATCAGTGATGAGTGAATGGCATACAAATGCGACATAATGCAAACGAATTTGTGAATAAACGATGGATGCACATTGCCACTAATACGCTCACTATTTTACAAACGTTTAGTAAATGGGAGGAAAATCAATCATAACCAGAGAAGGAAAAGGAAACATTGATACAAACGTAGGATTAGAATATAAGACGAAATAGTAGGAGCAAATTGAATCAAAAATCATGCATACGTACACATAAGCTTTTTTTTTTTTACCGATATTTTGTTTGTTTATGTTAGGATCATCATCACTACATATCGGACGAATCCATAGGTGTTCAGATTTTCCAGTCGAATTTTCGAGAATATTCAATAAAAACCCCAAACAGCACGCACGAACTCCGTAGCACGGCCTGGGATTTGGGCATCAAATACATTTATTGTCTATTTTTAACCACCCCTGGTCTCAGCGGCGAGGCCCGGCTTGAAACGTTAATTACTCATCGACTGAAAAAAATATGAGTCCCTCCGAAGACAGAAGGGAGATGCGATAGCTCAGTGGTTACTTAACTGGACAACAAAGGACAAGAGGCCAGGTTCGATCCTGACCGATTCCAGGATCACCCAGCCTTAAGTGGGTACCGGATTTTTTCTGGGAAAGTAAAGCGGCACTGGCGTAATACCGACCACATTACACCAAAAATCATGTGCCAAGGGTCTATAAAAATTATTGTCCCTAACAACATATTCTCTATACGCCACTTGGCGTGATGAGCTCTTTATTTTTTTTTTTTACTCTTACCTTCGAAGCCGGAGTTATCTGCCGTTGTGCGCGAGTGGCCCCTGTGCACCTGGCTGCCAGTGAAAAAAGGGATGAACACGCAAAATTCAGTTCCTAGTCTCTAGGCACTTTGCCAGAGGTGGAAGTTGGCGAACGCAAAAAAAAAAAAATGTCGATCTTAACTGCCAAGGTTCTTTAACGTGCTCGAGTGTATACGGGACTTCCTGTTTATCGCCGTTATCTAAGAGAACCAGACATCTTATCTCACTACCTTAAAACTTGCAGAAGATTAATAAGCCCTAAAAACCATGAGTAACTTTTTCCAATTTGTAAAAAATTGCAACCGGCTGTGAGTGAACTTTGAACTGCGCCGACGTCGAACCTCTAGACCAGTGTTTCTCAACCTTTTCTCTACCGTGACCCGACATTGTTGTTTGCCTGTGGATCCTCTATAATACATATTTTTGATACTTTGAAACCGTAGCGATGCTGCTCCATCTTGACTCTACCTTCAGAGAAAACACTGTTTCGCCTTTCTCGAAAAAAAGCTAAAAAGTGGGCCTATATTGTGTATTACTACTGAGAAAAGCAACTTGGAAAGCTTCATTCTTTAATGCTTTGATTGGCAAACCTGTCTGTTTATTGAATACTTCTGTGCAGTTCGTCAACACAGCTTGCCTAAGATAAGAAGATAAGAGGAGGGATAGTGGTGGAATTGAAAGAGAAAAGGGGGGTAGGGATGTAGGAAGTAAAAATAATATTTCAGCAGACATCAAAGGTCCATCAAGAGAGGTCACTTTTGAAGTCCACCAGATACATCTGATGTGTGCTTCTCTTATAGGCGCCGCTAATGAAACAATTCAGTGAGTGGAAAAAGTGTATCTAAACGTAGTATTACACAACCATCTGCATCACTGTGCATTGCCACCCAGTCTCGAGTCGTGACTCCCCAGTCTTATGCTGTGTTTCTCTCCTCCCCCCCCCATCCCCAACCCCCGGACAGAAAAATCATGTGGCCTACCGGTGGTCTCATTACCTCTGGTTTAGAAACAATGTCCTAGATTCGAGACTATCCAGCCCGCTAGTATATTAAAGCAGATTTTGTTAATTAAGCGTGGAAGAAAAAAAAATTCCGGATAGTGAAGAAGTACGGTCACAACCTTGCTTAACCCCACATTTAACATCAATACGTTGGAAGTCATACATCAAAAACACAGATCTCCACCAGACATTTTGTCGTGAAAACATTTAATCATCGGTAGTAATATAAGCTACTCACCGACGTATTTCAACATCCTATTAAGACCGGCTCTGCCAACAAATCACAAGCTTTTGTGAAATTAAAAAACAATATTAAAAGGTCTTCTCTTTTCCTCGCACTTCTCCTGCAATTGACAGAAAATAACAATCATAACAATCGGGTTGACCGCCCAGCTCTAAAACTTTACTGGGTCTCGAGAAGGACACGTTTTGCCATTTGTTTTAGAACAATTATTGAGAAATCAGTTCCAGTTATACTCATTAGGGGTATACTCTTGTTGTTGTTAGTCGCTATTGTCCCCTTTATTTGTGTTTAACGTCACGATTCTGGCATCTCCAACATTTAGATATGTCATCACCACCTCCCCAACAGGAGTCGGGAGTTTGTGAAGATGAGATAGGAGTACTTTGGCTGGATGAATGTTGTAATTTTCAGTGGTTTACCACTTGAGTACGTCGTGGATGACATCATGAAGCCCCTTACCCAAAAGTTTCTTAGTCTAGTTCGGTCAGTTCTGAGTAGTATTTTGGAACCAACTGGTCAATGAGTGGGCTAGCTAGTCTGTTTTCAGAGTATTTTGGTTATTTGGTTATGGAAGGCCCTGGTATCACTGCAAACACATTAAAATCCATAATTGCTCAACCGCCCGTGCCAGCGTAATCATCCGAATTAATATCTCATCTCCCAAACAAAGAAAGGTAACTGTAGTCCCCATCGCTGTAGTCTCAGCACACGCCAAAAGGCATAAGGCATAAGGCGAAACTGCGCAGAAAGTGAACACAGCCAACTGTTCCCTGTCATACGATATCATCATTCATTGTAAACAATTGGAATATCGAAACATGATCAAAACGGATAAGACACACAGCTCACGGTGTGCACAGAGCACTTAACTCAGTAGCTCCTGCAAAAAGCCGGTTTGTTTTCAGAGTAGTGTTAGGTAATTAATGTTCAATACATTTTTACAACTGTTTAATATTATCAATGAAAGGCTCACAATTATATCTTTTAAGGATATTATTTTTGGCCTAGAATAACTTTAATGTTATTGTAAATTGTTCATGAATCTCTCAGCTCAACATTTTTCTCGATAGTATAACACAGACATGTTCTGTATTCGTTCGTAAATCTTGTGGATTTCCTTTGAACTTCTACCTTTCCTTGTTTGATCTTTTGCTTTCTGGCTCCTCTACGGTCACAACCACCAACTCACTTAATGAAGAGATGTATACCCGAATAGAATGTAGTTTCTACATTTGGAAAACTTAAACATAAACTTTTAATCAACACAAAACTACCAATCAGCGCAAAGATTCCAGTTTATCAAAACTGTGTGCTTAGTACACTTCTATATGGATCAGAGACACGCTCAAGTAGAGCATGGGAAAAGCTTAAGCAGCTTTCTTGTGTGTTGTAAGATAATGAATATAAAACGGCAGAACAAGGTAACCGGCTATATCATCTCGCAATGAGCTAAACTCTCGTTCATCATGGCAACACTTAGAAGTAAGAGATTAATGTAGTTGAGTCACATGAAAAGAATGGACAGCAATGGTGTTTCTAAACAAATTTTATATGGAGAACTATGGCACGTAAAGAGACCAAGGAGCAGACCAGTGCTGAGATATAAGAAAGTTTGCAAGGCTTCCTTCAGTGGTTTCTTTATCAGCGTGAGAAAATTTGTAAGTCTGGCATAAGATGGTAGCATATAGAAACAAAAAAATTAAATGGTACAATAATTTTCTTTTTTCCAAATTCATTTTTTGTACAAGCTTTTCTATACAATAAGGAATATTTATTCCATGTATATTTTAATTATCATAATAGTAAACGTTTCTATTTTTATTTCTTTTTTTTCTTTATAAATCCTCAGTATAGTGTCTATACTGTTCAGTCCATGTAACATGACGACATGATTTTTAAAAAATAAAAAAAACATATACTGGAAAAAAATAATAGATAGTTTTATTTAAGGCTTTGGGAAAACGACATATGCAGTATTTTTGAAGCAGTGATGTCGCAAATACTAAGTATAATTGTTTTATCTGTTTTGAAAAGTTACAAAACAATAACTTGCTTATACGACAGATTTATTTATATAGTTGTGCTTACAAGGTTTAACATTTAAGTCGGGAACTTTCGGAGATAAGAACATATCTAAAAAGTTAACATAACTCAAAATTATTTTTTTTTAAATCTTAAAAAGTAAATCAGATATTTTGTTTCCCCATACAGTATAAAAGACAAGACTTTAAAATTAACTGGTACGATATTATTAGATATCTTCCAGCATACAAAACAATCATGATATGCCTCGCTCTCGGCTTTGTATTACTGGCAACTGCACACAGCGCTGATCCAGACCCGACAAAAGTCTGCTTTCCTGACGTGCTGCAGATTCAGATTGCATCTTTAACACACAATGTGAGTAGAGATACTTTGCTTGTATTACATATACTTCTTAGCATAATTATAAAACACGAGTACTCATAAATATGTATTTTACTTTGATTATACGTAAGTAAACCATGTTATATACTATAACATGGGTTGATACAAATATTAATATTACTTTTATAACCTTATGAACTCCACTGCCTTGTGGGTGAGATTTTTTAGTCAAAGGCTAGCGGAGCGATAAACAAACCGACGGAAGGCAACAGAAAACCACCGTCGTAATTTCTTTGTATAATCATGAATCGCCACAATACAATCATCATTTTTTGGCCATGTAATGAGAAGAGAACAACTTGAATATATTGTAACAACTGGAAAAATTGAGGGACGAAGAGATAGAGGGAAGCAAAGAGAAAAAATAACAGACAGCTTAAGAGAATGGCTTGGCAGAAGGTCAACAACAGAAATGATAAATAGCTGTCGAGATCGAAAGTTGTGGAGAGACATGATCACCTACGTCACTGGGCCCGGTACTTGATGATGATGAGGATGAACCTTATGAAATGTGGGTAGCTGTACCTCATAAATTATTAAAATACATTGTTGTGTGAGTAGTTACAAACATTTGTGTCATTTTTATCATTCAAGAGTAACGAATTGCTAGCAGTTTGTTTACATTAGTTTCGTTATTTTATGGATTCTTAACAGAGTAGCTAAACAGAAAGTACAAGAAAAAGTGGTCTACCCAAAGAAACACCGAAAATAACACATAGGCGAAAAGCTATAAGAACAGGCATTAGCTCTCTTGCCGTGGTTGAGAGGCTCGCCCAGCGTAGGAACATATGGGGTGATATTATGCGGATCCTGTGCAAGGTCTGACACTTGCTAGAATGATTGTTGGACATAGAGCTTCTAGGATCTCTGTTCTATATGGAATTTCAGCTTGACAAGATAGATAGATAGATATATAGATAGTTAGGTAGATAGATAGGTAGGTAGGTAGGTAGGTGGGTAGGTAGGTAGGCAGGTAGGTAGGTAGGTAGGTAGGTAGATAGATAGATAGATAGATAGATAGATAGATAGATAGATAGATAGATAGATAGATAGATAGATAGATAGATAGATAGATAGATAGATAGATAGATAGATAGATAGATAGATAGATAGATAGATAGATAGATAGATAGATAGATAGATAGATAGATAGAAGATAGATAGATAGATAGATAGATAGATAGATAGGTGCACTCCTTGTGTTACATGTCTGTTCTTTATTTATTCATCCAAATAGCATTTCATATGTAAAAAGTAAAGTACACCCTTCACGCCAAGTGGCGTATAGGGAATATGGTGTTAGTGACCATATATTTTACAGACCTTCGGCACATGATTTTTGGGGTAATGTGGTCGGTATTACGCCCGTGCCGCTTCACGTTCCCTGAAAAAAAACCAGGTACCCATTAAAGGCTGGGTGAACCCGGAAGCCGTCGGTTGGGATCGAACCCTACCTCTTGTCCTTTGTAGTCCAGTTCACTAACCACTGAGCTATTGCGGCTCCCAGCATATCATATATATATATATATATATATATATAGTATATGTTATCACACTATATCTAGCACGTACATTTCCTGCTAACAGTTGTTTATGTAGTTCTGATATAATACCATTAATCTCAGCTACCATTAGAACGTATACTTTTCCTTTCCCGGAGATTCCTGTAGGAATAAAAGTCTTCGTTCTTTAATACCACGATTGATCGCATCAAGCAACGATTGTGCACTAATATATTCCGCTTTGAAATTAGTGAACTGTGATATTTTGTTATCGTTAAAGACATCGGAATGCTTATTGACTTCTTCTCCTCTTTCCTTCCTCATCTGCCTTTCAGCGTCGAGGGGAGATATAATTTGCATTCTTTTGCTCTGCTGTTCACCTCTGCTGCTGTTAAGTTTTCTAGTGCTTCTAATATTCCATCGATCTATCTTTTTCGTGGTCTATCCTTGGGTCTGGTGTTCTCACAACGTTTGTTGAAGGCTCGTTGTGTTTTGATCTTTCTGCCTCGTCACGTGGCCAAACCATTTTATCTGTTGTTTCCTTACATATTCTATGGCGGGGGCTATTCTTAGCTTTTTTTCAGTTCTTCACTTTTGATCTTATCTCTCAGACTGTTTATTGACATTGTCTGAAAATAAATACGTTGTCCCCACAACAAAAGAAAGACAAAGTCAAACTTTGTGGTATGACATTTCAAACTGTCGAGATCAGGAGTTGTGGAGCGACATGATCACCTAAGCCAGTAGACATGCTGCTTGATGGTGATGATGATGGTGATGATTTTGGTGATTATGATGATGGTGATTATGATGATGATGATGATGATGGTGATTATGATTATGGTGATTATGATGATAACATTTCACTTTAAATCATCATTTCTGTTTCATACTTATTGTCTCATTACAGCTCACCGGAGTTATAGATTTTAACTTCCCCAAGAAAGCTATAGCAGCGCGCTTCAATGATGGCATTCGACAAGTGTTTGACTTGAATGATGTGAGTTTTGTATTGCATCTCTGTACTTCTTTCCTCATAAACAAAACATTAAGTCTGATTACGATTGTGTGATTTAATATTTGTAAAATGCGACAGCCTTTGTAGTAGCACTGTGTTTTTATTTTTTTAATGTAAACTTTTGTTGAAAAAAAGGGAGAGGGGATTGGTAGGAGAATAGCAGACAACGATAACTGATAATTCAAGTGTCATTTGTCCAGTCATTTGCTGAGAAAAATACCAATCATCACAAGAATAAAAGGAATCATAAATGACGATACAAAAAAGATCTTAATTTATAACAGTGTTTAGTGACATTAAAAATTAACCAATTACATGTTTTATACATGTACATGGCCTGTATTTGGCAACCCAAGGCAAACTAAAATTTGAGTTTCCTTAGGTAAAGAAGTTTTAGGCGTCCCAATAAATTGCTTATATTTATATATTATTTTTATGTTTATATTTTAGCTGGTTTTTTAAATTCTATATTTTAGAATACGTTAATTAATTTTTTTTAAATATATTTATTTACATTATTCAGATAATATTTCATTTAAATACTAAATATGAGTATTATTTTGCTAGAATAAAAAAAATAAAGAGATATTTTTTTCTTTCTTTTAAAGTAGAAGATAGTCTATGTTCGACTATTAGCCACTTCTTAAAATAAGCGGTCATTAAACATTTCGGATTGAAAAAGACATTTAGTAAAATACTACTCAATTCAGTATAGGCAGAATGATCACAACCAGACAGCATCATTCAGAGAGACTTAAACACTCATATACAAATGAAACAGAGAAAAGGCTGACCTAGGCTGATGAACTATCAAAGAGTGCGCATGGGAACCACCAACTACCAATTTCGTAACAAATGTATTGTTTAGACACCCGAACACTCAAATGCAAAGGATTGGCAGGAATTGGTGCCTAGCAGCTCAAAACGTACATTCCTTTTTTGGAATGTTGTGGGTTATTTATGAACAATAAGCCAAAGAAGTTTCTTTTTTCATTTACAAGTTTATTAAATTGTTCATCTCATGATGCATTATTTAGCTTTGCACATATGAGATATACAAGAATACCCATCTTTCTGGTCGTAATATAATCTTTGATTATAAGTGTTATTTTTATTACACAAGGGCGATTGATTTTGTTTATTTTATACTTATACGAAATATCGCCTGCAATATATTTATATGGACACAGTAATAACATCAGATTAATGGTGCACCACAGAAATAAAAAGCAGAATAGCTCAGGCCAAAACAGCATTTCAGAAAACGAAAAACATCTTACGCAAAAAATCTATGTCAATAGCAGTGAGAAAGAGTTCATCGGTGATATAGAGAGCCAATTCTGACCCATGGAAGCTAACCATGGACATTAAATAAATAAATAAATAAAAAGACCATTAGAGGCCACAGAGATGGAAATCTCAGAAGAATGATGAAAGTTCCCTCGACAGCTAAAAAGACCAACGAGAGAATTCTCAAAGAGGCCAACACAGAAAGGGAGCCCCAAAAAACATAAAAAATAAACAATAAAAATTTTTCGGCACATCTAGAGTAGAGGAAATTTGGGATATTTTGTTACAACTAGCAAAATACAAGGAAAGAAAGATCGCGGACGACAAAGAGAGAAAATACTAGATAGTTTGGTGTCATGGCATAGAAAACAGTCAACAACAGAACTGATACGATGCACTGTAGATAGAAGATTGTGGAAGGACATGAACGCCTACGCCAACCGATCTGGTAGATGTTGATAAGTGTAAAATAAGGATTTATATATATATATTATCTTTGAAGATGTCATTTGCTTGTTGTACCAAACCATTGCTAGAAATATTTAGTCATTTGTTGAAACTTCTCCACAGTTCACAGCTGCTACAATCAACATCTCTACTGGAGCTTGTGTCAAATCTGCACCTTCAGATTATGTGAGGAGTCTGGGTGCTCAGTGTTTGCCAGGTAGCTCAAACTAATACAACGATATCTTCTTCTTTATTTGTAGCTTCTCTTCATCATCATCCTGCTTGTCATTGTTGAAAATAGGTTCCCATGACGGCGACCTCTGAAGTTTTCTCTGTACTGCACGACAAACCTAGCGGTCGCAATAGTCAGTCCCAGTCCAAAATACCTTGCCCACACTGTTTGCTAGATCTGTCTCTCTGCCATTTGTCAGGAACTATTCATTAAATCA